>CM029553.1:12952775-13505275 GCA_017141385.1 Sogatella furcifera
ATGTAGGTTATATGTCTATCCACAATGTCCACTTTCACTATGCTCACAAATTTCAACTCACAAGAATAATAAAACTATGATTTATCAATTTACAATTTGAAAGGTTAGTAAATGATTCAAAACAGCATCAAAAATATCTAAAATGATTTTAAATTATCAATTCTCACTTAAAATTTCAAAGATAATTATTCAACTGTCTGTTAGTTACTGTGATGCGACGATGTAGGCATAGAAATGAGAATGTCAAGCGAAAATCTTTGAAATAAAGAATGACTTGTTTGAAAAATCATTTTCACAAAGAGTACAAAACCGGTTTCTGCTTAATTTCAAACTGTAACAAAATGTTGGAAGTCAACTGATGAATTCCCAATTGTAAATTGACAGCAACAATAATTGGGCTGATCAGTTAAATACAGCAGTCCCCGTTTATTTGCATGAATAAAACATTAAACAGCCTCCGTAATGCACCCCTTCTGGAACAGGCAAAGCGAGTTAACTATCGTCTGATCTCTGAAAAGAGTTGATAACGTTTTAATGAACTAGTTGATGCGTTGATGGACTAGTTGAAAATTAATGTGATAAAATTCATCAATCAAAAACAATAATTGACAACAGGCTGTCAAAAGAACAATTAACTAGATAAAAATTGGAGTCAACTAAGGCCTGAAGAAGTAACCACGAAACCATAGTCGTGTCGTCCTGTACAAAAATAAACTTTAGAATATTGACGGTATAATGCTATTATCATATTTCCATAATGCCAATTGACAGTAAGTTTGTTTTTATACACTTTTTATCTGTCTAGCGAGGTGTCTCTAACACGCCATATATTTTCGATTATATCTCGGCTCAGAGAGTTCTGGTTTTCACTACTTGATTGGTATAGTTGTGCCAAGAACAGAATAGCCTCTTGCAAGATGGCGGAGGGAAGTGAGAGTGTAACTACGCATGCGCAGAACTTAGAATTCCAGGGTAAAATCACTTCAGCCGACCTACCGTTTTTACACTAATTGTAATCATATTGATTTCACGAATGAAAATATTTTTTAAATAATTTATTTATTTAATTATTGACACATGATAGCACAAATCATAACATAATTATGAACTGAGACAGAGAAAATAGTCTAAGCCTGTACTATTTCTTCCTAAATTTGGTTATACTAGAACAATTTTCATTTCGACTACTGGCAGCAATTTAATCTTATTATAATTTTTTATAGAAATTTTCTCATAATTAAATTCAAGAATTATTTCCAACCCATTTTTCCAAAAATCGTGTGGAAACTTTTTGAAAAAATTACACTAAAAGTTTTTTTGTAAATCAGATGTTAAGCGAACTCCATCACTTACTTTCCAAAAGCATATGTGGTTATCAGATGCACACATGATAAGTATGTTTTTTTAATTTTTCGCCTCTCAACTCCAAAGTCTCTTTGCTCTAGGATTTGATTATGGGTGATTACGTTCAAAATTATAGAATTTTATATGAATTTCTTAGTGCATTTGGAAAAGTGTTTATATTTTAAAAAATTATTGTTATTCCAAAACACACTCAAACTTGAGGGACCCTCAAGTTTTCATTCATCAGTTTACATTTTCTATACTTAGCATAGAAAATGTCAGCTGTTCTATAAAAATTTAAGGGTCCCTCAAGTTTGAGTGTGCTTGGAAAAACCGGGCCGTGTTAGTTCCATTAGATTGAAAATCACTAGAAAAGGCAATAAATTGTTTCGCACTCTGACATTTCACTCTATGACAGTCCAAGAACGGCAGGCGAGTTTACAAATTTGGACTGCCAGCCTAAACTGTCAATGCATGAAAGCCCTTACACAGGGTGTTTCAGGAGGAATGTGCAATACTTCTCAGGCTGATTCTCTACACCAAGTAGATAAAAATGTTACATGGGACAAACACCCAAAAACGCTTTGTTAGCGAGATTACAATGGCAAAAAATTGAGATTTTTCAAAAAAATATTAATTTTTCTAATTTTTTGAGACTTCACTCAGGTTGTAAAATTAGCTGAGAAATTCAATGAAACCAGTGTGAAGCTTATAACTTTAACGGTTATTGAGATAATGAGAAAAATATGCCAAAAAACGCCATTTTTCGACAATTAACGGTTATAACTAGATAAAATAGACCAAAATAGACCAAACTTAGCACAAGGGAAAAATGGGGTTCAAAAGTGACTGCGACTTGGGTAATAAGATTTACACAATCGCCGTCATTCAACTTCTTCTTGAAATCTCGTCTCTCTTTAACTTCCATTAAGAAAATACAATAATTTGATTTTAGAACCTGAGTGAAGCCTCTGAAAAATTAGAAGAATTGATATTTTTTGAAAAATGTCTATTTTTCATCATTGTTATCTCGGTAACAAAGCGTTTTTGGGTGTTTGACCCATGGAACTTTCTTGTCTACTTGGTGTAAGGAATCAGTCTGAAAAGAATTGAACATTCCTTCTGAAACACCCTGTTTAGTTTATCTAGTGTATGCTTTCAATAGTGGGGAGACCCAAAGGGTTGTTCCACTTCGCAATATCATAACCTCATTTTTCACAAGAGAACCATGATGTGGATTATAGTTATTTTGAAGTAGTCATTTTAAACAAAACTTTTTTGATTTCAAAACATAATCAACAACTTGAACTAAAACACTTCACAAATTCTCTAGATTATGGCCCTTTATAGTTGATATATTATAGGCTATTTCGAAGGCCAGGTATGATCACAATAAGGTCCTTTCGGGTCTTTTATAATACAATTTTAATTGAATAAATTTGATGAAATTTCGATAATAGATTATACCACTGTATATCAACAAGAATTTAGCTGCAAAGTTGAATATATTCTTTTCCAAGCAAGATTCAGTTGATCCGGTTGAAGCAACAACTAGTTGAAGTCCGTCGTTAAATCTAACTGGTTGGTTGAGTACTGGTGGTTACCCCCACCTTGCCCCCACACATATCTGTTGGGTAGACATCACTCGTGATGTTGAGCTACAATTATTCAAATCAATCGAGCATGATGGTGGGGTGGTTTTTACGAAGACAGTTTTAAATATTTTAAAAAGAGGCGTGACCCGGGGGTGGCTGAAAAGGAAATTAGAAGGATAGGAGATGTAGGGACGAGGAGAGGGTGAGAAGGAGGAAAAGAAGGAGGAGGAAGAGGGATATGAGGAGGAGGAGGAAGAGAAGAGAGAGGTGAAGAAGAAAAAAGAAGAAGAGAAGAAGAAGAAGAGAAAGAGAAAAGAGGAAGAAAGAAGAAGAAGAAAAGAAGAAGAAGAAGAAAGAAGGAGAAGAGAAGAAGAAGAAGAAGAAGAAGAAGAAGAAGAAGAAGAAGAAGAGAAAGAGGAAAGAGGAAGAAGAAGAAGAAGGTGAAGAAGAAGAAAAAGAAGAAGAAGAAGAGGAGGAAGAAAAAGAGGAGGATGGAAGAAGAAGAGAAGGAAGGAGAAGAAGAAGAAGGAGAAGAAGAAGAAAGGAGGAAGAAGAAGAAGAAGAAGAAGAAGAAGAAGAAGAAGAAGAAGAAGAAGAAGAAGAAGAAGAAGAAGAAGAAGAAGAAGGAGGAGGAGGAGGAGGAGAAGGAGAAGCAGCAATAAGAGTAGGATTAGAGGAATAAGAAGGAGGAGTGGGGAAGGAGGAAGAAGAGGAGGAGGTGGAGGAGTAGTGGCAAAAGGAGTATATTTAGAAGGATGAGAAATAAGAGGAGTTTGGTGAGGAGCTGGAATGGGAGGAGGAGAAGGAGAAGCAAAAAAAGAGAGAGGATGAGAATGAGGTTGACGGAGGAGGAAATGAAGGAGGATGAGGAGGAGTATGAGGAGGAGGAGGATGTAAAGAAGGAGGATGAGGATGAGGAGGAGGAGTAGGAGGAGGAGGTGGATGAGGAGGAGTAGGAGGAGGAGGAGGAGGAGGAGGAGGAGGAGGAGGAGGAGGAGGAGGAGGAGGAGGAGGTGGAGGAGGAGGAGGAAGAGGAGAAGGATTATGGGGAGAATGGTCCAAATTGTGAATTCAGGAAAGGTACAAAGAAGAGCGAAAGATTATGCAATACATATAGGAGTAACAGTGGAGCCTTTTGTCAGTTTTTTCCGAATGTAAATGATGATTGAAATGTGGCAAATAAAATGCCAAAAGACGATGGAGAACACTATTGGCTTTCAGCGCTGAATCTCCCCCTTCAGACTGTCCAAGCTAAGAAGACCCTCTGGGAAGATGAGAAAAGGACTCCAGCTCGGTCAATATTCGTTCAAAAATTATAAATTTGATCAACAATTGTAGCAAACATTCTGGTCTACAGTTTGAGATCAAATTATCAATTTTTGAAGCAATATTGACCGAGCTGGCGTCATTTTCTCATCTTGCCAGAGGGTCTTCTTAGCTTGGACAGACTATATCACAGAAAATATAGCAGACTCCAATAAAAGAGACGGTTAGCTACACTGGCGGCTCGTACCCACGAAACAGGTGAAGTGCCCGATCTTGATCTTTTACTGCAGAGCACTTCACCTATTTCGTGGGCACGAGCCGCCAGTGGTCAGTTATTGACTGTTACTAATGCTTAGCTCTGTCAGATCAGTCTGTATGCGGTCTCCGAGAGTTTAGATTGCTCTCGACTCTATAAAATTCTTTCGCAGAGCGTTCGCTAACTGTCCTGACAGAGCTGAGCAATGATATCAATCGTTAATCATCCGCCAGTTTGTTGGCATCTGCTTCTATTCACCGATAAAGAGGTGTAAAAGAGTGAGGTCTTTTAAATTTTATACAGACAAGAAAAATTGATAATAATTCATTGTATCTCTTCTTTTATTTTTTCTGTTCTTGTTTTATAGTCAATTCACAATGGCTTGAGACGAGATAAACAAAAGCTCTCCATGTGTGTGTGTGTGCGACTGGAGTCGCTTCGTTTTATCCACGACATAAACAAGTCAAAGCAATGCCGAGATCCCGAATTTCGTTGTCGGGACTGTAACCAAAGCATTGACACAAAAACTTTTACTATAATTGTTTGTTCATTTTAGGTTCATGCAGTCGAGAGACAACCGAAACAAGCAATCTCCCAATGTGTATCTATGAAAAAGATTACTTATTCTGAATTGCCTACAACAAAATTCGGGATTTTGGCATTGCTGTGACTTGTTTATGTCGTGGCTAAAAGGAAGCCACTCCAATCGCAGACACACACACACACACACACACACACACACACACACATACACACACGCGCAGAGCTTTTGTTTATTACGTCTCAAGCCATCGTGAATGGACTATAGCTATTTCTTGTACTTGTTCTTTTATTTGATCTTGATCTTGTGAAATTACTGCTTGTAAATACTCCACGTATTTCCGCAGTTACAAAATTTATATAGTTGATTTTTCTCTTGTTCAACCTTTCCATAAATGTAACCGCAATGTGGAGCAGTTTGGAAGATAAGCATCTCGAAGATAATAAATCCTTACTTATTACTTCCATGAACATTTATTTTCAACTCATTACTGTGCTTCAAAACTCAAACAAACGTCGTTGAATTTATAGAATCGTTTCATTCTAAAAAAACTACTTCAAATTTCGAAATTTTTGAAATTTTCCAGCATCATACTCAGTTCCATTTTTATTTGGCTACTTCTCCAGACTGAATTCTATTTCATGATGAGCTCCGGTTTGTGAGGAGGTGGAGAAATTCCCCTTTCCCCCACCCATGGATCTGCTTTCGTAGGAGAAGAAATTGAATAAATAGAGGAGAGAAGGTTTTTTTTCTAAAAAGAAGAGAAGAAGAGTGAGGGGTGCCTCTCTGAAGAATTGTAACCATTCGACGTCTGAGAAAACCCAATGCAAATATATACAGCCCTTGCCGGAAAATACAGACAGCAAAATAGATTTCCTTTCGAATGCTACCTGCATTTTTCTGGTCTCTCGATTTTTCCCAGTTTTACTTCCCCTATTTGAAAAACAGAAATATTCTTTTTTTCATTTTTCAGCACCTATTCTACAGTTTCCCCTATTTGAAAAACATGAATATTCCTTTTTTCATTCTTCAACACTCTTCATTTTTTAAATTTTTTTACACCATAAAATAATATGAACAAAAAGGAATCGAATGGATTCCGTTTCTTTTCTGCTTTGAAGTACGATCCCAAGCGGCAGCTCGAATTCCACTTCTTTTTGATTCATTATAAACTCACTAAAAAAAGGGGAATTTCACTATTTCTATTGATTCACCCCGCCCGGACAGTCTATACAGCATACGAATAATCATCAACCAGGATAGAGGTAACGTGTGGTTAGCACGTTGATCCTCTCAACCATAAGCCAATATCCACAACCAAGTGGCGGCGCAGAAAACCTCTGAATAACATGAAGTTAATCAGTTAGAGTATAATGCAACAATTACTATTCCTATAGAGACTGGAAACGACTGACTTTACTAACGACAAGCCAGTCTCTACGATTTTCGAAATCATTTACTGGGACAGAAAATCTAGGCTGAGCCAGTACTATTTCTTTCCAGAATTCCAATGCATTTTTACTGCAACCAATGAAAGGCTTATCAATCATTTTTCAGCAACTTACACAAGAATTTCTGATCTAGTGCTAAAAAAATTGGTGATAAATTTTTTGTCGTCTCACAGATCAATATTTTGCGATTTCACATTGTGATGAATTTTCCGCCTCTTTCCTATGTATTCTCGATAAATGATTTGTATTAGTTTTGTGAGATGGCTTTCCCTTGCAGCACAAGCCTTCTCTTTGCCAGGGCGCCTGAAATCCAGGTTTTCCAAATCTACCCTCACTCATCCACCTACTCCTCCTCCTCCTCCTAGTCTTCCTACTCCTCACTAGGACCCCCCACCACCGACGCTTGACACGTTTTGTGAGTTGGCAACACTGACTCTGTTTTGTATCATTGACGCTTTCGACAACAAAGTTTTGAACGCCACAAGGTTTCCCCCCTTACTTCTCCCCCACAGACGCCCCTCTCCCAATACAGTTTCCCCTTACAAAATCTATCTACTTGCCTCCATCGCTGCCTCAGTGCTGCAAACATAATTCACTTAAACTTCCTCGCAGTTGTTCGGTTGGCAGCCCTCAGGCCGCCGTTCCAACTTCAACTTGTGATTTATTCAAGTTTGTCCGCAAGGGGTTTTGCCAAAATGCCACCACACCCAAAAGTTGCACCGCCCAAGTTTGCGCTGAATCAGCTTGGGCAAAGTGAGGTACCTGCTGGGGACTGTTTCGCAAAACTTAAAAGTTCAAAATTTGCCGGTTGCAAATGGCGACGAGGATAATAATCACACTATGAAACTATAGGGTCCGATTTCACTAAAAACATGATCTATGAAATCTACAACAAGAACAAGAAGAAGAACGAGAACGAGAAAGAGAACGAGAACGAGAACGAGAACGAGAACAAGAACGAGAACGAGAACGAGAACGAGACCGAGACCGAGAACAAGAACGAGACCAAGAACAAGAACAAGAACGAGAACGAAAACGAAAACGAGAACAAGAACAAGAACAAGAACAAGAACAAGAACGAGAATGAGAATGAGAATGAGAACGATAACGAGAACAAGAACAAGAACAAGAACAAGAACAAGAACAAGAACAAGAACAAGAACAAGAACAAGAAAAAGAACAAGAACGAGAATGGGAACTAGAACAAGATCAAGAATGAGAACGAGAATGAGAACAAGAATGAGAATGAGAACGAGAACGAAGCCGAGAATGAGAATGTGAATGAGAACAAGAACAAGAACAAAAACAAGAACAAGAACGAAAACGAGAACAAGAACGAGGAAGAGAATGAGAATGAGAAGAAGAACAAGAACAAGAACGAAAACGAGAACAAGAACGAGGAAGAGAATGAGAATGAGAAGAAGAAGAAGAACAAGAACAAGAACAAGAACAAGAACAAGAACAAGAACAACAACAAGAACAAGAACAACAACAAGAACAAGAACAAGAACAAGAACAAGAACAAGAACAAGAACAAGAACAAGAACAAGAACAAGAACAAGAACAAGAACAAGAACAAGAACAAGAACAAGAACAAGAACAAGAACAAGAACAAGAACAAGAACAAGAACAAGAACAAGAACAAGAACAAGAACAAGAACGGGAACTAGAACGAGATCAAGAATGAGAACAAGAACGAAAACAAGACCGAGAATGAGAATGTGAATGAGAAAAAGAACAAGAACAAGAACAAGAACAAGAAAAAGAACAAGAACAAAAACGGGAACTAGAACGAGATTGAGAATGAGAATGAGAATTTGAATGAGAATGAGAACAAGAACGAGAAAAAGAACAAGAACAAGAACAAGAACGAGAACAAGAACAAGAACGAGAACAAGAACAAGAACAAGAACAAGAACAAGAACAAGAACAAGAACAAGAACAAGAACAAGAACAAGAACAAGAACAAGAACAAGAACAAGAACAAGAACAAGAACAAGAACAAGAACAAGAACAAGAACAAGAACAAGAACAAGAACAAGAACAAGAACAAGAACAAGAACAAGAACAAGAACAAGAACAAGATCAAGAACAAGAACAAGAACAAGAACAAGAACAAGAACAAGAACAAGAACAAGAACAAGAACAAGGACAAGGAGAAGAGAAAAAGAGAGAGCTGAGAGATAAGTTGATGACAAGACAAAAAACCGATCACAGATTTCCCATTTTTCCTTGGATGCAGGAGCCCCTCACGCTGCTGAAAATCCATCATTTTCCCAAGAAATACGATAATGGCTCCCCTTCCCTCAGCTGACAAAAGGGGCTGTTCTTTTCCTGGAAGAAATTACTGCCTTCTTAAGCCGTCGCTAAATCATTCTTCAAAGAAGAAATCAATGTTATAATAAAAATATCACTAGAGTTTTTCAATCTGAAGGCTGAAGTGTGTTTTGTGAAAATATACAAGCTACAGTTCAATAATAAACGATTCATTTTTTCAGAAATTTTCAAATAATGAGTTTTGAAAAGCTCAAGTCCAATAACTGTCACCTTTTACAATGTAGAATACATCCGAATCTAGCTTGCTTTTATCTCACAGTCTTGATTCAGCTTGTTTGTCCATGGCTCAACAGCCCATAAAGGGTTTAGGCCTAGCAGCTGGTTGCCAGTTTCATATTCACCTCACTATATAGTCAGTCCAAGCAAAGAAGACACCCCAGCAAGACGGAAAAACGAATCCAGCCCAACCTATACCGGCACAAAATCTATAAATTCTCAAAAATGGCACTGACTGGTTCATTCATCACCAGAACTAAAAATCCACTGAAGCGAATGCGTTCAAATTTGGCAGGCATGTTCAGTTGAACGTTAAGAAGCACGCTAAGAAATGATTTTAAAAACTTTTCAAGGAGAAGCCAAATATTTTAGTTTTTCTAGAGTTTTTTAGCGTTTTCCTCATTTTTTCGAGAACCAATCGGTAGAAAATATTGATATTTGGTGGGCAGGTTCAGATAAGGTGTAGAAATGTTGTGTTAAAATATTTTTGCAATCCGTTCAATTACGCCAGTAATCAGGTTTTCAAAATTGTTGATGTGTTGCGGGTTGCATATCTTCTGCCTTAATACGACCAATCCTAACTATAAATTCAATGGTTCAACGAGATTATAGATGAACTAATTTGGAAGATATTGAATCAAGTTTCAAACTACGTCCGATATACTTCCCAAGGTCACGCTTCATATTAGTGTTTCACAATTTTTTTGAATTTTCGGAGTTTTTCTTGGATTTTTCTAGAACAAATTGGCAGAAAATGTTGAAATTAGGTAAACACGTTTATATTAGGTGTAGAAATGCTGTGCTCAATAAATTTTGAATCCCTTCTGAACTGAATTTGCAGGCGAGCGAAGCAAGCCTGTTTGTCCCAGCTGACACTGACAGAGGTTTTGCAGGCGAGCGAAGCGAGCCTGTTTGACTCACCTACACTGCCTATACTGTCGGGGGTCCAGGGGGTGGAGCCCCCTGGCTAGGCGGAGAAGGCAAGCGAAGCGAGCCTGCTGGCTAGTAAATAGATAAATAAATCAATAAATTAATGAATTAATAAATTAATAAATTAATAAATTAATAAATTAATAAATTAATAAATTAATAAATTAATAAATTAATAAATTAATAAATTAATAAATTAATAAATTAATAAATTAATAAATTAATAAATTAATAAATTAATAAATTAATAAATTAATAAATTAATAAATTAATAAATTAATAAATCAATAAATTAATAAATTAATAAATTGATAAATTAATAAATTAATAAATTAATAAATTAATAAATTAATAAATTAATAAATTAATAAATTAATAAATTAATAAATTAATAAATTAATAAATTAATAAATTAGTAAATTAATAAATAATAAATAAATAAATTGATAAATTAAGAAAGATATCATTGTAATGTTTTACAGTAACATTTTGAAACGAAATGGCTACAGGATTTGAAATGATTGCGTCTCGACAGTTCAGTGTAAGCGGAGCGATTAGGAACCTAATTGAGATCTCCCTTGATGGAGCGACCATTCTACACGACCCCTATGCTTTTCTTCAGGCTCATTATTTAATCGGCAAATCCACCCTCACGATGAGGGGACACCCTTCACTGGTTACGCTAATTTCAATTCACTCAATCATGCCTACATCCTCCCATTTTATTTCCTTTTCCTTTTTTCTCCTTCATTCTCCTTTCTCCTCCTACATTCTTCAAATCCACCTTCTTTTCTTCTTCAATATAACTCTCTATACGGCGGATTTCTGATACGCAGTCCAAAATTGATATAGGAAGGAAACTTGTTGATGCGAGACATTTTTTGCATTTAAAATGATCGTGGATCGCTTTAAAAACTAATGTTGTGGATTAGAGTTGTCATTTAGCTATGTCTGGATGATGTTTTTGAAATCAAAAAAGGAAATAAATGCTTTGCGTCACGGATACTAGAACACACGGTAGGTATAGTCTGTCCAAGCGAAGAAGAGCCTCTGGCAAGATGGAAAAATGACTCCAGCTTGGTCAATATTTGTTCAAGAATTATGGAAAACTAGATATGAAATCATAAATTATTGTTTTTGATTGAAGGATTTCTGGGATTTACACTTTTCAACTTTCTCTCCAGAACTGGATTCTCTTCAACTTCCATCTATTAAAAATAGCTACAAATTTTTGATTTCATATCTAGTTATACCCTAAATTGTGTTTTTTAGCACATGTACACAATTATTCCAATAACCGTTGGATTTATGAACTACTTACAGCTTTTATTGAATTCCTAAGCTAATTTTACATAGGATTTGATAATTAAAACCTAAATAAAGCTTAAAAAAATTGGAAAAATTCATATTTTTGATAAAATTCAATTTTTCACCATTGTTATCTCGATTCCTAACAAAGCATTTTCAGGGGTAAATACAATGGAACTTTTTTCTCTACTTGGTGTAATAAGGAATTAGCCTGAGAAGTATTGCACATATCTCCTTATTCTGTATAAAGTTCTCTTCTGTGTGGCCAGTGGCACTCGTTACACTAAATTATACACAATTTTTTTTGTCCTCAAATTCTGGGGCGGGGGGGCAAATGCCCCCTCTGAGCCCCCCCCCTGGATCCACCACTAGCTCTAAATCAGCTGTTAGTAGTAGGTTACGAGAGATAGACGATCCACCCAACTTTCGGCCTCAGCTAAATTCTTCGATTGAATTTTGACATTGTGAATGTTTCATAATAGGTCTTAGCTTTGTCCGTTTCTAGCGTGATTTGCATGACTGGAGTCCATACAGTACACCGATTTTGGATAATATAGGCAAATACTAATGCAATAATAACAGCTAGAAGCACCCACAGATGAATGTTGACAATAATGAGGAGAAGAAACGAATAACACACAGTGAAATGTTCTAATCGATTAAACATGATTTTGAATAAGTGTTGATGATTGTGTGCGTGTTAAGTCAGCGGGTGGTCCCCCTCTCCAACTCCCCCTTCCACCATCCTTTCAGGGGGGTTGGTAAGGTGTTTAATATATAGATAGACCTTTGACCAAGAATCAAAACCCTGTCAGCTCAACTCAAGGGTGAAAGCTGGAGGGTAATGCATTGTATGGGGTGTGAATTGGATTGAAAATAAAAAAGTGGTTTACTTTTAGTTTGGATTTACTTTTTGTGTGAAGTGTTTTGTCGAGATGGAAATGCACATTCGCCTGAAGAAACGAGAAGAATGGAATGGCACTATTGTTACATGTGTACATCTGATGACAAAAATTATGTAGGTCTCGTCTGTCTCTTGTGCGCTTCAACAGCTGATATTGTCTGCAAATTGTATGTCTGGAGAGTAACTCTACTGGACCATTTAAGTGGAGAATAGAGTTACGAATAATAAACTTTATTAAGCTAGGAGAGTACTGACCAGTAACTAGCCGTACTAGCGTGAAAGGAATACATCAAGCAGCCTTAGTTTCTTGTACATGCTCTATGAATAATAATTATTCGATTTCTCAAATATTTTGATGAATAATTAAAAAATATTTAAATGCTTATGGTTCTAATGGTATGCATTATACCATGCATGGGTGTTTTTAACCTAATTAAACAACCTTGCACTCATAATCTATTACCCACGGACAAGCAAAAATCTTAAAAGCTCATGTGGGCAATATCCGCAATTAGAATATAGCTTAATCACAACTATAATTGACAATATCAGCTGTTGGAGCGCACAAAGAGCAAAGGAAACTGCCTGAAATTTATATTGACGAGAGATTCAGATTCAGATTCAATCACTTTCTTCATGTACATTACTTAATTATATATAACTAGCCGGCAGGCTCGCTTCGCTTGCCTTCTCCGCCTAGCCAGGAGGCTACGCCCCCTACCCCCGACAGTAACAGCAGTGTCAGTGAGTCAAACAGGCTCGCTTCGCTCGCCTGCATGACCTCTGTCGGTGTAAGCTCAGACAAACAGGCTCGCTTCGCTCGCCTGCAAATTCCGTTCAGAAGGGATTCAAAACTTATTGAACACAGCATTTTTAGACCTAATCTGGACCTGTTCACCAACTTTCGAAATTTTCTACCAATTTATTCTCGAAAAATCCAAGAAAAACTCCGAAAATTTCGAAAAATAGTAAAACGCTGATATTGAGCGTATAACCTTGGGAACTATATCCTAAGTAGTTTGAAACTTGGCTCAATATCTTCCAAATTAGTTCATCTATAATCTCGCTGAACCATTCAAATTACAGTAAGGATTGGTCGTATCAAGACGGACGATATGCAACCCGCAAAACATCTACAATTTTGAAAAACCTGATTACTGGCGTAATCTTGAACGGAATTCAAAAATATCCTAACACAACATTTCTAGACCTTATCTGAACCTACCTACCAAATATCAACATTTTCTACAGATTGGTTCTCGAAAACATTGAGAAAACGCCGAAAAACTATAGAAAAACTTAAATATTTGGCGTATCCTTGAAAAGTTCCTAAAATCCGTTGTTTGAATCCTATGCTTTGATAATATAAAAAATGAGACTAATTACACAGTTCGCTTCAGTAAACTAAGTATTGACTATAAACAATTGTAGAATGACTCGAATATGGGATTTAAGAAGGTAACCGTTGTATAAATTTGTACTATATCTACACAAAATGGCGGAGTTTAGACATATAATTGTCCATTCTTGCATAGGGATGTTGGGAAACATCCTTCCCATCAACACTCAACCATGAGAGATTAGATTATTCACTTTATTCAAGTAGAGTACAGCATTTACGATCTTAAATCCTAGATTCTAAAAATTAAACATAAATCTAATTACACGATTGGTTAAAATAAGAAATACATATACAAGGAACTTACTAAATTACAGATATATAGGATTTAATATTCTTAGGGCTGGTTGAACGTACGTCCTGTTAGTTTAATCACCGTTATTTCACCGTGTCAAAGTGAAAAAACGTTAAAATGAATAAAGTAATGAATAAAGACGCCATTTACAGGTGGTTTTGCTACTAGCTCCGAAAGAGGGCTCTTTCGGAGCTAGTGCACAGAAAGAGACTGGTAGTTACCTATCCGGCCGCTAGATCGGGCGACTTTCTGGAGCCATCACAATATTATTCAGTTCAAATGAATCGCCGCAAACATTCTTTTACAATATTTATTATTCTTATTCTCGCAGTGTGGCGAAAAGTATCGTACTCAACTCTCACAGAAAGGTGTTTACAGTATTCAGAGAACATATTCCCAGAGAACGTATTCAGGGAAACTATCATCATACCGTAAACACCTACTTTCTGTGCTTGTAGTGTAATGTACTATTAATTGACAATCTTTTTAATTACGATTGAATAATTGTCTAGATGAAAAGGCGAAGTTTGGACATAAAGATGTCCATTCTTGGGAAAGGGCAACAAAGATGTCCTTTCCATTAACACTTGGCCTTAAAAGTTTAAAACATAATGTTTACACTGCTTATAAATGATGTAAAAAATGTTGGTAATTTCAATTGGGATTTAAAATAAAAAAATTGAACTTTTCTATAAAGATTCTGTAAAAAAGAAGATCGAAATAATAATATAAATTTAACTTAAAATTAATAACTACTAGAAGTAATGATGGTTGATGATGGAGTGAATGATGTTAGTTGAAATTACTACTGCAAATGATGAATGTATGTACGTGGGGTCTATAACAAAGGTTGAACTTATTTCTACAAAAATTGCGAGTATATTTACAAGTAAATTGAATGGGTGATGGATGGGAAGAGAGAAGGAGAGAGAGAGAGAGAGAGAGAGAGAGAGAGAAAGGAATGTGTGTAGAGTACAAATATAAACTAATACAAGTCTAGTATGGACCTGAATATTGAATTATAATTCAATAATGAAAGTTCTCTCTCGGCGCTAGCGGTATATCTTTAACTCAGCAGACAGTTTAATAACAATGAGATGGCATTTATTTTGTTGGATGAACAGAGATGGATGCTCCAATATAAGGATGATACAGCTAAAGAAGAAAAAGAAAAAGGAAAAGAAGAAGAGCGTAGAAGAAGAAGAAGAAGAAGAAGAAGAAGAAGAAGAAGAAGAAGAAGAAGAAGAAGAAGAAGAAGAAGAAGAAGAAGAAGAAGAAGAAGAAGAAGAAGAAGAAGAAGAAGAAGAAGAAGAAGAAGAAGAAGAAGAAGAAGAAGAAGAAGAAGAAGAAGAAGAAGAAGAAGAAGAAGAAGAAGAAGAAGAAGAAGAAGAAGAAGAAGAAGAAGAAGAAGAAGAAGAAGAAGAAGAAGAAGAAGAAGAAGAAGAAGAAAAAGAAGAAGAAGAATGAGAAGAAGAAGAAGAAGAAGAAGAAGAAGAAGAAGAAGAAGAAGAAGAAGAAGAAGAAGAAGAAGAAGAAGAAGAAGAAGAACAGCGGAGAAACTGATTGAGAAGACAGAGATGGGGAAGAAAAACAGAAGAATGTGATTGAGAAGAGAAAGATGGAGAAGATGAAGAACACGTACAAACAGTAGTAGAAGAACAAAGAAATGAAGAGAAGAGGGAGCAAATAGAGAACAGAAAGAAATACTGTAGGAGGAGAAGATGGCAAAGAAGAAGTAGGAGAAGGAAAACAAGAACAAATAGATAGAAAGAAGAACAAGGGGAGAAGATGTAGAAGAATAAGAAGGAGAAGGAGTAGGTGTGGGAGGGAGAAAAAGGAAGAGAAAGAGAAAAAGAAAGAGAAAGAGAAAGAGAAAGAGAAAGAGAAAGAAAAAGAGGAAGAGAGAGAGAAAGAGAAAGAGAAAGACAGAAAAGAAGAAGGAGGAAGAGAAGGAGAAGAAGTGGGAAAAGAAGAAATAAAAGAAGGAGAAGGGGGAGGAGAAGGAGAAGGAGAAGGAGAAGGAAAAGGAGAAGAAGAAGAAGGAGAAGGAGACAGAGAAGGAGAAGGCGAAGGGAAAGAAGATGGAGAAGAAGAAGAAGAAAAAGGAGGAGAAGAAGAAGAAGAAGAAGAAGAAGAAGAAGAAGAAGAAGAAGAAGAAGAAGAAGAAGAAGAAGAAGAAGAAGAAAGAAAGAAAATATTAAATAATATTCCACTTGGAATGATTCTGATTACTATTATTTCTGATTTCAATTCTTGATTGACTTGATCCAAACTTGACTCAATCACCATCTGTTATCATTATTATTACAAAGATACTAAACAAATAGTTCAGAACGCACTTTATTTATCTTCTGTCCGGCACTCTTTGTTCACACCTTTTTCTCCCTTCATCCTCTTCTCTTTCTTTTTATTCTTCTCCATCTTCTTTCTACCTTTCATCGGCTCTCCTACAGTCTGTCCAAGCATAGAAGACATTCTGGCAAGATAAAAAAGTGACCCAACCTCGGTCAATATTCACTCAAAAATCATAAATCTTATCTCAAATCGCAGAGTAGAATGTTTCCTACAATTTAAGACCAAAATTATAATTTTTGAACCAATATTGACCCCCCTGTAATCATTCCCCCAGCTTGCCAGAATGTCTTCTTTGCTTGGACAGCAGTATACCAGCCATCATTTGAGAGTCAAGCTGAAACTTCGAGAGTGACTGACTCAAAGGAGCCGCTAAAATCATTCCTTTTTTTTCTAATTTCATCAACTCTGGATTCCTCTCTTCTATTTTTTCAGTTTTGTTATTGAATCGATGAAGTTTCACCACTCACTTATTCGTTGATTTATCTAGTTGTCGGTGAGTACAAACCAGGCGAAAAAGTTCTAATTTTAACGTTTGAGTGATATTTTTGAAGATGATGCCTAAAATTTCAGAAAAATAAACACTGGTGATGGCTGCGTGACTTAGAACAATGTCAACAAAAGTTGCACTTTTCCCACTGATATAAATAAAAAAATAAATAAAAGTTTATTTCCCAAAAAACTAAAACTACTACATCAATTACAGAATATTAGAAACTCTACAATTACAGTATATACAATAGTTAGCTACAGAAATATCTTATAATGTGTCTTTACGTGTTTTAGTGTTTTCTGTGTGGAAATTGACCTACTCCACTATGGCGTACCATGTTCTAGAGTAGGTTAGTAGGTAGGATATGGAAAGAGAGACTTATGCCGGGTTTTTCCAAGCACACTCAAATTTGAGGGGCACTCAATTTTGATAGCACAGCTGACATTTTCTATGCTAAGTATAGAAAATTTAAACTTGAGGGCCCCTCAAGTTTGAGTGTGCTTGGAAAAACCAGGCATTCCCAAGCGGCAGCTCGAGCCGCGTGACTCGAGCTTCCGCTGCGTCAGCTACGCTTTTCGAGCTGCCCGGCTCCAGCTGCGCTGCTCCAGCCATTAATACTTCATTCACACCGATATTATTATACAGTAGAACGTCGATAATCCGGACGTCGAAAATCCGGACCGTCGATAATCCGGATTCGTCTCAAGCAAGAAATATGAATACTTGTACCGTCTGCCCTTGCACTAAGTGTTCTACTAGGGCGATGAGAGAATATATACTAAAGTGTTTAACTATAATTTTCCATCATTTCCTAGATAGGAAATATAAAATTTTCAAACAATAGTGCCTGCTAGCCCTTTCTGCCGTTTGGCAGTTTGACGTTCTCTACCATCCACTCTTAATAGATAGATTAAATAAAATGTAAGTATTCTTTATCGGGCGGAGTTAGATCTTGCAATTCCTCTCTACCACTTGAATAAATAGATCATCTAGCCTTAGATAGATCTCCACCTTCAAAAAAAGATCACTAGCTTCCAACCAGTCATATTCTCATTCATTTTTCTCAATTTTCTTGTTCTAGGGTTGCTTGCGTTTCAGCACACATCGTGAGTCAATTAAGGAACGAAAGTAAAGCCCCCCGATGAAGAGGCTCAGGCAAATCCTGCGTGTTGGAAAATTGGAGGGTTCTTTACCCCCACTCACCCCCATCCTAAGCTGCCCAAAAGAGGCTTACCGGCAACGACTATCCAATCTGATGTAATCAGATTTCGAGCTGGTGTATGGTTTGCGCATGCTGAGAAGACACGCCCCTACCATGTGAAGTATATGTCGGCGAAGTGTCTTCTGAGCTTGCGCGGCAGGTGAAAGAAGACTTACTTTTGCGGAGATGATTTTTAAAGTAGGAAGGGATCCTTGTGGTATATGTCTGTTCAACCAAAGAAGGCATTCTGGTACGATGGGAAAATAACTCCTACTCAATCAATATTTGTTCAAAATATATGAATTTGGTCTTAAATAGTAGGAAAGATTCCGTTCTACAATTTGAGACCAAATTTATAATTCTTGAACCAATATTGACGGAGCTGTAGTAATTTTCCCACAATGTCTTCTTTGCTTGGACGGACTATAGCAGAGGGAATAGGGCAGGGTGGGAGAAAGGATTCTTTTTGTAGCGCATTTATTGGAGGGAAGAGTGCGGGAAAGGAGTAGGGAATCGGAGGAGCTGGAGAAGAAGAGAAAAAGAGGAAAGGTGAAAAGAGAGCGGGGAGTGAAACAAAGAGAGATGCAGGAAAGAGGAAGAAGGTGGGGAGAAAGAAACAAGTAGAAGGGGAAGAGAAAAGGAACAAAGTAAAATTTGGAAAGAAGAAACAAGTAGAAGGGGAAGAAAAAAGGAACAAAGTAAAATTTGGAAAGAAGAAACAAGTAGAAGGGGAAGAAAAAAGGAACAAAGTAAAATTTGGAAAGAAGAAACAAGTAGTAAGGTGGTGAGAAAAGGAACAAGCAGAAAGTTAGGAGAAACAGGAAGGAGGAAAAGGAGAAGTGTATTGGGAGAGAAAGTTCAAGAAGAGGACAGAAAAACAAGGGAAAAGGTGTAAAGGTATGATTCCAGCTGCGCAGCTGGAGCTGCCGAGTTCTAGCTGCGCTGCTCTGGACATCACAACTCTATTCACATAATTATCTCATTATTGTTTACCGTATTATTAGGGCTACTAATGTATAATAAATTTAATAGTGAAATTCACTTTTTTCAAGTCATTTTCAATGATTAATATTTAAGAAACCTGTGTACTTAGGTATTTTACTTCAAAAAGGAAATTCTGAATTTTTAGATGCAAAATCATCCCTTTAATCTGTTCAGTAGTATTTTAGCTGACTGATCAGAAATTCAAAAACATTAAACGTTAATTTCTCAAAACATACGTATTTAAAGATTTATGTTCAACAGTATCTAATGTATGTATGTCTGATCTCAATAATAACATATTATACATCTAAATGTTCAGAATTTCATTCTCTATAAAGCTTTATTTTCTATAGTAAATTACCTAATGGAGATGAATGAATCAATAACATGAATTAATAATAAATGACAATTAACAATAACATGATACTTAATAGAGATAAATAAATCAATAACATGGATTTATTACTTCAAATCAAATAAAATATTTCTTTATTCTGACACTTGAGCAATACAATTTATAAAAAGAACAAGTTTGATTAGAAAGTAAACATACTGATATACTCGTATTTAAAAAACATGAATTTCACACTTTGACTTTCGGTATTTACGCGTATATGAGTTCTTGGCTTGGGCTTGAATAAGCTTGTTACAGGAAAAAATTTAATTCACACAAATGCCATCATGAATCTTATATTCATGTTACTACTTGAGAACTTGTTATTTATTTATAAGTTTTTGAAGAAAACACTAGAAGCTTCACACAAGAATGCGTGTTTTTCAAACGACTGATTACATTCTGTAGCATGTTTCCAAACGTTCTTACTAAGTTAATGAAATGAAAACCCGTTCAAGCGTAAGTGTCAAAGCATGCTAAGCTTGATGAACAATCACAACTCAAACTAATAATAAGATTCATCGAAAGAATGTTGAGAGCCCTCATGTACGATCTCCCATGGTGAGAATCGCTACAAGCGACGGCTGGTGTGTGTGCATTGCTGCGTAAAAAACTACGTTGATTATTTTGTTCCAATTATTTTGAAAAGATCACAGTGATGGCTTGTGTGTGTGCACTGCTCCGTTAAGAATCACGTTGATTATTTGTTGCAATTGTTGTTCACACATCGGTTGATCTGATGTGTGGTCACGTGAATCTTTCGCTTCACTTTCTATATAATTTCATCTTAGCTGACGCCAAACCGTTGGGTGGATTCGTCTGTTCCTTGTGCGCTCCTTGTTGTCGATTTGTCAGTTGGCTAGTCGATTTGGAGTTGTCATTTGGCTATGCTAACATGTTTTTTTAGAAATCAAAAGGGACAATAGACTTTATATCAGCTGGTAGTAGGTTACAGGCACGTACATGAGACAAACGAAGCAGCCAAACATTTTTCGTTAGATATACCGGCTATAGGTACCAGTTTATAGGAATGTCAAGTAATCACCTCACTATCGACTTCTGACCTCTCGATCAATGCCTATATCGAAAACATCGATACGAACCTGAAAACTCACCAAATTCAAGCAGCTTCAGTAAACCAATTAACACAGTTGCCGCGCTTTTTACCTCCAT
Source organism: Sogatella furcifera (assembly GCA_017141385.1). NCBI lineage: Eukaryota > Metazoa > Arthropoda > Insecta > Hemiptera > Delphacidae > Sogatella > Sogatella furcifera. The sequence continues at coordinate 12,973,215 of CM029553.1, forward strand.
TTCCCGCCCTTTTTCAGCAGGCCTGCCAATTAATCGATTGCGATTGGCTGCAGTAACATTATTAGTTAGCCTTTGACAACAAAACGCCATTAATGAGAGTACGTGTGTGATAGCTGCTGAAAAAACAAGCGATTTAACAAGTCGTTAATTCTACAGAGACTCATAGTCCCGTTTCACACAACACGATTTTTGAACGTCCGGTTTTTTGCCATCCGTAACAATTTCACTAGATGGTACTATGAAGCCCCCTCCTTTGGGAGATTGGCTGTCGTTAGTAGAGACAGTCAGTCCATCCCCGTCTCTGGAGGAATAGTAATTGTTGCATTACACTCCAACTGATTAACTGGTTGTTGTTCGGAGATGTTCTGTATAGTTACAGTATAGCTAAATCATGCTTAGAGAATTATATTAGTTTTTCTCTCTTTAAGCTTAATTTTCATGAAATACGATCATGAAATTCTATTTATAGAATTTCTTCTGTGTTTCCTTCACTATACTATGATAGAAATGAGTATTAAAGATTGAAAACAAACTTTGAGTAATTGTGAAATTGACATTGTGGTAGTTATCCATAATAAATGGAGAGACAAGATGTTGTCAAACCACTGATTTATTAGAAAATCGAGATACCGGTTTCGGTTGCTACACCATTATCAATCTCTGGTAAACATTATCAAAATCTGGTAAACAGAGATTGATAATGGTGTAACAACCGAAACCGGTATCTCGATTTTCTAATAAATCAGTGGTTTGACAACACTCTTGGCTTTTCATTTATTATTGAAAAAAAACTATCAAGTCTAAAGATAGCTATGATTTTCAGCAAGCCAAATGGGGGACCGCACACAAGTAACAGCACATCCAATGAAACAGCTGATTTAAAAATGATTTCAATGCTTTCTAGAGTACTGATTCCCCTACTCTACATAGTTGCCACTTTCAAGGCCATGGCCTTATTTTAACCCTAGAGAGACACATTGGGGTATTTATTCTGTTCTACAGTTGATTATGAAAAACTGATGAAAGATTTTAGCTTAATCCAAATTCGGTTGATATAATTGCCAACCGGTTCAGATCACTCTTAATTGTCAATCTCAGGTGTATCGTACAGTACAGCTCTTCTTATTCTTTGTTTGGGCTGTGGAAGAAGCTATGAAAAAAACTCATAAAATCACATCTCTTGAAAATCTGTGGGAGTTGTTTCATATCGTAGAACCGGTATCTCAAGATACGGATTGTATTAGCTTTCTGTCACGATTGTTTACCTGAACCGCTGACTATCTGGATCCAATATTGCCGAATAAACATTTTTGAGAATGCTCGTTCCACCTATAAATAAATAATAGACCAACACCTGGAAAACAGCCTCGGGCTTGACATGAGAACTTTCAAACATACTTTTGTTTACAAACTAATTCAGTTTTCAGCTTCCAGACGGTTCGGTTTCAATTGCTTTGACAATATTGTTGTAAGCGAGGAAGCTGTGTTTGTACACCGTTTGACCAGAGAGTACAGTATACTTGAAGAAAAAATTAAGGCGGTTTTGTCTGTCTATTGTTCGTGAAGTAGCCTAATGTAAGTTGTAAAGCATCTGTTGGCTCTTTTGATTTCGAAAACAACATCCAGGCATAGTCAAATGACAACTCTAATTGACATCAGCAGTTGGAGCGCACAAGGAGCATACGAAACCGCCGAACTTTTTGGCGTCAGGATACAAACTACCTCTTCCAGGCAGAGTATCCCAGAACGTAGTGACTTGTGGTTAGATTATAATATTCACCTTCATTCAGAACCAACACAGTATTCTGCAGGGTAATTTTTGGTCTCGTTTCTCAATTTGAATAAAAATGAATTCATTTCACAACGGGAATTTATTTGTAATATGGTTTAAATTTGATATTTTATAGCTGAAATCTCTCAGTTATTAATCACTAGCCGGCAGTCTAACTTCGCTCGCCTTCTCCGCCTAGCCAGGGGGCTCCGCCCCCTGGACCCACGACAGTATCAGCAGTGTCAGTAAGTCAAACAGGCTCGCTTCGCTCGCCTGCATAACCTCTGTCAGTGAAAGCTGAGACAAACAAATTCCGTTCAGAAGGGATTCAAAATTTATTAAACACAGCATTTCTAGACCTAATCTGGACCTGTTTACCAAATTTTAACATTTTCTGCCAATTCGTTCTCGAAAAATCTAAGAAAAACTCCGAAAATTCTGAAAAATAGTAAAACGCTAATATTGAGAAGTAACCTTGTGAAGTATATCGAACATAATTTGAAACTTGATTCAATATCTCTCAAATTGGTTCATCCTTATCTCCCTAAAACATTGAATTTACAGTAAGGATTGGTCGTATCAAGGTGAAAGATATGCAACCCGCAATACATCTACAATTTTGAAAAAGTGATTACTGGCGTACTCTTGAATGGATTTCAAAAATATTTTAACACAACATTTCTAGACCTTATCTGAACCTGCCCACCAAACATCAACATTTTCTACCGATTGGTTCTCGAAAAAAAATAAGAAAACTCTGAAAAACTGTAGAAGAACTCAAATATTTGGCGTATCCTTATGAAGTTTCAAAAATCCTTTCTTAGCGCGCGTCTAAACGTCCAACTGAACATACCTGCCAAATTTAAACGCATTCGGTTCAGTGGATTTTAGTTCTGGTGATGAATGAATGAATCAGTGCCATTTCGCTTCTATATATAGAGTAGAGATAGTTAGTGTCCATATTTATTCCGTATCAGGTTTTTTCCACTAGTCAGGTATAGTCTGTTCAAGCAAAGAAGAGCCTCTGGCGAGATGGGAAAATTACCTCCAACTTGGTCAATATATGTTCAAGAATTATAAATGAGGTCTTTAATAGAAGATAAAATTGTTTCCTACGATTTGAGATCAAACTGATAATTTTTGAATCAATATTGACCGAGCTCGAGTCATTCTCCCATCTTGCCAGAGGGTCTTCTTTGCTTGGACAGACTATACCTTACAGATACTACTACTTTTTCATTTTCTAACTGAGCTTCCTTGAGATTTTCTGAGATGTTTTTTGTGTCATGTTTGTCGAGGGTACATTTCAGAGACGTGAGGAAGTTTCTCTAACTTGAAATGCTTTTTCAAACAGGTAGTGTGAAGATATAGTGGTAACTGATATTTAGATAGGACGGTGGCTCTCAACTATAATAGCCCATATCAATAGAAGCAAAATCTCAATTATGAATCACAATCAAGTGAAGACAAGGAAAAAATTTTTCAACTCTGGTCTGATCGAGAAAAGATCACATTCTGGCAAGATGTAGGAACATTCTTATCTACAATTTGAGACTGAATGTATAATTTTTGAACCAATATTGATCAAGATGGAGTCATTTCCCCATCTTGCCAGAATGTCTCCTTTACTTGTACAGATTATACTCATCTACTCATCCTCGAGCATTTTTTAATTTCATGGGTCTGGTCGATCTTCATTTTTATTTTGTTTGTTTGTCAATGGCGCATAACAGCCCTATGAAGGGCCTAGGCCTACCAGCTGGTTGCCAGTTTCATATCCACCAAACTAATCAGTCCATCCAAGCAAAGAAGACACTCCGGCAAGACGGGAAAACGACTCCAGCCCGGCCAATACCGGTCCAAAAGCCATAGATTCTCAAAATAACCCACAGCCAGGAAACCAACACCGACCGAGCCGAAGCCGCCACCCACCCCGCCAGAATGCCCTCTCAGTCCGAACAGAAAATACAGCAGGCGTATAATCATCAACCAGGATAGAGGTAACGTGTGGTTAGCACGTCGATCCTCTCAACCATAAGCCAATCTTCACAACCAAGTGAAGATGCAGAACACCTCTGAATAACATGCAGTTAATCAGTTAGAGTGTAATGCAACAATTACTATTCCTCCAAAAACGGGAAACGACTGACTGTCTCTACTAACGACAGCCAATCTCCCAAAGGAGGTTTCTTCACTTTTATTGGACTTCAATAATTCAATACTTTTTTCAAAATTTCATACCGTATTCTTTAGAAATAAGGAGATAAATGATAAATTTTATAACGTACATTGCACGTACGTTCTGTTGGTTTAATCAGCGTTATTTCACCGTGTCAAAGTGAAAAAACGTTCAAATGAATAAAGTATTGAAATGTGATAGTAGTAGAAGAATATTCAAATGTACTTATTCCAAATAGATGATAGAATCAATAATTATCTCATTATTGTATAAATTATTTATTCATTGAAACAAAACTTGATCTGGAAATTGCATAAATTATTTATTCATTAAAACAAAAAATGATCTGGAAATTGCATTCTAATACAAATTAATTGTTGTCAGGTTGGTAGTACCACACAAATCGAAAACTTTCAGCTGCTATTGTTCACTTTGTCATTAGGGCTACTAATGTATAATAAATCAATAAATAGTGAAATTCACCATTTTCAAGTCATTTTCAAGTGAATCTCACTATTTATCGATTCATACGTTATGAGCCCTAATGAGCCCGATTTATAAGTATACTGTACATTATTAGCCCTAATAACAAAGTGAACATCTATATAGTTATGTGAATAGAGTTGTGATGGCTAGAGCAGCGCAGCTGAAGTCGAAAAGCTCGAGCAGCGAGTTTAGAGCCAAGCAGCTCGAGCAGCGAGTTTAGAGCCAAACAGCTCGAGCAGCGAATTTAGAGCCAAGCAGCTCGGGCAGCGAATTTACAACCAAAAAGCTCGAGCAGCAAATTTAGAGCCAAACAGCTCGAGCAGCGAGTTTAGCTTGAGCAGCGAATTTAGAGCCAAGCAGCTCGAGCAGCGAATTTAGAGCAAGTGAGCTCAAGCTACGAATTTAGAGCCAAACAGCTCGAGCAGCGAGTTTAGAGCCAAACAGCTTGAACAGCGAATTTAGACCCAAGCAGCTCGAGCAGCGAATTTAGAGCCAAGCAGCTCGGGCAGCGAATTTACAGCCAAACAGCTCAAGCAGCGAATTTAGAGCCAAACAGCTCAAGCAGCGAGTTTAGAGCCAAGCAGCTCGAGCAGCGAGTTTAGAGCCAAACAGCTCGAGCAGCGAATTTAGAGCCAAGCAGCTCGGGCAGCGAAATTACAGCCAAACATCTCGAGTAGCAAATTTAGAGCCAATCAGCTCGAACAGCGAGTTTAGAGCCAAACAGCTCGAGCAGCGAGTTTAGAGCCAAACAGCTCAAGCAGCGAATTTAGAGCCAAACAGCTCGAGCAGTGAGCTTAGATCCAAACAGCTCGAGCAGCGAATTTAGAGCGAAGCAGCTCGAGCAGCGAATTTAGAGCCAGTGAGCTCGAGCTACGAATTTAGAGCCAAACAGCTCGAGCAGCGAGTTTAGAGCCAAACAGCTCGAGCAGCGAGTTTAGAGCCAGTGAGCTCGAGCTACGAATTTAGAGCCATACAGCTCGAGCAGCTAGTTTAGAGCCAAACAGCTCAAGCAGCGAGTTTAGTGCCAAACAGCTCGAACAGCGAATTTAGAGCCAAGCAGCTCGAGCAGCGAATTTAGAGCCAGTGAGCTCGAGCTACGAATTTAGAGCCAAACAGCTAGAGCAGCGAATTTAGAGCCAAGCAGCTCTAGCAGCGAGTTTAGAGCCAAACAGTTCGAGTATCGAGTCTCGAGCCAAACAGCTCGAGCAGCGAGTTTAGAACCAAACATCTCGAGCAGCAAGTTTAGAGCCAAAAAGCTCGAGTATCGAGTTTAGAGCCAAACAGCTCGAGCAGCGAGTTTAGAACCAAACAGCTCGAGCAGCGAGTTTAGAACAAAACAGCTCGAGCAGCGAGTTTAGAGCCAGTGAGCTCTAGCTACGAATTTAGAGCCAAACAGCCCCAGCTGCGAGTTTAGAGCCAAACAGCTCGAGCAGCGAGTTTAGAGCCAAACAGCTCGAACAGCGAATTTAGAGCCAAGCAGCTCTATAGCAGCGAGTTTAGAGCCAAACAGTTCGAGTATCGAGTCTAGAGCCAAACAGCTCGAGCAGCGAGTTTAGAACCAAACATCTCGAGCAGCAAGTTTAGAGCCAAAAAGCTCGAGTATCGAGTTTAGAGCCAAACAGCTCGAGCAGCGAGTTTAGAACCAAACAGCTCGAGCAGCGAGTTTAGAACAAAACAGCTCGAGCAGCGAGTTTAGAGCCAGTGAGCTCGAGCTACGAATTCAGAGTCAAACAGCTCGAGCAGCGAGTTTAGAGCCAAACAGCTCGAGTATCGAGTTTAGAGCCAAACAGCTCGAGCAGCGAGTTCAGAACCAAACAGCTCGAGCATCGAGTTTGGAGCCAAACAGCTCGAGTATCGAGTTTAGAGCCAAACAGCTCGAGCAGCGAGTTTAGAACCAAACAGCTCGAGCAGCGAGTTTAGAAACAAACAGCTCGAGCAGCGAGTTTAGAAACAAACAGCTCGAGCAGCGAGTTTAGAGCCAAACAGCTCGAGCAGCGAGTTTAGAACCAAACAGCTCGAGCAGCGAGTTTAGAAACAAACAGCTCGAGCAGCGAGTTTAGAAACAAACAGCTCGAGCAGCGAGTTTAGAGCCAAACAGTTCGAGCAGCGAGTTTAGAGCCAAGCAGCTCGAGCAGTCAATGTAAAGCCAGGCAGCTCGAGTATCTAGAAAGTCGAGTATTATTTTAGAAAATAAGTCAAGTTTTACGTGACGGTAAACTGAAAAGATGTAGGAGTATTATTTTAGTGTTTAGTTTGGACTAAGACAAGCATAATAGAGCAACAGTGGAAATAGAAGGAAAGCAGGAGTCTATTCACGGGGGATTTGTATTGAAAAGAAGATTACAGATGTAGCATGCCGAAGGGGGTTGCAGCTCAGTTTAGTTAAGGTTTCTATTGAGTGGCTGAAACGTTGATTACGGGTTGTAAGCCTGGCTGGGGGGAGTCATTCGAGGTCTCAGGGGGTGTTTTCTGCACACGAGGGTGGAAAAGTCCCCACCCTCAACCCCTGAAAAGTCTCCCTATTACATCTGGAGAAAAGGGCTCGTGTCGACCTACAAGATTATCCAGCTATTACCGGGTTGTTAAACTCAATACCCACTCCCCACCCCATTGAGCACGCTCACAAGTCACATGCTAACTGTTTCTGGATGGAAATCAACTAGTTGATTAATACCCCATCAACCAGTTGAGTAGCTGTTCAACTTGTTGATTTTTGAATAGGTAAATTCGTTGAAGCAGTCTATTTTGTTGTATTTTTTTCGTGTTATCAAGTTATTTATTTATGTTGAAGGTTGGAATTAGACTCCGAGTTATCTTGCCAGAATGTCTTCTTTGCTTCGACTGACTATACTATAAACATATATAGATATGATAGATATAAAATGAAATAAATCAAATATCCTTTTTCAATCAAGGCTAGTAAATCTTACCAGGTGGGATATTTGCCTGGAAATTATGGTTCACAAATCTGATGTCACTAATTTTTTACAGTGTCGCACTCTAGCGCCCAAAATGAAAAGCACAGCTGATGAAAATGTAAACGTAACCCATTTTTGTTGGTGTTGAAGAATATTATTGTTGTAATTAATTCTGGTGAGTTGAGAACATCACAATTAACAAGGAAACAATATTTTTAAGTTGTCCTAGTTGTTTTGTAGTGAAATATGATTATTTCCATTTTTATAATCGTAATCGCATAGTTTGAACCCAAAGCTTAGTTTTTTCTAAACGATAGCGCCAGCTTCTCGAATCTTTGGCTCCAATTTATGAGAACAATAGCATTATATTTTTCTAATATCACAACATTATTCATCACTATTCGACTGTAATAATACTTAATAACTTAATTCATCATTTTTACATTTTTTCACAATTATTTTCATTGATATTGAGCTTTTTACGTGACATTATTTTTTTTATTTTTCAATTCTCTGTGGAACAGCTGGAAAATTGGAATCCTAGATACATGTTGAATAATAAATATAGGTATAAGCATAATTTAAAAAATAAAATTAGTGACGTCATCCGGCAGGAAAAAAGTGGACTGCTAGGCTCTTATGGACGCTGGCCTACCTGGTAGATTTACTCACCTTGTTTTCAATGACATTGAAAATGGGCTAAAACTTGAAACATGGCTGTGTAAAAATAATACTTTTAAAGTTTGAAAAAGGTATTTGATTCATTTCATTCATCATTTATTTTGAATAGCCCCAAGTTTAAAATTTGATTTTTATAAATATATAGTCTATAGTCACATGTGTTGAAATCGGAATAAAGTTTTAATTTTGCACAATAAACGCGCTTTTATAGTCTGTCCAAGCAAAAAAGACATTTTGGCAAGATGGAAAATGACTCTGATGAAAAGGAGAAATTCTGATCTACAATTTGAGACCAAATTTATAGTTTTTGAACCAATATTAACCGAGCTTGAGTCATTTTCGCATCTTGTCAGAATGTCTTCTTTGCTTGGACAGACAATAGCAGCCATATTATTACGTTGTAGCACTCCTTTGGGAGATTGGCTGTAAAGACAGTCAGTCGTTTCCTGTTTCTAGAGGAATAGTAATTGTTGCATTACACTCTGATTAACTGCATGTTATTCAGAGGTGTTCTGTATCTTCACTTGGTTGTGAAGACTGGCTTATGGTTGAGAGGATCGACGTGCTAACCACACGTTACCTCTATCCTGGTTGATGATTATTCGCCTGCTGTTTTCTTTATCCAAGCTGGTAGGGCATTCTGGCGGGGTGGGGGTGGCTTCGGCTCGTTCGGTGTTGGTTCGGGGGCTGTGGGTTCTATTGACAATTTATGGCTTTTGGGCCGGTATTGGCAGGGCTGGTGTCGTTTTCCCGTCTTGCCGGAGTGTCTTCTTTGCTTGGATGGACTGTATAGTTTGGTGGATATGAAACTGGCAACCAGCTGGTAGGCCTAGGCCCTTCATAGGGCTGTTGCTCCATTGACAACAAAAAAAAAATTATTACGTTGTAGGTTTCTTCATCCTCTTTCGAATAAATTTGGTCTTGAACTATACATCAGAATGTTTTCTACAATCAGAGACTAGATTCACAATTTTTAAACCAATATTGATTGATCCGGAGTCATTTTCTCATCTTGCCAGAATATCTTCTCTGCATAGAAGAAGTCCTACCATCACACGCAAAAGTTTGATTATTTGGTCATTATTGTGAATAGCTGGTAATTGTGAATAGCTGGTAATTGTGAATAGCTGGTAATTGTGAATAGCTGGTAATTGTGAATAGCTGGTAATTGTGAATAGCTGGTAATTGTGAATAGCTGGTAATTGTGAATAGCTGGTAATTGTGAATAGCTGGTAATTGTGAATAGCTGGTAATTGTGAATAGCTGGTAATTGTGAACAGCTGGTAATTGTGAATAGCTGGTAATTGAATAGCTGGTAATTGTGAATAGCTGGTAATTGTGAATAGCTGGTAATTGTGAATAGCTGGTAATTGTGAATAGCTGGTAATTGTGAATAGCTGGTAATTGTGAACAGCTGGTAATTGTGAATAGCTGGTAATTGTGAATAGCTGGTAATTGTGAATAGCTGGTAGTTGTGAATAGCTGGTAATTGTGAATAGCTGGTAATTGTGAATAGCTGGTAATTGTGAATAGCTGGTAATTGTGAATAGCTGGTAATTGTGAATAGCTGGTAATTGTGAATAGCTGGTAATTGTGAATAGCTGGTAATTGTGAATTGCTGGTTTTTTCTAAAACCTGCGCGGGATCCCCACCGTGTATTCTAGTATCGGTGATTCTAACACCATGAATTTCAGCTTCTTCTATTTGGAATCAATAGGAAAACGAGGAAAGAAAACCGAAATATTAATATAAATCGGCTGAAAGCTCAATTCTTAACTTGTTTTGTACAAATCGTAGTTGAGTATTACTATGTTTCAAAGTTTAGCTAACTTGTTTGAATCACCTCTTGACATGTTCTTAACTTGTTTTGTACAAATTATAGTTGAGTATTACTAAGTTTCAACGTTTAGCTAACTTATTTGAATCAATTTTTGTCATGTTTTCAACTTGTTTTGCACAAATTGTAGTTGAATATCACTTCCATTCAACGTTTCGGTAACTTATTATAATCAACGTCAACGGTCAACGCCTCTGGGGACCACCACATTGCCCTGAGGGAAGTTGACTTAGCAATGAAGCCGCAAACTAATTGTCGTCATCCGTTCATTTTAAGGTTAACTTGTGTCCAATCATCAGGTTGAGGTTAGGTTGGCCAAGCTGGCTCCTCAGTGCCTAGTCATCATTACTTTTCTTCAACACTTTTTGAAAAATAGGGAAAATACTGAAATCTCATGATAGGGAGGAGGAGGAGGAGGAGGAGGAGGAGGAGGAGGAGGAGGAGGAGGAGGAGGAGGAGGAGGAGGAGGAGGAGGAGGAGGAGGAGGAGGAGGGAGGAGGAGGAGGAGGAGGAGGAGGAGGAGGAGGAGGAGGAGGAGGAGGAGGAGGAGGAGGAGGAGGAGGAGTAGGAGGAGGAAGAGGAGGAGTAGGAGAAGGAGGAGGAGGAGAGAAGGAGGAGGAGGACGAGGAGGAGGAGGAGGAGGAGGAGGAGGAGGAGGAGGAGGAGGAGGAGGTAGAAAAGGAGTGATAGGAGGAGAAGAATAAATGACTCCTCAATGCACCGTCATCATTTTCTCAACACTACTTGCGAAGTAGGAGCAGAAAGAGGGAGAGTAAAGGAGAAGGGGGACTAGGAGGCGAGGGTGGCGATGGAGGAGAAGGAGGAGAAGAAGGAGAAGGAGGAGAAGGAGGAGAAGGAGGAGAAGGAGGAGAAGGAGGAGAAGGAGGAGAAGGAGGAGAAGGAGGAGAAGAAGGAGAAGGAGGAGAAGGAGAAGAGAAAGGAGAGGGAGGAGAGGGAGAAGGAGGAGAGAGAAGAGAGACATGAAAAGATAGAGAAGGCGGAGAAGATGGAGAAGGAGGAGGAGAATGATGGTGAAGGAGGAGAAGTAAAAAGTAGAAGAATGAAGGATAAAGCTGTATAAGATTGATGAATACGAATAGGTATGAGGGAAGTCGAAATGAAACAAATTTCTCATTTTTCAAGTTCTCACTTATGAAATTTTCCCCAGTTCTGCTTCATTCTATCCTTTTTCTTTGTTCTCGTATCCTTCGTCTCCTTCTTTCCATTCTACTTCATCATATTTTCTCACACACCCGATGATTCTCATGTCTTTTTATTCTTCTTCTTGTTCTTCTTCATCTTCTTCTTCTTCTTCTTCTTCTTCTTCTTCTTCTTCTTCTTCTTCTTCATCTTCTTCTTCTTCAACTTCTTCTTCTTTATTTTCTTCCCTCTTCTTCTCTTTCTCCTTCTCCATCTCTTTCTTCTTCTTCTTCTTCTTCTTCTTCTTCTTCTTCTTCTTCTTCTTCTTCTTCTTCTTCTTCTTCTTCTTCTTCTTCTTCTTCTTCTTCTTCTTCTTCTTCTTCTTCTTCTTCTTCTTCTTCTTCTTCTTCTTCTTCTTCTTCTTCTTCTTCTTCTTCTTCTTCTTCTTCTTCTTCTTCTTCTTCTTCTTCTTCTTCTTCTTCTTCTTCTTCTTCTTCTTCTTCTTCTTCTTCTTCTTCTTCTTCTTCTTCTTCTTCTTCTTCTTCTTCTTCTTCTTCTTCTTCTTCTTCTTCTTCTTCTTCTTCTTCTTCTTCTTCTTCTTCTTCTTCTTCTTCTTCTTCTTCTTCTTCTTCTTCTTCTTCTTCTTCTTCTTCTTCTTCTTCTTCTTCTTCTTCTTCTTCTTCTTCTTCTTCTTCTTCTTCTTCTTCTTCTTCTTCTTCTTCTTCTTCTTCTTCTTCTTCATCTTTTTCTTCTTCAACTTCTTCTTCTTTATTTTCTTCCCTCTTCTTCTCTTTCTCCTTCTCCATCTCTTTCTTCTTCTTCTTCTTCTTCTTCTTCTTCTTCTTCTTCCTTCTCTCCAACACTTGAAGTATTCCAAAATGGATTTCCGATCCGTAGAAATAATTGGCTGACTAGCTTTTACGCATTTCACATGCACCACTCAGCATAACAAAAGCGTTGAGAAAGAAAAAATCATGATGATGCCGAATGGAAATTCCGTTTTTCCAGCTCAATCCGCCTCCATTTTCCAGTCTCGATACCACAAAATGATCGCCTTTCTAAAATTTATGTTGAATATCTTTTATCTCGCTTTTTCTCGAAGAGAATTATTACTAACTCGTTCGTATTTTCTGTCATTGTAAAGGCGAGAAACTGTTCAATTTGTTGACTAAATTTATTGACGGAATATTGAAACTATTCAATTATTTGGTTCTCCATTCCAATTTCCGCCTAATTCCAAATAGTAGAAGCTAAAATTCATGGCGCTAGAATCACAAATACTCGAATAGATGGTTAGTAGTCCGAGTCGGATGAAGGTTATACAGGTTTCAAGAGTCCTTAAATCTATTCGATACACAAATTCTTGGTATGTTGCAAATTTTATCTATCGTAATATCCCACCAGATATCAGAAATCTAAATTGCTCAAAACAAAGATATAAGTTAGCTGCTAACTCTTTGAAAAGTATAGAAAGTTCTGTTATAGAAATGGCGTTTTATAGCATATTTTCCCAATTATCCCAATAACCGTTAAAGTTTCGAACTTGGAACTGATTTCATTGTATTTCTCAGCTGATTTTACATAGGAATTGATTGTTTTAGAACCTCACTAAAGCCATTAAAATATTAGAAAAATCAATATATTTTAAAAATCTAAATTTTCTGCCATTGTTATCTCAGTAACAAAGCGTTTTTGGGGGTTGGTCCCATGGAACTTTTTTGTCTACTTGGTGTAAGGAATCAGCCTGAGAAGTATTGCACATTTCTCCTGAAACACCCTGTATACCGTAGAGTATTGGTAGGGAGTTCACAAACACTCTGTATAGTTACTGTAGACTGAGCCTGGGTTAGCTGCATGCAAATGTGCGTTCTCTTCACTATAGTCTGTCCAAGCAAAGAAGAAATTCTGTCAAGATGGGAAAATGACTCCAGCTCGGTCAATATTGTTTCAAAAATAATAAATTCAGTATCAAATTGTAGATCAGAATATCTTCTACAATTTGAGACCGAATGTAGAACCAATATTAACCGAGCTGGAGTCATTTTCCCATCTTGCCAGAATGTTGCTTGGACAGACTGTACACAGTTTGCTTTTGCCGTGTTTACGAGAGCAAAGCGACGTTTAACAGAATTTGAACGCCAACCGGCTGTGATGAATATTAAGTGAATGCAAATTAATGTTACAGAGCGAAGCAAGAAACACGGCGAATTTGCCAGGGAGATTTGAGGGATATTTTTAGCGGCAAAAGGGAACTTCCCTACTGATTAACAGAGGTATAGTCTGTCTAAGCGAAGAAGACATTCTGGCAAGATGGATACTAGAATAGACGGTTGGTATCGTAAGCCTGATGCACAGTAGATTCATAGGATTGTAAAGTTTCACGAACCCACAAAATAGTTGATCATACCACGTATACTAGAATACACGGTACGAGTCACGCGCAGGTTTTATAAAAAAAACCTACAAACAAACAAATACAGGTGTATTTAAAGTAGGTGTTGCAAAAACCAGCTAGTTGTGACGTTTCACGAATCCACAAAGAATGTAATTGCAGATTGTCAGCTGATGAATTTTTGTGAGTCTACATTGCAACTGCTATACTACTGACCATTCCATTAACAGAATCAGCTATTTTTGTGAGTTCGTGAAACGTCATAATCCTATCAATCTACTGCGCATCAGACTTATGATATTCTGTCCAAGCAAAGAAGATATTCTGGCAAAATGGGGAAATCTCGGTCAATATTAATTCAAAAACTATTAATTTGATCTCAAATTGTAGATCAGAATGTTTTCTACAATTTAACCTGTATTTATAATTTCTAAACCAAATTTTGACCTAGCTGAAATCATTTTCCCATCTTGCCAGAATGTCTTCTTTGCTTGGGCAGAAATCAGAAATTTTTGATTGCAAAATTATATAGAACAAAAATTACAATAAAATTGGATTCGGTGTCACATGGGTTTGCAAAAACCTGTACGTGACACAGAGCTCTCATCATTATAGAATATATACATTGATACATAAGGTACGCTATATTTCTTCTAAGAAATACCTCAATTGCTGAAGGACAGTAACTAATAATATCATTATAAATAAACTTTGTTATAGCCCTTCATGAATAATAGGACTTAGTAACAAAAATAAGAATATTCAATTATAATAACTGCAGTTGAAGAATACATAAATCTGCTACAGTATGTGATATTATATAAGAATGAACAGTATAAAGTTGAAATCGTTAGTTACTTGTTGGTTTACTGTATATTCAATTAATGAATAGGAATAAGCTCAAAAAGGAATGATGATGTCGTTTGATACAATGCTAAATCAATTTTTATTGTAATAGCTTTGCATTAAAAATTGTATTAAAACCTACCAGTTGTATTCTTTCCTTATTCTTTCATTTGCATTTGAAAATGACTATAACTAGTTGAAACATGTAATGCATTGAAAAAATAATTCAAAAAGGGTACTTTGAACTTTTTTGTCTACTTGGTGTTAGGAATCAGCTGAGAAGTATCGCACATTTCCCCTGAAACACCCTGTATAATAGTATTAGACTTCGACGCTAGGTAGAGAAAAAAAGAATTGAATATTCTATACCTATGGTTATTTCAAACGATTCGGCTCATTTTAAAAGGCAGTAAAGAATTCAGTAAAGAATTTCCCATGAAAATAATCAGAAAATTGCCGAGTTTTTAGATTAAATTTTAAGGTAAGACTAATACTTGGACATTTTCTGATTAATTTCATGCATAGTTCACAACTTCTCTCCTTTGGGAGATTGGCTTGTCGTTAGTAAAGCCTAGTTTCTGCGATGCCAATTGGCGAGGCAATTGTCATAAGACAACTGATGCCGAGCGCAAACAGCTGATATTGTCAATTAGAGTTTTCATCAAGCCATGCCTAGATGATGATTTTAAAATCAAAAGATTCAATAGATATTACATGTACATCAGCTGTAAATTTCAGGAGACAATTGTCATGAGACGATTGTCTAGCCAATTGGCATCGTATAAACTATAGGCATAATATAAGATGTTGTTTATAAGATAAGATTTGTTTCCCGTCTCTGGAGACAATATTCATTGTTGCATTACACTCCAACTGATTAGCTGGATATTATTCAGAGGTGTATGCGGCGTCACTTGGTTACGGAAACTAGCTTATGGTTGAGAGGATCAACGTGCTAGCCACACGTTACCTCTGTCCTGATTATTGGTTATTCACCTCTACTGTGTGGTGAAGTAAATATGAAACTGGCTACCAGCTGGTACGCCCAGGCCCTTTATGGGCTGTTGAGCCATTGTCAAAAAATATATATATTATAAATATGGTAGTGAGTTTATTATATTAAAACCTATAAATAATAATAAACTTAATAATGGATAAAAAACTCAACAAGACGCGATAATATGAAAGTGGGTGCGACCTCTTTCGTGTTGCAGAGCGGCCCCACTCACTCTTCTACTCTCTCTCACTTTCTCTCTCCCACTCTCTCTGCCCTACACACACATTTCCTTCGCTTTGCTACGTTTTGTCTGAAAAGGAAACAATTGATGTGACTGTTGAAGCAGATAATATCAAGATCAGAAAAGAGCTAAGCCGTGTGCGTCTCGTTCTGGATGACGGGGAGAGCTTCCTGCCTGGATACCGTAACAATTGAGTCCGCGACTTTGTTACACAGAGGATGCTCACTGCCTTTATCGTCAACCACCTAACACAAAAGTTGAGAGTTGAGTGATAGAGAAGGGGAAGAAGAAGAAGAATAAGAAGAAGAAGAAGAAGAAGAAGAAGAAGAAGAAGAAGAGGAAGAGGAAGAACGACGAGA
The DNA here is from genome assembly GCA_017141385.1 of Sogatella furcifera. NCBI lineage: Eukaryota > Metazoa > Arthropoda > Insecta > Hemiptera > Delphacidae > Sogatella > Sogatella furcifera. Next base: position 12,989,062 of record CM029553.1, read on the forward strand.
AGAAGAAGAAGAAGAAGAAGAAGGAGGAGGAGAAGAAGAGGAGGAGGAGGAAGAAGAAGAAGAAAGAAGAAGAAGAAGAGGAGGAGGAAGTAAGGAAGAAGAAGAAGAAGAAGAGGAGAGGAGGAGGAAGTGGTGGAGGGAGGGAGGAGGAAGAAGAAGAAGAAGAAGAAGAAGAAGGAGGAGGAGGAGGAGGAGGAGGAAGGAGGAGGAGGAGGAGGGGAAGGAGGAGGAGGAGGAAAAAGAAGAAGAGGAGGAGAAGGAGGAGGAGGAGGAAGAAGAGGAGAAGGAGGAGGAGGAAGAAAGAAGAGGGAGGAGGAGGGAGGTGGAGGAGGGGGAGGAGGAGGAAGAAGAGGAGGAGGAGGAAGGAGGAGGAAGAAGAAGAAGAAGAAGAAGAAGAAGGAGGAGGAGGAGGAGGAGGAGGAGGAGGAGAGGAAGAGAGGAGGAGAGGAGGAGGAGAAGAGGAGGAGAAGGGAGAAGGAGGAGGAAGAAGAAGAAGAGAAGGAGGAGGAGGAAGAAAGAGGAGGAGGAGGAGGAAGAGGGGGAGGAGGAGGAAGAAGAAGGAGGAAGAAGGAGGAGGAGAGGAGAAGAGAAGAAGAGGAGGAGGAGGAGAAGGAGGAGGAGGAGGAAGGAGGGAGGAGGAGGAGGAGGAGGAGGAGGAAAAGAAGAGGAGGAGGAAGAAGAGGAGAAGAAGAAAAGAAGAAGAAGAAGAAGGAAAGAAGGAAGAAGAAGAAGAAGAAGAAGAAGAAGAAGAAGAAGAAGAAGAAGTGGAGGAGGAGGAGGAGGAGGAGGAGGAGAAGGTGGAGAAGGAGGAAGACAACAACAACATCAAGAAGAATAAGGAAAAAAGAAGAAAAAATAAAGAAGAGATAATAATTATGATAACAAGAAAAATATTATTGAAGAGAGAAATATTATTATTGCCGGCAGGTAGAAGTAGATTAAATAATACGTTGTAAAATACAAATCGAAAAGATGGAATTACATACAAAATCACAGAAAAACATGGAAGAAGAAGGAGGAATAAGGAGAAAAGAGAATAAAATAATGATAGAGCAGATAAAAAAAGAGTGAAACATGATGGTAATAACGGGAGAAGGAATATTGGAAAGAGAAAGGGGAGGATGTAGGTGGATTAAGAACATAAGTGTGAAAGTGGAAGAGAAGGAATTGAAAAGAAAAGAGAAACCGAACAATGAATAAGCGGAAAAAAGGAAATGAGAGGACGAGAGGAATGAAAGAAAGAGGATTAGAGAAACAAAAAGCAGAAAAGAAAAGAAAGAAGAAGAAAACTGAGGAAGAGTAGAGTAGATCGAGGATGAGGATGAATTTAAAGAAGCAGTTGAAAAGCAAAGGGCCATTTTATAAGGGTTCCTGGCCACGTGCTACAAGATGATACGGACTGATTATCCTGTATCCTCAAAAGATCCATGTAATTCTCCTGACAGTATCCTGTTCTGTTGCATCCTGCAAAGGATCAGCACTAAACTGAAAGGACTTCCTCTTTCCTTCACAAGGAGAGTCCGAAATAATTTCATCCCATCAATTACCCAACGTCACTGTGACTGATATAGTCTTTCCAATCAAAGAAGACATTTTGGCAACATTGGAAAATGACTCCAGCTCAATCAATATTGGTTGAAAAATCATAAATCCAGTCTCAAATTTTAGTTATAGTCCAAGACCGAATTCATAATAATTTTCGAACCAATATTGATTGAGCTTTAGTTATTTTCCAATCTTGCCAGAATGTCTTCTTTGCTTGGACAGACTATACTGACGCTCAATTGCTGCCAACATTCAAAAATCTTCTTATCAACTTCACAGAGACTAAATAATAATGACAACTAGGGAAGCGCATGCGGATGCAGCCGCAAATTGAGCGAAACGAGCTTTCTTTTGTCAAAAAGTATTTGAAGCAGGGACTCAAAAAGTTGAATTTCAACCATATAGCTGAATAACGAAGGGTTTAAGTTGCTCAAAATGGATGCTTCCACACATGTCACGGAGTGTTCGGTATCAATCATCACTCAATGATCAAGGAACCGGAGACGTTAATCATCTTTTGAATCCGATAATGGCAAAATTATTATTACTATCAACCGGGCGTTCAGGGCCCTGGCTTATAAACATTTTACAATTCACATTACTCATAATTCGTGGATTTTATGGGCGTTATTGTCTCATAAACGTTTCCAATAAAAAGCAAATTCTACAGTTTCAGCTGATTAAAAAAATGACATGAAACGAATTCACCTCAAGTGAATAGAATATCGGAATAGTCCAATGTTTTTCCTTTAGAATCAAAACTTTGCCCCTAATTTAATGATTTTGATATATAAATTGATTTATTATCATAATAATAATAATAATAATATTCGTGTGACCTGGCTAGCTCAGGTCTGGTGTCAGAATTTTCAGGTCGCTCCTGATCAATTTCAGGGCCTCTGACATGACTTAACGACTGTTTTTAGGCAGCCGGGACCGACGGCCGATTTATTATCATGAATATATGTAATAATAAATATCAATCATTATTTTTATAGTGAGACTTGAACAGGAATCATTATTGTCGCTGAAATATTATCATAACCTACAAAGAAAATCGTATTTTTCTCATTAGGGTCAAAAGACCCTAGCCTTGTAATTTAAAATGGCCGCGATGATTCGAGTTTGAACAGCGATATCGTGAATTTTTCACCTGAACCAATTTACATAGACATGTAACCTACATCTTAAACCTTCATCATTCATCATCACTCATTCATCCTTTGCTTAAAATACTTGGAAACCATGTCGCAATTGTAAAGAAAGAATAAAGAATACATGGGATTTCCTATTCCACTCGAACCATCGCGGCCATTTTGGATTCAAATGTTAGGGTCTTCTAGTGAGTTTTGGCTGATCGTTGATTCAACAGCTGATCCTTTCCAAAATTTGGAACATTGTAAATTGAGAGTTTTATTGGTGAATCTACAATCCCAATCACTTGTTTTTCATCAGAAAAACAAGCTGTAAATCTTTATAAGCCAGTGCCCAGTATTGAAAGTATTGAATGAATATTGCATGCCACTCTGATCCTTTATGGTGAATGGATAATAAAATGAATACAATTCTGAAGCATTAATCAGAGTACCCTTTTAAAAAATATTTTGACACAACATGTTTCGTGCGAATTTGTCATTTTCAAGTGTAAATAACAGTGGACAACATTGAATCTATTGTATTTACACCTATTCTAATTTCTAATTGAACACAAATGTTTAATTAAAAACATATGTGTTTGTTGAAATGTCTATTAAAAACATATCTGTTTAATTAGAATAGGTATAAATACAATAGATTTTTATGTTGATCACTGTTATTTACACTTTAAAATGGCAAATTCGCCAAAACGTGTTGCGTGAAATAAAAAAAAAATTTTTTAAAGGGTACCCTGATTGTAATTATTATTTAAAGTTTAAAAAAATACAGTAGCCCTAGGAGAAAAGAAGTATTGAATTCTGAAGCAGTAGAGTATACTCTGTAAGTTTGTATAAATATAATTATACAAGGTGTTTCAGGAGGAATGTGCAATACTTCTCAGGCTGATTCCTCACACCAAGTAGACAAAAAAGTTCCATGGGACCATCCCCCAAAAACGCTTTGTTACCGAGATAACAATGGCGGAAAATTGAGATTTTTCAAAATATATAATTTTTTCCAATTTTTTAGAGGCTTTAGTGAGGTTCTAAAATAATTAATTCCTATGTAAAAATAACTGAGGAGTTCAATGAAACCAGTTCCAAGTTTGTAACTTTAACGGTTATTGAGATAATTTGGAAAAATATGCTGGAAAACGCCATTTTCTAACAATAAGGGTTATAACTGGATAAGGAATCATAAAATTGTATGTTTTATTGATGGAAGTTGAAGAGAGTCTGATTCTAAAGAAAAAGTTAAATGGCGGAGAATGTGTAAATCTTACCCAAATCTCAGAAATGGCGATCAAAAATCGCAAAATCGCTACTAAACACAAATTTATCACTTGTGCTACGTTTTGTCAATTTTGCGATTTTTGATCGCCATTTCTGAGATTTGGGTAAGATTACCACATTCGCCGCCATTTAACTTTTCCTTCAGAATCAGACTCTCTTCCTTATCCAGTTATAACCCTTATTGTTAGAAAATGGCGTTTTCCAGCATATTTTTCCAAATTATCTCAATAACCGTTAAAGTTACAAACTTGGAACTGGTTTCATTGAATTCCTCAGTTAATTTTACATAGGAGTTAATTATTTTAGAACCTCACTAAAGCCTCTAAAAAATTAGAAAAATTAATATATTTTGAAAAATCTCAATTTTCCGCCATTGTTATCTCGGTAACAATGCGTTTTTGGGGGATGGTCCCATGGAACTTTTTTGTCTACTTGGTGTGAGGAATCAGCCTGAGAAGTATTGCACATTCCTCCTGAAACACCCTGTATGTAATGTTTCATCGAATACCATTTTTTTTTTGTTTGTCAGTGGCTCAACAGCCCATTGTAGGGCCTAGCCCTATTAGCTAGTTGCCAGTTTCATATTCACTCCACTATACACGTATGCATTGAAGATAATAATCAAAGATACGTCCAAGCAAAGAAGATATAATCAAATCCCCATATGTCAAAATATTTCTTTCTCTCTTTCTTCTCACACTTGGCCATTATCACTCTCTCACTCTCTCTCTCTTTCTCTCTCTCTCTCTCACTCTCTCTCACTTTCTCTCTCTCTCACTCTCTCTTTCTCTCTCACTCGCATGGTTGAGTGTTAATGGGAGGTATGTTCTTGAGCATTCCTCTCCAAGAATGGACACTTATATGTCCAAACTCCGCCTTTTTATGTAATTACAGCATCAGTTAACATAATTATTAAATCCTACATTTCAATCATTCTCGTAAGTTCTCATATAGTCTTCAATAGTCCATACTTAGTTATTAAAACGAGCGATGTAATTAGTATAATTTTAATTTGCATAATATAGGATTTGAGCCGATGTATTTTTGTAATTTACATAAATAAAGTAAATGAATCTGAATCTGAATCTCTCACTCTCTCCTCTCTCTTATCTGGTACAAAATTAATTTTGTACCGATAAGCTTTGATATAGTCTGTCCAAGCAAAGAAGACCCTCTGGCAAGATGTGAAAATGACTTCAGCTCGGTCAATATTGGTTCAGAAGTTATTTATGTGTTCTCAAACGTAGGAACCCTTCTGATCCACAATTTGAGACGAAATCAATAATTTTTAAACCAATATTGACCGAGCAGGAGTCATTTTCTCATCTTGCCAGAGGGTCTTCTTTGTTTGGACAGACTATAGCTCTAATCGGCTTACGGTATGATTAAATAGTACCATAGTGCCGCTAATTTATTTACGTAATTAATAACATTCAGGCCAATGCTGTCCTAATTTCAGAGTTTTTTGTTCAGCAGTCCCTAACCAAAGTGGCGGTTGGAGACTGTCTGCTGCTCAGTCAGGACAGTCTGCGAAGCGGTCTCGAGTCGAGTGCGACCTCAACTGAATCTTTTGCACCTCCTATATATAGTAAGCACAGGAGAGACTCTTGGAAGATGGCGGAGGGAAGTAAGACTGTAACTAAGCTGGCGCAGAATCGAAGTTCAATTGTCAAACTTCCGTTTTCTCACTAGATTAGCCTATAGTTCCGGGAGGCTGAATCAACAAAGCACACATTGCGACTGTTAAAAAAACATAATCATATAATATATATTGATTTCACAATTGAAAATATATTTCATTTGAGAATGTTATAGCATAGCTTCATTTAATAGAAGGCCCTGCCCTAATATTATGGCAACGTCGCACCGTAGTCTTTTCACACATAGTCTTTTCATATGAAAGCATTAAGTACAGGTACAAATCATGGTAAATGATGTCATGACTTGGTTTTTCTCTCTTTGAGCATAATTTCCATGAAAAACGTTCATGAAACTCTTCGTATAGAATTCCTTTTGTGTTTTTTGTGATAGGCTATGATAGAGATTAGCAAGAAAGATTAAGAATAGACAGTTATGAGTTATTTATTAAAATACCTCATGATTTCTAGCAAGTCAAATGTGAGAACGCACACAAGAAACGCATCCATTAGAACAGCTGATTGGAGAATGATTTCAATGCTTTCATATAGACCCAATTTCCTACTCTACATAGTTGTCAATTTTTAGGCCATGGCCTTCTAAGAAGCTATGGTTATAGTCAATATATTTAATGAAATTTTGTTTGTGACCGATGACAGATGGTGAGAGTAGAACAATTTTCATTTTGACTGCTGGCAGCACTGAATGACATCCATCTTGGAAGAGGCTCGTCTGTGCTTGGCACAACTATAATACATTAGGTGTTCCTCTTAGCCTACCCACGAAACAGGTGAAGTGCCCGTATCTCTTACTGTACAGCACTTCATCTACGGGTACGAGCCTCCAGTCTATCGTTTTCTATCGGGTAACGTTCAAGGCCTAATTTTTTAAAATATGGTTTGGACAACAAATAATTCAATAATAAATTATTTTTCGCCAAATCGCTCGAAATTGCTCCCGTATATGAATCACAACCTGGGCCCTGGCTTATAAACATTTTACAATTCACATTACTCATAATTCGTGGATTTTATGGGCGTTTCTGTCTCATAAACGTTTCCAATAAAAAGCAAATTCTACAGTTTCAGCTGATTAAAAAAATGACATGAAACGAATTTACCTCAAGTAAATAGAATATCGGAATAGTCCAATGCTATTCCTTTAAAACCAAAACTTTGCTCCTAATTTAATGATTTTGATATATAAATTGATTTATTATTATGAATATATTTAATAATAAATATCAATCATTATTTTTATAGTGAGATTTGAACAGGAATCATTTTTGTCGCTAAAATATTATCATAACCTACAAAGAAAATCGTAAACAAACCAAGTCAGAAGACCCTAGCCTTGTAATGGCCGCGATTATTCGAGTTTGAACAGCGATATCGTGAATTTTTCGTCTGAACCAATTTACATAGACATATAACCTACATCTTAAACCTTCATCATTCATCATCACTCATTCATCCTTTGCTTAAAATACTTGGAAACCAAGTCGCAATTGTAAAGAAAGAATAAAGAATACATGGGATTTCCTATTCCACTCGAACCATCGCGGCCATTTTGGATTCGAATGTTAGGGTCTTCTAGTGAGTTTTGGCTGATCGTTGATTCAACAGCTGATCCTTTCCAAAATTTGGAACATTGTAAATCGAGAGTTTTATTGGTGAATCTACAATCCCAATCACTTGTTTTTCATCAGAAAAACAAGCTGTAAATCTTTATAAGCCAGGGCCCAGAATTTTTTTAAAGTTTGTCATAGCCATTAAAACTTCTTTAAATTGTAAGAAATTTGCTCAAGGATCAAAATTTAGGTATAGCCTTGTCGAGCAGAGAAGGCATTTTTTCAAATTGCCAGCTGTTCAAAATAGTGCCACTCTCACCATCAGTCTCTTATCTCATTTTCGTAAAAGTGATTTCACACCAAAATTTTCAGATCTCTGCATGACATGTACTTTCGTATTTTCAAGGAACGTTTTTATTGCTCATCAAGACTATAGAAGTATACTAGATACTAGATAATAGATAATAGATAATATATAATATATAATATATAATATATAATATATAATATATAATATATAATATATAATATATAATATATAATATATAATATATAATATATAATATATAATATATAATATATAATATATAATATATAATATATAATATATAATATATAATATATAATATATAATATATAATATATAATATATAATATATAATATATAATATATAATATATAATATATAATATATAATATATAATATATAATATATAATATATAATATATAATATATAATATATAATAGATAATAGATAATAGATAATAGATAATAGATAATAGATAATAGATAATAGATGATAGATAATAGATAATAGATAATAGGTAATAGATAATAGATAATAGATAATAGATAATAGATAATAGATAATAGATAATAGATAATAGATAATAGATAATAGATAATAGATAATAGATAATAGATAATAGATAATAGATAATAGATAATAGATAATAGATAATAGATAATTGATAATAGATAATAGATAATAGATAATAGATAATAGATAATAGATAATAGATAATAGATAATAGATAATTGATAATAGATAATAGATAATTGATAATAGATAATAGATAATAGATAATAGATAATAGATAATAGATAATAGATAATAGATAATAGATAATAGATAATAGATAATAGATAATAGATAATAGATAATAGATAATAGATAATAGATAATAGATAATAGATAATAGATAATAGATAATAGATAATAGATAATAGATAATAGATAATAGATAATAGATAATAGATAATAGATAATAGATAATAGATAATAGATAATAGATAATAGATAATAGATAATAGATAATAGATAATAGATAATAGATAATAGATAATAGATAATAGATAATAGATAATAGATTACACTCTTGAAACACTTCTACGGTAGTGTACGGAAAATGAGCTCGCCTGACACCTAGCGGGGAAAAGGTGAAGCTCGAACAGTTCAAGAATCAGCCACTATGTTTCGAGATCTCCTATCTGTGTTCACAGTATGGGTGGGTATGTATCGATACATCAATGTTTCAACGCCATACATCGATGTTTTCCACCTATCGATATTGGGGTAAAACATCGATGTTTTTCGATACCATTCCCCTACTTTATAATGCCATAACCATCTATCAATTCTCAGACCTTAATGTGCAAAACAAGATGGCGGCAATATGGGCCTAGCCAAGCGTAATAGCAATAGTTCAACTTGCTATTCTTCAGAAGTAATAAGACAGAAATAGCATATTTTTTATTGTTAAACATTACGATATGACAATGTAATAAATATCCAATACAACATTAAAAACCATTACAATATGGTGAATTTCAAACTAGAATCTGACTTATTAATCTATGTGAAATTAGAAATTCAAGACACTCAAATACCAATCAGTTTTCCCTAACATGTTTCCACTTCACTTGCTGCTCATTTTAACTTTCTTCTGTTTCTGAAACTTTCCCCTACCCTAATATTTACAGTTGCTTTTTTTCATTTGATTTTTTCCTCTGGTTGGCAAGTTTGAGAAATCTTATTGTGTTCTTTACACTCAAGTATCCATCCAAAAAATGAAATTTTCACTTCTCAAGACGTGTTTTTAGAGTGTTCTTTAAGCTTTTGAGTTGTGTATTTTTACCATTACTTCACATTTCTTGATTGAAAAACTGAAATTATTCACTCTACTTCACCCTCTTATTTGTACGGCCTAGGCCTACCGGTTTGTACAGTCACAAATTAGTCCCTGTGGTAACCTTATCATTTAATATTTTGGAGCTAACTGTTACACAAGGGAGATCACTGAGGTCACTTTTACTTTGTCTTTCACTTCTATAAAAAGCACAATGTCTATTTCAACAATATAAATAGAAACAAATCCGAATTCCTTTTGGCAATGCTATTTGAAAATCAGAGATAGTGACATTGTTGCACTAATTTATGGAATTATCCTTATCTCTTTGTGAACACATTTTTAACAGAACATACACAGATTGGGGGTCATTCCTTTCTCTGGTATTTCAGCTGGTTGGGAAAAATTAAGGAAAATGCATCACTTCTTAATTTTGGTTTTTCTCTTGTCACTCCAATTAGTTCATCGTCTATGACAAGAAAAACGTCTTTCTCAAGAATAAAACGGTCTTCAAAATTATTAATACAAACTGTCTTTCACTTCAAAATTTCGATGAAAACCTTTCTAACCAATATGTCCATTGAGAGTTTGTTATCAGGTAACGTGAAAATAGAAATATGATTTTAATTATCATAGTTGGATATTCACAATCACGAACACAACACAGACAACCCATTTATAATAAACTATTACATTCTCTAGAAATTATGCCACATTATTTTAACATAAAACAAGACGAACCACGAGTGTAATCCATTGTCAACCTCGTAAACATTCAGTAGGCCTACCTATGAAATGAACAAAAAATTATTCTTATAATAAAACATATGATTTTTTTGTCTACATAACCAAAACGCAAAGAAATCATGAATTTGGAATAGGGCAATTACTTCCGCCATTTTTCATACAATCGATAGTTACATTAAGGTCTGAGAATTGATAGATGGTTATGATAATGCAGAGGCAGACTCTATAGTTTCTTGTGAATACAGAATCCTGTAATGAGACTGTGTATAGCTGACGCAAAAAAGTTTCGTCTGCTCCTTGTGCCATCCAACAGCTGATGCTGTCTATTAGTTGTTATTCATCTATTATGATGTATTTCTAATCAAAATATACAATGTTCTTCATCAGCTATTAGTAGGTTATGTAATGTACAATAAACAGACGAAACCCCCTAACAGCCAAACTCTAAATAATATCAGTTATTAGCATTTCAAGTGTTAATTTTTTAATAAATACTTGATGAGTAAGCAATGGTCGCATCAACATCCTGTCTCTCCTATAGGTGTTGAATTGTTTTGTACAATTTCTGAAGTTCTAAAATTTGAAGAAACCACCTCCATTTATTGAAATTACAATCTTATGATTCCATATCCAGTTATATACCCTTATAATGTTGGAATATTGTGTCTTTTTAGCATATTTTCCCAATTATTTCAATAATCGTTAAAGTTACAAACTTCAAACTGATTTCATTGAACTCCTCAGCTATTTCACATAGGAATTGATTATTTTAGAACCTCACTAAAGCCTCTAAAAAATAAGAAAAATTGATATATTTTGAAAAATCTCACTTTTCCGCCATTGTTATCTCGGTAACAAAGCGGTTTTGGGGGTTGGTCCCATGAAACGTTTTTGTCTACATGGTGTAAGGAATTAGCCTGAGAAGTATTGCACATCCCTCCTGAAACACTCTGTGTAACCTGACTTTTGACAATCCCGTATGAATTCTAGCCTACTTTCACAAAAACATATACAGTTTATAATTTGTAATGTAAGTCTTTATGGAATTAGTTCCTGATGTTTTGATGAGATTTATTAATAATAATTGATTCCTTAAAATCAAGACAACAAGCCGCGCTACCTAGCAGAGAGCTCTGCAACTTTCTCATACTAGTTTACAATCTTGCCGCTAGATGTCGACACTCTCTTCAACGAATTGGTGAAGGATTATTATAGTTTGTCCAAGCAATACAAAGAAGACCCTCCTGCAAGGTGTGAAATTGACTCAAGCTCGATCAATAATCGTTCAAAAATTATTGATTTGGTCTCAAATTGTGGATCACAAGGTTTCCTACGATTGAGAACAGATCAATAACTTCAGTTCCAATATTGACCGAGCTGGAGTCATTTCCACATCTTGCCAGAGTGTCTTATTTGCTTGGACAGACTATAGCAAAGCTTATCGGTACAAAATTAGTTTTGTACCAGCTAAGAGAGAGAGAGAGAGAGAGAGAGAGAGAGAGAGAGAGAGAGAGAGAGAGAGAGAGAGAGAGAAAGTGTGAGGGAGAGATTGTGAAAGAGAGTACAATATATTAAAATGGAGGTCATTATTTCAATTGGATTTGTCATCAAAAAAATTATAAGAATTTATTTTCTTGTACAATACAAATAACAAATCAAAATTACAATATTGTTTATCCTATTTATTTGAAGAATTCTTACTACTCATAAAATTGTCAAAACTATTCTCTAATTTTTTAGTCCTTGACCAAGCCTATATCTCTTAAGCTATTGAAGTACAAAGATAAATTACATCTCCTTTCCAATTTGGTTACACTGCTAGTGTTATAAATTATTGTTGGAGTTGTTTTTAATAATTGAATTTCATTTGAACTTGATAAAAGATTTCTTATGGATTTTGTTATAGGATTCATTTCAAGTTTTTTCGTCGAGATCGGTATGATCTAGAAAACTAGCTGGCGGTCCGTATCCGGACCGCGGTAGACAATCAGGTACAAAACCTCTTGTTCCCAACACAATTATCTATAAACTTTATTGGAATTAAGGTATATAATAATCAAATATACAGTATAGCCTATATATATTATCCAATCACATCGCAATACTCAGTATCCAGAGCACATAGGCCTATATTCTCCAGTTTAATAATAATAATAATTTATTTATTAATCTATTGGAAAAACACACATCGGTTGAAAGAACAGGCATAGCCCTTGGTATTTCAAAACACAATTTTCATTAAAATATAGTCCAAAATTTGAGGTTACAAGTCCAAATTTCTTCTTCAGCCAAAGTTTTCTCACTCAAAGAAATGATCTGAAAGTGATAATAATTTTAAAATGATAGGAAAAATCTTTCAGCACAGCTTAGAGAACTAAAACGTTCAACCCAACAATATTATTGCCCAATACAATATACAACAACTACAAGAGATCAATATGGTTCAATAGATTTTGTTCATTCATTTTACAGAAACAATAACTTATTGATTGAAAACACAGACTAATGTCCAAAACGTCTTCATCAAACGTGCTAATTTCATTAATGTAAAATAATTTATTGGTGAATGAATTTTTCTACATGGCAAAAAAATGAATATGTTTGTTGAGATAAGGCGAATACATTATAGATATTCCATGCAAGCAACAACGCCCCCCCTTTCGGAGAAAGGGTTTTCCTGGGTTCGACCCTGATTTTATATCCCCCTCGAAATTTATTTCTGGGTTCGCCCCTGGACTAGTTGGTGAGTCGAACAGCCCCAGCATTCTGCTTACTTGTTATTTAATAGTCTCACATTTCACTCTCACTTGTTCAACACGAAGAACCAAAAAAGGGGGATCTTTAGTTTATTCGGGGGGGATTGGCGACATAGACGTTGGGGGGATAGGCACCCCTGGTAGTATGTACAAGCAAAGAAGACATTCTGGCAAGATGGGAAAATTACTCTAGCTCGATCAATATTGGTTCAAAACCTATACGAATTATAGGTTACCTATAGAATTACCTATATGAATTATAGGTTACCTATAGAATTACCTATATGAATTATAGGTTAGACATAGGAATTATAGGTAAACCTATATAGGTTCAAACCTTAAATAATAAATTTAATTCAGTTTGAATCAAACAACCCAATTTTTGATAAAATTTCACTAATTTGAAGGTTAATAAAAATGCAGTAGTTGTATTAGATCCCTAGATATTTGACAGATTTATGAACACATTAAAAATAAAATCATACGAAATTTATGCTAAAATCAAACATATGTTTAATTAGATTAGGTATAAATACAATAGGTTTAATTTTATTCACTGTTATTATTTACACTTGAAAATGGCAAATTAGCCGAAACATGTTGTGTATGAAATGAAAAAATATTTTTAAAGGGTACTCTGATTTTAATCATTTTCAAAGTTTCAAAAAATACAGTAGCCCTAGAAGAAAAGAGAGGTTCAAACCTTTATGAGTCGTTTTCCCATCTTGCAAGAATTACTTCTTTGCTTGGACAGACTACAATGTGAAATACAGATATTAATTTCTTATTTAGAATTTTAAAGTAATTTTTATTCATAATCTGTTTATTATGTTGTACATTAAATATATGATAACTTTCTCAACCATAACAGTATTGTACTTTTCCCGGAATCATAGCCTACAAGTTTGGTTCTCTTATTTGATTTTTCCCTTCTCTAGTTGAAGCTGACGCCAAAACGTTAGGCGGCTTCGTCTGTCTCTTGTACGTGATGTAACCTACTAACAGCTGATGTAAAGCATTTATTGTCTCTTCTGATTGAGAATAATTATTCAAACATAGCTAAATGATAAATACAGAGTGTTTCAGGAGGAATGTGCAATACTTCTTAGGCTGATTCCTTACACCAAGTAGACAAAAAAGTTCCATGGGACCAGCCCTCATAAACGCTTTCTTACCGAGATAACTATGGCGAAAATTGAGTTTTTTCAAAATATATTAATTTTTCTCATTTTTCAAAGGCTTTACTGAGGTTCTAAAATAATCAATTCCTATGTAAAATTAGCTGAGGAATTCAATGAAACCAGATTGAAGTTTTTAACTTTAACGGTTATTGAGATAATTGGAAAAATATGCCTAAAAACGCCATTTTCCAACAATAATGGTTATAACTGGATAAGGAATAATAAATTTGTATTTTTTATTGATGGAAGTTAAAGAGAGTCGGATTCTAAAGAAAAAGTAAAATGGCGGAGATTGTGTAAATCTTACCCAAATCTCAGAAATGGCGATCAAAAATCGCAAAATTGACAAAACATAGCACAAGTGATGAATTCATGTTTAGTAGCTACATATTGACTACATTTGAGACCAAATCCATGTTTTTTGAACTAATATTGACCGAACTGGAATCAATTTCTTATCTTGAAAGAGGGTCTTCTTTGCTTGGACTGACTATATTTGACATGCGTTGACCGCCAATTTTTTTGTCATCTGCTGTAGCCTACTAACTACCCCTTTCCCAACACAAAACTGGTGTCATAAGTGGGATCCTGCCAAAATTCATGTTACAACCCCTACTCCCCCCCCCCTACCGAATCACCACTAAAATCAACCCCTGAAATAGTCTGTCCAAGCAAAGAAGACTTTCTGACAAGACGGGAAAATGACTCCAACTCGATCAATATTAGTTCAAAAATTATAAATTTGATTTCAAATTGTAGATCAGAATGTTTTCTACAATTTGAAATGGAATTTATAAATTTTGAGTCGATATTCACCGAGCTTCAGTCATTTTCCCATCTTGCCAGAATGTCTTCTTCGCTTGGACAGATTATTATATCTCCAGGGATCCTCTTCTACATTTCATTCACTACCCTTCACCCCCAAACCATGCAATTGTGTTTTTGATGGTTCGGTAAGTGAATTGTGGTGCTGTGGCGTGTATGTGTTGTGGGGGGTGGGTGGGGGTTGGTTAGGGGATGTTGAGTGGAGGGGAGGGGGTGTTGGTGGTGAATCACAGTAGTAGTGTTTTAGCGGTCTGACGATTCGAGTGCTGTCACACCCCTCGTCACAACATGTTGAACATGAATGCTAATATCTGATGCATAGCGCCAGTGTATTAATCGATTTCTGTTTCTCACATTCCCCCCCCCCCTTTTTCGTTTCCGGTTCACTCTCTCTCTCTCTCTCTCTTTCTCTCTCTTCATCCTTTCTCTTGTTCCATCCATCATCAAAACTTCCTTCATAGTCTGACTACCAAGCAAAGAAGACATTCGGGCAAGATGGGGAAGTGACTCCACCTCGCTGAATATTGGTTCAACAATAATATATTTGGTCTCAAATTGTACATCAGAATGTTTTCTACAACTTGAGACCAAATTGATAATTTTTTAACCAGAATTGACCGAGCTTGATACACTTTCCCATCTTGCCAGACTGTCTTCTTTACTTGGACAGACTATATCAATATTCCGGAATAAACTAAACTTGAAGGGTGATGGAATTCACACCAAAAATCAAGGTGGCTCAGTCAGTGGTTTATAGTCTTTCCAAGCAAAAAAGACATTCTGGCAAGATGGGAAAATGACTTTAGTTCAGTCAATATTGGCTCAAAAATTGAAAATTCAATCGTAAATTGTGGTGAAAATGTTTTGTACAATTAGACCAAATTTATAATAATTTTCAAGCCAACCAATATTCATCGAGCTGGAGTCATTTTCCCATCTTACCAGAATATCTTCTTTGCTTGGACAATGGTAAGACTATAGATGTGCTCTTCGATGTTCCTCTATGGCCTGGCGTATGCTGGGACGCACGTAACGCATTCCACGCGAATTAGCCAATCACAGCTCTTTTCTTGTCATCAATATGAGCTGTGATTGGCTAGTTCGCGTGGGCTGCTTCAAGTGCGTCCTAGCATACGCCTGGCCTATCTACTGTCTCTTTTTAATTCTAAAGAATTTTTTTGGTGATTTGCAGACCCGTTAGGGCAACTTTATCAAATTTAGCACCGTAATTAATCGTAATAAACGGTCTGTAATATATTCACTATATATTCTGTAATTGGTTCTGTAATATAGTGGATATTGAGAGCTAGTTTATTGTGAAAATATGTAGCCTATTCAATGATTTTTCCAGGTCCACGATCATCAAGATGTCAACTGAATTTATTGGAATGAACTTACAATTTTAAAGGAATTTATTAGTTTGACAACTGATAATGTTCTATCGTGATCGCTTCGTTCGATCGCTAATGTTCTATTGAAAGTAACCAAGTATATTCCCTTGACTGCTGAAATAAAGGATATCTGGAAGCAGGAGAAAGTGTCAACTGTTCCTGTCATTATATTTACAGTAGGAGTAATGACAAAAAAGTATCTGCTAATCTTCGTCTCGGAGAGTGCAAAATATGCAATTCAAAAAGCGGTTGTACTCAGCACAGTTTCTATGGTTAGGGCATTTCTAAATATAACAGTTTGATAATGCAACAAAGTCTTGCCAATTCATATTAATTTCTTCTTTTGCATCCTACTTGAACTGATATATAGCACAGTAGATACTAGTACTCAGACAACAGGTTTCTATGGTTAGGGCATCTTCTACAATACTAGATACTCTAGTATACTCTAGTATCTAGTTAATGTATGCTGAAAGTCAGTGAAACTAAACAAGTGAAAGTCTAGTATCTACTAAGTTTTTAAGCTTACTTCATATTAATTATAATTAAAAAAATAATTGTAGATAAAAAAAACAAAGCACAACTCAAAAAATGTTGTTTAGTCGCGATTCTAAGGTGCTTGATCGCCATTTATGAGATTTTGTAAGATTTTTCAATCAATCAATTTATTTAAAAACACTATTTCTTTTGCACAATTACCGCCATTCAACTTTTTCTTTGGAATTTGATTCTCTACTATCAAACTTACTGAATAAAAAATACAAGTTTATGATTCTTTGTCCAATCATTATAACACTTAATAGTTGAGAAATTGTGTTTCAAGCATGAGTATTTTTCCTATTATCTCAATAACCGTTCAAGTAACAAACGTCTAACTAACGTCTCATTGGATTTAACAGAAAATTTGATATGGGAATTGTGTTTTTCTATTGATCTATTGAAAAGAAATAGCACTGATTTATTAATTCATCACCAAACTAAAAATCCATTGAACTTAATGCGGTAATTTGGCAGACATGTTTGGTTGGACGTTTTGACGCGCACTAAGAAAGGATTTTTGAAACTTTACAAGGATACGTCCAATATTTGCATTTTTCTATAAGTTCTTCTGCGTTTTTTTCTAGATTTTTTGAGAATCAATCGTCGGAAAATGTTGAAATTTTGTGGAGAGGTTCGTCTTCGGTCTTGTCATGACTAGACAGAGGTTCGTCTTCTGTTGTGCTCGAAAATTTTCGAAATCCCATTGGTATTACGCCAGTAATCAGTTTTTTTCAAAATTGTAGATGTATCGCGGATTGCATATCCTCCGCCTTGATACGACCTATCCTTACTGTGAATTCAATGGTTCAGTGAGATTATTACATGAACTAATTTGAAAGATATTGAAGATGTTTCCAAGGTTACGCTCAATATTAGCGTTTTACTTTTTTCAAATTTTCTGAGTTTTTCTTAGATTTTTCGAGAACCAATTGGCAGAAAAGGAGCAGGAGGAGGTGGAGGAGGAGGATGGGGAGGAAGAGGAGGAGGAGGAGGAGGAGGAGGAGAAGGAGGAGGAGGAGGAGGAGGAGGAGGAGGAGGAGGAGGAGGAGGAGGAGGAGGAGGAGGAGGAGGAGGAGGAGGAGGAGGAGGAGGAGGAGGAGGAGAAGACAACAAATACCTTATGCGTGGGAGACAATTAGAAGTAGTACAGAATGAGACAGAATGATGATAGGGGAGTTATAGTCTGTCCAAGCAAAGAAGACATTCTGGCAAGATGGTAAATTTACTCCAGCTCGGTCAATATCGGTAAAAAAAATTCTTAATTTGATTCTCAATCGTGGGAAACATTCTGATCTACAGTTCGAGGCTAAATTAATAAATTTAAAACCAATATTGATAGAGCTGGAGTCATTTCCCTAGAATGTCTTCTTTGCTTGGACAGGCTATATGCAAAAAGGGGAAACGGCAAACAACAGGGGTGGTTCGGGGCGCATTCTGGTGAGTGAAATGTGAACTAGCGCCAGGACAAACAAGTGGTAGGAAGTTTCAAGAGTTGAAAATCTCCGACAGTTGATTCATATCACTTGTCATTCGACGACAAACATTATCACCCGTCAAAGTTAACGCTCGTTAAAATCGGTGGGTGTGGTGCTTGTTTTCAAGTGTATCTTTTTGAATTATTGATCTACTAAAATTAAATATCCACAAGTACGCCTAATGAAATTAGAGTGAAATTGAGTATATTTGTAATTATTGATATTAAAACATTCGAGAACGCGTTGGATAAGTTATTGATTTGCAAATTTCTCGAAGTGTCTGAAAGGATTAAGCTGATTGTGAGGTGAATAAGAAAAATACTTTCATTATTGAAAGACGTTTATTGCCAAACAGACAAATTCATTATTATTTAACAAATCAAACGTCAAATGCACAACATAACTCAAAGTAAGTTTAGATATTCGACATGCCTGTCCTATTTTATCAAGACAAACGTAGGCTAAATGTGATTTTCTTTGTGCAAAATAAATAATTTCTGGATAGAAATTAAATTGGAATTGGACTAAAATGAATTTATATGTTTGTATTGTATTTTGCAGGTGATATGGCTCTGGGACTATCATATTAATGAAAAATTGTTACTCGTTCAGCAAATTTTATTGAACAGACGGTTGAGCTTCTCTGCAAGGGAACCAAAGCATCTATAATCTACAAAGAACTTTGAAAAAGGTAATTGATACCTATATTATATAATATCAAATTCAATATTTCCCTCTTTTTAGGGCTACTGTACTTATCAGGGTTCTGAGATCTACATTTATTGATAACTTTCATATCAAATTTAATATAATATTTTTTTAAATATATATGTATATTTCAAGTGGCTCGTTGAAGTGAGTGATAAAGCACCGGACTGATAACCTAGTGGACCCGATTTCGAATCTAAACCGTAGAACAATTGCTTGACTGTAGCACAATCACATAGTTAAGGCCACCCCGACTTTTTGCAGGAGAAGATAAGCCGTCGATCCCATCTCTCATCATTAGCGTCATTACTTACACACAAGCCTTCAGCTCATGAGGGTTCAGAGAAAGTTAACATTATGCTCTCTAATCTTGATCTACTAGTGTTGAATTTGAAGTATAGGGTGATTCCGGCGATGATACATGCGGTGATAGATGCCGCACATTTTTTCGAACCAAGCTCCACAGTCCCATGATGCATGTAAAAGTAAAGTAAAATTTTTCAAGTTTGCAGTTAAATGAATGAACATAATTATTCACTGGGGAATCTATCCATGTTCATTTTGGGCTTGAAAATGTTTTCCCCAAATTACAACAAAGCGGCAACTCTCCCTGTATGTTGTGGGTGAGATGCCGCACTCATATTATGCTCCATACTCTAAAATTGATTTCAACTTTTCTAACTGACTTATTCTACTTGAGATCCCATTGCCCACGACGTTTGGCCCAGGTTTTTTTTCATAAAAAGTTTACATTTCAAGCAATCCTAAAAATAAATAAAATGCTTAAGCTTAAGATTCCTCTAATTGACATAATAAAACTAGATTTATTACGATTTGAGATGAAAACATTAGCCAGCATTGATGAGAACAGGAACCAAGTTTCAAATAATGAATTATTTTTGCTAATAATTCACTAATTGTTTTAATCAGTGAGCTGCTTGTAGGCTACCCCTTATCGAAGAATATGTAGAAAATGTAGAAAATTTACTTTATATTCACTGCCCTTCTAGAATAAAGGGCGCCATGTATACCGGATTCGAGTGTGGCTTTTATCCCATTCTGTCAGGGTGGACGCCGCATTTAATAGCTCTCTTATCTATCAAGTCCAAATGGCGAGACCGGTCAGAAAATGTAGCCAGTGAAGAAACCTGTTGCTAAAAACCCTAAAAACGCCAATCCATGAAGCAGATTTGTTGCAATTATAAAGTTACTAGCAGGCAGGCTCGCTTCGCTCGCCTTCTCCGTCTAACCAGGTGGCTCCGCCCCCTGGACCCCCGCCAGTATCGGCAGTGTAAGTGAGTCAAACAGGCTCGCAAAATCCGTTCAGAAGGGATTCGAAATTTATTTCAGAAATAAACACAACATTTCTTGACCTAATCTGGACCTGTTTACCAAATTTCAACATTTTCTGCCAATTTGTTCTCGGAAAATCTAAGAAAAACTCCGGAAATTCGGAAAATAGTAGAACGCTAAGATTGAGCGTAACCTTGGGAAGTATATCGGACAAAGTTTGAAACTTGATTCAATATCTTCTAAATTACTCCATCTATAATCTCACTGAACCATTGAATTTACACTTAGGATTGGTCGTATCAAAGCGGAAGATATGCAACCCGCAATACATCTACAATTTTGAAAACCTGATTACTGGCGTAATCTCGAATGGATTTCAAAAATATTTCAACACAACATTTCTAGACCTTATCTGAACCTGCCAACCGAATATCGACATTTTCTACCGATTGGTTCTCGAAAAAATTGAGAAAACGCCGAAAAACTCAAATATTTAGCGTATCCCTGAAAAGTTTTTAAAATCCGTTCTTAGCGCGCGTCTAAACGTCCAACTGAACATGCCTGCCAAATTTGAACGCATTCGGTTCAATGGATTTTTAGTTCTGGTGATGAATGAATGAATGAATCGGTGCCATTTCGCTTTCATATAAAGAGATGATGTGTAATATATATTTCTGACACTTGAAAGTTGCACATACCCCATATTATCGAGTTCAAAACTAATAAAAACAACAGCAAAGTGAAATGTTTATATTGGACAAGTACAATGTGCACTAATGCTCCTAATACTGCCATTGGCAGGACAATCTTGTGACCGCTGTAAGAATTAAGAGAGGGCGTCGTCTAACCCGTATGTGGCGACTCTCCCGGAGTTACCTGGAATTAGGTATCCTACGTTCAGTTTAGTTATGGAATAGGAAGAATATTTAGTTAGTATTAGCCTGGTTGCATATCAACTGATATTTCACTAATAATACTAATCGGCTGTTCGATAGATATTCTAATAATTTTAAATCTTAGAAATTGGCAATCGAGAAAACGTAATACTTGTAGAAAATCAGTTTCAACGCTATTAATCTACAAGTAAAAATATTCATTTCTCTATGAATTAGAAATAGTATTTTATCATTCTACTAATAGTTTATTTCTTAACTGTTGAAAAATTGTGATCTTCAGCGTAGGATCTTACCCTTAACGGCCATAACCAACAGTTCGAGTTACATGAATTTCTCACTGAAGGTTTCATGAATTTTCACACAGAAAATCATTAATCTGGTTGGCCTACTTGTATAAGATATTCAATAAGATAATTATGAACAATAGTTGGCCTCCACATTCTGTCCAAGCTGAGAAGGCATTCTGCCAAGATGGGAAAATGTCTCCAGCTCGATCAATATTCGTTCGAAAATTATAAATTTGATCTCAAACTGTGGGAAACCTTTTGATCTACAATAAATTAGAGATCAAATTTATCAATATTGACTAAGCTACAGTCATTTTCTCATCTTGCCAGAATATCTTCTTTGCTTGGACAGACTATACTATAGATCTCATTTGATCAACCTATGAGAAGATTCCTTCTAAAGCACTGATATGTGTTACACCTAGTGTTACAAGTGTTATAAGCTGTTCAACCTCCTACCCAGCGTAACATGTATAATGAAATGCAATGTATTCTATACCGGGAGTTACATCAGATAAAGTATAGTGTGGAGGACATGCCGAGAGGATTGTTAGTCTTATACTGAGTGGGTTCCCTTGTAAATCGCAGGAAACCCTTTGGGATTTATCAAAGTGAGCGTTGTGTCCTGTTCTGCAGAGATGCACATGTTTTCATACTCTTTCTAAATATCTCTCTTTCTCTCTCTCTCTCTCTCTCTCTCTCTCTCTCTCTCTGTATTCATCTACAGAATGTTGTACATATTCGCTATTGTTACTCATATTATATTATAACTCAATTCAAATATCAATTGAGTATCAATTCATTTCAATCTGTAGTCCATTCACGATGGCTTGAGACGAGATAAACAAAAGCTCTGCGAGTGTGTGTGTGTGTGTGTGTGTGTGTGTGTGTGTATGTGTGCGACTGGGGTGGCTTCGTTTTAGCCACGACATAAACAAGTCAAAGCAAAAAAAGCATAAACAAGTCATGCCGAAATCCTGAATTTTGTTGTAGGCAATCCAGAATAAGTATCTTTAAGTAACATTTTTTATAGATACACATTGGCAAATTGCTTGTTTCGGTTGTCTCTCGACTGCATGAACCTAACTAAAATGAACAAACAATTATAGTATAAGTTTTTGTGTCAATGCTTTGGTTACAATCCCGACAGCAAAATTTGAGATTGCTGTGACTTGTTCATGTCGTGGCTAAAACAAAGCCACTCCAGTCGAACACACACACATGCAGAGCTATTGTTTATCTCGTCTCAAGCCATCGTGAATGGACTATAGTTTTAAATTGAATAATAATTCTTATTACTATCTTTAGTAATCTTAATAGCTCATTATAATTTTCAACTCAAGGCCAAGTGTTACTGGGAAGGATATCCTTGATATCCTCTCCCAAGAATAGACATAGTATATGTCTAAACTTCGCCTTTTCACTTGGGTAACGCACACTCTTAATCCATTTTGCAGAACTTTAAATTAATATTTGTATATATTTCGCATGAAAACATTACCGTTTTTTCTAATTCTCACTGTTTCTATTTTGTGGAATTTATTGAAAAACTTGTTTCACTCATTCATATTGCAATGTAGAATCTACGCTGTAATATGTTATTTATTTGAATAAATAATTTAATCTAATCCAATCTACTCTCTCTCTTTCTCTCTGTCGCTCCTCAACATTTCCATCTTAAATTAATTCCATTTATAATTTCTATCAATCTATCATTCTCATTATCTTTCAAGACATACAGTATTCATTCCACATTAATAATTTATGTATTGTGTTATCACGATTTCATAATGTAAGATTCATTAATTCTATTTTAAGTTGAATTCATTAGTATAATATTTGTTACGGTTGAGTTTTAATCGAAGTAATATCCTTGAATATCCCTATGGACATCCATGTCCAAACTCCAACATTTCATATTCATATTCAAATTCATTTATTTGACAAAATATATTAATCAATGGATAAAAACCAGACAATAATTGCCCAAAACGTCTTATTTCCAGATTATGTTGAATACTTCAAATTAAGGTTATGTTCACAATATCCACTTTTACTATACTCACAAAATTCTTTCACAAATATACTTCCACAAATACTCACAAATCAAAATCATATCATTACTTCAGTAAGAATATTGAATCCTATACCTTTGTAATAAGCAAGATCATTCTGCACATATTATTCTTTAATGTAAAAATTAACAATTCAAGACCGAAATGTAGAAAACAATCTGCTCTACAATTTGAGACCAAAATTATAATTCTGGAAGCAATACTGACCGATATGAAGTCATTCTTCCATCTCGCCAGAATGTCTTTTTTGTTCTGACAGACTAACTGGTAGGGTTTGGGCTACATTCTCATAAATCGTTCAATATCGGGCTAGCACAAATAAAAGGAATCTGATTACTCAATACTCCTTTCTTTATACTCTCTTTCTCTCTCCTTGCATTTCTCTCCTCACGCACTCACTCACTCTTTCTCACTCCCCTCACTTCATCTTTCTCTTACACGCCCTCTCACTTTGTTCTATCTGTTCTCTTCTTTCTTTCTTTCTTCCACACTCTCACTCACACTCTCTATCTTTCTCTCTCTCTCTCTCTCTCCTACACACACACTCACTCTCTCTTTGAAATCATCATCGATTCTTTTCCGCACACTTCTCACAATCGAACTTGCCTTCCTCCCCACCCCTTCATCACCATAAGGGTCGTTCTCATCATTAAGAGGGCGCGCGGTTATGAAAAAAGAATCGGTCAAAAGGGTGAACAGAATATTATAATGCGTTGAGTTGCTGACAGCCCTCTGATTTCTAAAGGGTACAAATCAACTTCCACCACATTATTGATCTCATACATATCTATAGTGATAGTAAAGGGTGTAATCCACCAGATATGAGTAATATCTATAGTGATAGAAAAGAGTGTAATCCATGTTGTCTCCATTGTCCCCTCAGCACCCTTTAGAGTTCATCAATAATTCATGAAGAGCGCCCACTCTAATTAATGCAGATTGGGATCGATATTGAACACCATGAAAAGTTGAGAAAAATTTAATGCAATTGTGTATGTATAGCACCGGCGGTTTGCCCACGAAACAAGTGATCAAGTGCTCGTATCTTTTACCGTACAGCACTTCACCCGTTTCGTTGACATGAGCCGTCGTTGGTGTATAGAAGACATTTTGGGAGAATTTCAACAGTTTGGTCAATATTGATTGAAAAATTTTAAATTTTGCCTTAAATTGTAGAGCAGAATGTTTCCTACAATACGAGACTGAATTCATCATTTCTGAGCCAGGATGGAGTCATTAAACAGCTGTAGCAACTTCGAATGAAGATGTAATTTTCGGCTCAAAATTTTCAAATATTTTTGATATTCTAATGAAACTTTCAAATTGTTTTGTGTTATTTTGGCTTAATATGAACCTTTCCAAATTCTAAATTGATCAGTTACTTCGAATTATCTTTGGGTAACTTTGGGAAAAGTGGAAAACTTTGGGTAAAACAAAATTTTATACATAACCTGATAATTTGTACGATTTATTATGTTACTAAATTAGGAATAGAAGAGGTTTTGGGCAATAGCGAAGATATAAGTATAGTTAGTATGTATAGTATTAGTATAAGTATGTATAGTTAGTCTATGGCAATAGCCTGTTTTTTCTCCCCTTATCTTGTATATTTGTACACGAATGAAATAAATAAATAATAAATTTTGTCTCAAATTGTAGTCTGGCCAAGAAAAAGTACATTTTTTGAAAATGACCCCAGCACGGTCAAGTAGAGCAGAATATTTCCTACAATTCGAGACCAAATTCATAATTTTTGAACCAATATTGACTGATATGAAGTCATTATCTCATAAATTTGGTCTCAAACTGTATAGTCTGTCAAAGCAAAAAATACATTTTTTGAAAATGACCCCAGCACGGTCAAGTAAAGCAAAATATTTCCTACAATTTGAGACCAAATTCATAATTTTTGAACCAATATTGACCGATATGGAGTCATTATCTCATAAATTTGGTCTCAAACTGTATAGTCTGTCAAAGCAAAAAATACATTTTTGGAAAATGACACCAGCATGGTCAATATCAATTAAAAATTATAAATCACATCTTATATTGTAAAGCAGAATGTTTCTCACAATTTGAAAACAAATTCATAATTTTTGAACCAATATTAACCGATATGGAGTCCATGGGCCTGGTGAATAAAAACAAGTAAAGACTTTACTAAGGGTTTTTTGAGTATTTACTAGCTTTGGAGTGAATAAAAACCTGTCTAGTAGAGGCTTGACTCGAGCGTTTACTAAGGGGCCTAGTAAGCTCTAGTCGACCTTGAATTTTCCTAGTGTTTACTAGCTTTTGTGTGAATAAAAGCTAGTAAAGACTTTACTAGGCTAGTATTTACTAGCCTTTTTGCAAGGTAGGGTCGGAGCAGACTTGCAAGAGAATACTAAGGCAATTCCCCTCTAACATATTCAAGTATATCAACGAAAATTAATTATTCAGCCTATTCTATGGAGCTATCTTACTATCTATTGAAAATGGGCCAAGTGAATAAAAACGAGTAAATACTTGGTAGTACGGTCTGTCTAGTAAAGTCTTTACTACCTAGTAAACGCTCGCCCGGTTAGTAATCACTCGCTTCGATGTGAATAACCCTAGTACGCTCTCTTCTAGTGTTTACTAGGAAAAACCCGAGTCTTTACTAGAGAGTATACTCTCTAGCGCTTTTATTCACATAGAATCTCCCTAGTTCTTACTAAGCAGCTATTCATAGATGTGTTCGCAACCGAATACAGAAAGTTCAAGTCTACCTGAATAATTTCTTCTTATTTTTAGTCCTATTTGAATGAATAAAATTATTGATTGGATCAGGTTCTACACATGAAATTATTTCAAATCTCTCTAAAATAGTAAAAACTTCAATACTCTTGAAGATATTAAATTTGTTCGTGGATATCTGGAAACTGAAAAAAATAAAAAGAATTTCAAGATGAAACTATTTTGATTTTCAGATAAAAATGTTTTATTGAATAAGCAGGCTTCACCCACCAGAAAGTTTTTAAAGAATAGAAGAAAGTTTCGAGGATATCTGTTCTGTTTTAAAGTCGGACCATCAGTTTAAAAATGAAATAAGTTTCAGATTAAGAGTTACCAGTTTCAATCATTTCTATTATACCCGCAGCTAATCTATTCTCAAATAGAATTAATTACTTAATATATTGACTATTTCAATAATAGTAATTTTCTTGAAATTTATATCTATTTATTGATTGATTTATTCTTTGAGTACAAATATACAACATGAGGAGAGAAAAAAAAACAATCAATCGCCCAAAACTTATTCTATTCCTAAAAATACAGCCCATTGAAAACTAGCACTATTTTGCTTTTGGATATTTGAATTTCTAAATCCTTTCATGGTGGAATCCAAACACCGCATTGAAGGCATTGAATGAATAGGCTGGACAACAAAAAAAAATTAGAATAGGTACCGTGCAACGAGTAGGTCAACAAATCTATTTTTGTACTCGGTTTGACCATTTTGGTATTCTTCAGGTGTGGGCCTATTCTTCATATTTCTCAGAAAATGAAATTAAGAATAGCTGTGGATAACTGTGGAGAGCTGTACAAGATAGGTACAAGTTATTTGTTACCTACCTGCTATCAACCCAATTACGGTACTGCTTTCATTGATTCCTAGGTAGAAGAGGGACAAACACAATTCTCATGCAGTTTTTTTTCTCTATAGCCTTTGACTTTCTTCAATGCTCATATAGAGGACATCTGCTATGAGCTATTCACTACCTGCCATCCTACTAATTATAGAATTACGGTATCGTAGTCGAGGCCATAGATAAAAAGAATTCTTGGGAAGACCTGGTCGAATACCAAAATATAACATTCCATTTTATTTTGTACCAAACCAACACAAAACCATTGTATGACTATGATATCTATAATATCATAGTACTATATGTAACTATATCTTGTTCTATATGTATGAACAATTAAATTTGTATATACTTACTAGCTAGGTAGTTAAATTGTTACATTAGTTTCATCTATATAAGTGTTGTACTGTACCATATCATAGTATAGTTATATTAATGACAATAATTTGGCCTGAAAATAAACAAGAAATGTTGTCAGTCCGGTTAAGCCGGAATTAGTTACATGTTAATATTCCTATAGTATTCTAATATGAAAAGAGATTGAAATTATAATTTAGTTTTTTTCTTTCTTTTTATATGATTTCACTTAATAATAGAAATATTACCGTTCAAGACCAGCCTGACAGACATTAGCTGATTGAAAAATAATTTTTGTGAGCTCCTAAATATTTGTATAATTAAATAATTTCAATAGCTAGTAAGATAGCTCCATAGAATAGGCTGAATAATTAATTTTCGTTGATAAACTTGAATATGTTAGAGGGGAATTGCCTTAGTATTCTCTTGCAAGTCTGCTCCGACCCTACCTTGCAAAAAGGCTAGTAAATACTAGCCTAGTAAAGTCTTTACTAGCTTTTATTCACTCAAAAGCTAGTAAGCACTAGGAAAATTCAAGGTCGACTAGAGCTTACTAGGCCCCTTAGTAAACGCTTGAGTCGAGCCTCTACTAGACAGGTTTTTATTCACTCCAAAGCTAGTAAATACTCGAAAAACCCTTAGTAAAGTCTTTACTTGTTTTTATTCACCAGGCCCATTATTTAATTATACAAATATTTAGGAGCTCACAAAAATTATTTTTCAATCGGCTAATGTCTGTCAGGCTGGTCCTAAACGTTAATATTTCTATTATTAAGTGAAATCATATAAAAAAAACTAAATTATAATTTCAATCTCTTTTCATATTATAATACTATAGGAATATTAACATGTAACTAATTCCGGCTTAACCGGACTGACAACATTTCTTGTTTATTTTCAGGCCAAATTATTGTCATTAATATAACTATACTATGATATGGTACAGTATAACACTTATATAGATGAAACTGATGTAACAATTTAACTACCTAGCTAGTAAGTATATACAAATATAATTGTTCATACATATAGAACAAGATATAGTTATATATAGTACTATGATATTATAGATATCATACAATGGTTTCGTGTTGGTTTGGTACAAAATAGAATGGAATGTTATATTTTGGTATTCGACCAGGTCTTCCCAAGAATTCTTTTTATCTATGGCCTGGACAACGATACCGTAATTCTATAATTAGTAGGATGGCAGGTAGTGAATAGCTCATAGCAGATGTCCTCTATATGAGCATTGAAGAAAGTCAAAGGCTATAGAGAAAAAAAACTGCATGAGAATTGTGTTTGTCCCTCTTCTACCTAGGAATCAATGAAAGCAGTACCGTAATTGGGTTGATAGCAGGTAGGTAACAAATAACTTGTACCTATCTTGTACAGCTTTCCACAGTTATCTAGTGATTAGAATCCACAGCTATTCTTAATTTCATTTTCTGAGAAATATGAAGAATAGGCCCACACCTGAAGAATACCAAAATGGTCAAACCGAGTACAAAAATAGATTTGTTGGCCTACTCGTTGCACGGTACCTATTCTAATTTTGCTTTGTTGTCCAGCCTATTCATTCAATGCATTCAATGCGGTGGTTGGATTCCACCATGAAAGGATTTAGAAATTCAAATATCCAAAAGCAAAATAGTGCTAGTTTTCAATGGGCTGTATTTTTAGGAATAGAATAAGTTTTGGGCGATTGATTGTTTTTTTTCTCTCCTCATGTTGTATATTTGTACTCAAATGAATAAATCAATCAATAAATAGATATAAATTTCAAGAAAATTACTATTATTGAAATAGTCAATATATTAAGTAATTAATTCTATTTGAGAATAGATTAGCTGCGGGTAATAGAAATAAATTGAAACTAGTAACTCTTAATCTGAAACTTATTTCATTTTTAAACTGATGGTCCCACTTTAAAACAGAACAGATATCCTCGAAACTTTCTTCTATTCTTTGAAAAATTTCTGGTGGGTGAAGCCTGCTTATTCAATGAAACATTTTTATCTGAAAATCAAAATAGTTTCATCATGATATTCTTTTTATTTTTTTCAGTTTCCAGATATTTGAAAAATATCCACGAACAAATTTAATATCTTCAAGAGTATCAAAGTTTTTACTATTTTAGAGAGATTTGAAATAATTTCATGTGTTGAACCTGATCCAATCAATAATTTTATTCATTCAAATAGGACTAAAAATAAGAAGAAATTATTCAGGTAGACTTGAACTTTCTGTATTCCGTTGCGAACACATCTATAAATAGCTGCTTAGTAAGAACTAAGGAGATTCTATGTGAATAAAAGCGCTGGAGAGTATACTCTCTAGTAAAGACTCGGGTTTTTCCTAGTAAACACTAGAAGAGAGCGTACTAGGGTTATTCACATCGAAGCGAGTGATTACTAACCGGGCGAGCGTTTACTAGGTAGTAAAGACTTTACTAGACAGACCGTACTACCAAGTATTTACTCGTTTTTATTCACTTGGCCCATATCTCATAAATTTGGTCTCAAACTGTATAGTCTGTCAAAGCAAAAATACATTTTTGGAAAATGACACCAGCATGGTCAATATCAATTAAAAAATTATAAATTTCATCTTATATTGTAAAGCAGAATGTTTCCTACAATTTGAGACCAAATTTATAATTTTTGAACCAATATTGACTGATATCGAGTCATTCTCCTCCTCCTTGTCAGATTGCCTCTTTGATTAGACAGACGATACAGGAATCATTGATATCTCGACGACACGAAGCTTAATCGCGGTGAAGTGAACTTCATACTACTTTATATGAACTTCATGTGAACTACTTTTTATAAACTTTATGTGAACTCAATAGTATGTTAGCTGACACTAAAAAGTTAGTTTGTTTCATCTGTTCCTTGTGCGTAAATGTTACTATAGTCCGCGCAATCTAAGTTGACTGTTTTTCTCTTCACCCGGGAAATAGCTACGTTGCCAGATTGTGTGAAATTGGAACATCTTCAAATTCGCGATTAAACCCCATATCTAGACGTAGAATTTTATCCTTGATGTGCCAGTAGTATTAAAAAAGTTCCTGAGTAGAAGGATTCAAAGGAAATTTGATTTTTTTGAAAAATTTAAAAATTGCAAAAATATAACTTTCTTTTGAATAGGCCTATCACTTCTCTCATAATCATGGGTTGTAGTGAAAATAAAGTTTTCTATATCAAAATGACAAGGAGAATTTGAGCTTTCTAATGGTTTTTCAATCTTTTATATCCGACCAATAATTATGTTTCAATTAAAAAATATGTTTGTCAATGTTGAGTCTACTCGAACAGAAAACATGAAATTTTCGTTGATCTAGAAACTTTTTGTTTAAGAAGATAAGTGGGTGGTTAAAACGGGAAAGTTGTTCAAAAACAATTGAAATTTTTTTCCAAATGTCGAAAATAGTAGGAAAATCGTAATTTGGCCTCTCAAGAGTTTCTAAGTATAAGGAGATCGGTATATGCATGAATCATTGTAAGTTAAAGATTGGAGTTATTGCAGCTAATCGACTTGGATATTCGAGCTGCGAACAGCTGGTTTTATAAAAAATTTATAAATCAAATAGTTTAAGATGTCAGGAGAGACAATAGTTGCTTTACATCAGAAGTAATTATCAACTGTGGTAACACCATGAATACATCCATCCGGATGGTATTTTTGAAAATTATGAATAGTAAGTTTTATTTGGAGTATTACATTAATCGGTGTAACTCATCATACGGTGAAGAAGAAGTAGTAGTAGAAGAAGAAGAAGAAGAAGAAGAAGAAGAAGAAGAAGAAGAAGAAGAAGAAGAAGAAGAAGAAGAAGAAGAAGAAGAAGAAGAAGAAGAAGAAGAAGAAGAAGAAGAAGAAGAAGAAGAAGAAGAAGAAGAAGAAGAAGAAGAAGAAGAAGAAGAAGAAGAAGAAGAAGATGATGATGATGATGAAGAAGAAGGAGTAGGAGGCGAAAAATATGGAAATGATGATGATATTAAATTACAAAAGCCGAAGGAGATTGAAATAGGAGCAAGAGAGCAAGAAGAAGACAGAAAGAGCTTTGCTTGAAGCTAAGATGAGTAGCGAGAGAAAATGATAGGCTAATAAACGAGAGACTTTCCACCGAGAAGAGACTCATCTCAAAACAGAAGGACGGAGCCAATTTAAAAAATTGCAAGCTATTTATTATCATCATTTCTCGGAGAAATTTCAAGACAATCTTCCACGATATTTTGACACTGTTGTTGCTTCAGAAATATGCTTCTGCAAATAATAATCTTCATCTCTTCTCGTCTCCTGATTTTTTGTGAACAGAATAGAGGGAGAGAAAGAGAGAGAGAGATTAGATAAGATTTCTTTATTCATTTAGATAGCAACAAAATATTTATGCTTAGTTTCTACATTAGAAGAGTTATTATTAAATCCAATTATTCTATTATTTTTACAAATTACACACTAATTTCGATATTTTACACTACAATTTTTACAGGTTATTCTATAATCTATTCAACAAGAGAGGTTACATATGAATACAAAAATCATAGAAAAATTATCCAAACAATATGCTACTTGCTTGCAATCTTACTTGTTGTGCATTAAGAAATCTAAATGAAAAAGGTAGAGAAAATGATAAGAGAGAGAGAGAGAGAGAGAGAGAGATTTGGATTTAGATTTCTTTATTCATGTAGATAATAACAAAACAATTCAGCTTAATTTCTAGATTGCAATCAAATAATATAGAGAGTGGCTATAACTCTATACAGGAATAAAATAATATACAGTAGCTAGTACAACTCAGTAATTAATCAACAAAAAAGTACAAGTGAACGCGAAAATCATGGAAATTTCATACCATAAAAACGTTGTGAAAAATATAAAATTGGCAATCTTTTTATTTTGATCAAATTATCTAGATGAAAAGGCCAAGTTTGGACATAAAGATGTCCATTCTTGGGAAAGGGTATCGAAGATATCAGAGGTTAAATATGAATGCGAAAATCATAGAATAATTATCCAAAAAATATGCTACTTGCTTGCAATCTTACTTGTTGTGCATTAAGATATCTAAATGAAAATGGTAGAGAGAGAGATTAGATTAGATTAGATTACTTTATTCAAATAGATAACAAAATTCGGCTTAGATTCTACATTGTAATATAATAAATGAGTAAAACAAAATTATCCTATAAATTTCACAAGATAGAAACTTCTAGTGAAAATACAATAAAACGGTGAAGTAATGAATGCAAAATTTATACAAATTTAATTCGAAGTTCTGCAAAATGAATAAGGAGTGTAAGTTATCTAAGTGAAAAGGCGAAGTTTGGACATATATATGTCCATTCTTGGAAAGGATAATAAGGATATCCTTTCCATTAACAGAGAGAGAGAGAGAGTGAGAGAGAGAGAGAGTATGTGTGTGTGTGCGTGAGAGCACTTGATTAAGAGGGTGAAAAAAGAGAGAATAAAATTTACAGTGTGATTTAAGTGGCGAAGTTTGAACAGTAATGTCCACTCTGTCAACACTCAACCTCGGATCGGTAGACCAGTGGATGGGGGTGGATTGAAAAATTTGGTGTCGTTCCGGCTCTACTGGATGATGATGATGATGATGATGATGATGATGATAATGATGATGGTGATGATGGTGATGATGATGGTGATGATGATGATGATGAGCTCTTGTTTTTGGCATGATTTCACATTTCACACAACATCCCCTCTGCACTCCATCATAAATCACCCCACCCAAATTGCTGTAGCAGAATCACAGCACTCATCACTACTCGGTCCAAGCACAGAAGACATTCTGGCAAGCTGAGAAAATGACTTCAGCTCGGTGAATATTGATTCAAAAATTACAAATTTGGTCTTGAATTGTAGATCAGAATGTTTTTCTACAATTTGAAAACAAATTTCTTATTTTTTTAAAAATATTGACCAAACAGGAGTTATTTACCGATCTTGCCAGAATGTCTACTCCGCTTGGACTGACTATACACCATCCAACACCAGCCGATAATAATAAATTTATAGACTTTGATTTTGCCGCTTGATGTGCTGAATTGCCTTCTAGCAATGCTCTGATGAAGCCGGTAGTGCTTTCTGAATAATAGATGACTGCTGCGGATCACAAAGTCAGCTTACGCCAACAATCTAGGCGTTTTCGTCTGTCTCCTGTACGTAATGTAACCTGTGTGAATCATCTATTGCCTCTTTTGATTTCAAAAACATCATCTGGGCATAGCTAAATGACAACTTCAATCTATATCTATAAAAGCGAAATGGCTTAAAATAACGTTTTCTACAATATAAGACAAAATTCATAAATAGTAAAATCAATACGTATGTGTGACACTAAAATAAAGCAATAAATAAAATTTATTTAATTTTATAAAATAATAATCATGCCGTTTGCCGTACATGAATTTACGCTATGATTTGTGGTTCAGTGTGTGTGCGTGTGCTCGTTTGTACTAACAATCCATCTATGTCGATGCCATCAAATTGTACTTAGGCTATATATAAGGTGACCAGATTTTGAGGTACTGGAAACGGGACGGCCACAAAACTCTCTTGGGGGGAGGGGAGGGGTGTTGTTTTGCTCATTTATACAGATTTTTCCAAAACAGACCAACAAACTTCGTGATGTGATAACTTGCCACAAAATTATAATAATGAAAATTTGAAGAATAATGTAAAATCCTCTACCATTATTATCTCAGTAATAAAGCATTTTGTCAACTACTACTCCAATCCCCATTCCACTCTTTGTTCCATCTTGTTTCAATACGATTTGTTGTCATTTATAGTTCAAAAATACGAAAACTTTGGAGTTAAAGGTAGAAATCATAACTGAGTCTTCAAAATATAAAACTTGAAAGAGCGAAAAACTCTAAAATGCTGAAACGGGACAAATGAGCGTCCCGAGAGGATTGGTGGGAGAACAGGACAAGTCTCCACAAAACGGGACTGTCCCGGCGAAAACGGGACGTCTGGTCACCTTAGCTATATAACGTTTATTTCTACTCAGAGGTAAAATCGAATATAATTGTTTCCTTGTTTCTTCTTCAATTTTTGAATGTGAAAGATTTGTTTGTTTTTTATGATTCATTCTATGATTTTAAGAATTTATTTACTTGAATATGGAAATCGTTCCTCAATCACAGGCATTTGCCCATATGAGGAGCCTTCATCTAATTGTATTTTGTGTTTTTTGTATTCTGTAATCATCAAGGGGAAAATAAATAAATTTCAATTTCAATACTGGAGTCATTTTCCCATTTTGTCAGAATGTCTTCTTTGCTTAGACAGATTATATATCTCCAGTGATTTACTGGAGTTTTGAGAATAATATATATCATCTATTGAAATATTTCACTATTGAAATTACGGTTATTAGCCGGGGCCGCGGGACCGGGGCCTGAAAAGAACCGTACTTCATAAACATCCCTCGTAAATAATCTCTCATCAAAGCATCCCCGTTTTGTCGATTTCAATAGAAGAGAAGTGAATGAGAGAGTGAGAAGAGAGAAGAGAGAGAGAGAGAGAGAGAGAGAGAGTGAGAGAAGTACAAAAGCATCTTTGTAATATCAGCTTTCCAAGTTTTCCAATAAATCTTTTGTTGCGTCCGCATATATAGTCTGTCCAAGCAAAGAAGACCCTCTGGCAAGATGGGAAAATGACTACATCTTAATCAATATTTGAGTGTTCAAGAATTATAAATGTGGTTTCAATAGTAGATAAAATAGTTTTCTACAATTTGAGATCAAATTGATAATTTTTAAGCCATTATTGACTGAGCTTGAGTCATTTTCCCATCTTGCCAGAGGGTCTTCATTGCTTGGACAGACTATAGCATGCAATACAGCCGGATTATTTTTGCTATCCAACTTTCCTCTTTGCGATGATTTATCCTCCTTCACAAAGCAAAAATAGAGAGGAAGAGAGGATTAGAGCTATAAAGAGAGAGAGAGAGAGAGAGAGAGCGAGCGAGAGAGAAAGTGAGCTCAGAAACTCTTCAAAAGCTCCGTCATCCACAATTCAGTCAACAGAGAAGATATCTCAATGGATTGTTTATTATTACAGGACTTCCTTATGACACTGGCGACTCGTGCCTACGAAACAGGTGAAGTGTTGTACAGTAAAAGATACGAGCACTTCACCTATTACGTGGGCACGAGCCGCCATTGCCTGTTGTACGTTCTTATTAATTAGCAAAGAAGACATTCTGGCAAGATGGGAGAATGACTCCAGCTTGGTCAATACTGGTTTAAAAATTATAAATTTGATCTCAAATTGAAGTGAGCATAATGCTCTACAATTTAAAACTAAATTTTCGATTTTTGAACCAATATTGACAAAGTTGGAGTCATTCTCCGATCTTGCCCGGGTGTCTTCTTTGCTTGTACATACTATACATGTGGTATCATACCTCGGCCACATTGTTAACCTACTCTTTCATCATGTAATAGTAGTATAGGGCTTTTCTTAGAATATTCCCTATTTTTGAACACTTCACATTGAAATCGTACTGAAAGTGACAATTTGTCACTTTAAATATTAATTAACAAAATAATTCCATCAAAATTATTGATTTCTTTAACTTGGTAAACGTTCTTGAAGTCGAAATTTTCAAGTTAAGTAACTAACTCGTATCTAAAGTCTTCTCAAGCACTCGAAATGAATATTGGAGTTCCAACGCATTATTATTCATCACATTGTTGCACTTAAAGTACTAAATTATAAATCAGTTCCAGATTCTAGTTTTGAATCTATATTAGCGAAATGGCACTGACTGACTGACTGATTCATTCATTCATTCATCACCAGAACTAAAAATCCACTGAACCGAATGCGTTCAAATTTGGCAGGCATGTTCAGTTGGACGTTTAGACGCGTGCTAAGAACGGATTTGAAAAACTTTTCAGGGATACGCTAAATATTTGAGTTTTTCTATAGTTTTTCGGCGTTTTCTCAATTTGTTCTAGAAGCAATCGGTAGAAAATGTTGATATTCGGTGGGCAGGTTCAGATAAGGTCTAGAAATGTTGTTTTGATATATTTTTCAAATCTGTTCAAGATTACGCCAGTAATCAGGTTTTCAAAATTGTAGATGTATTGCGGGTTGAATATCTTCCGTTTTGATACGACCAATCCTTAGTGTAAATTCAATGGTTCAGCGAGATTATAGATAAAGTAATTATGAAGATATTGAATCAAGTTCCAAACAATGTCCGATATGCTTCCCAAGGTTACGATCAATATTAGCGTTTTACTATTTTTCGGAATTATTATTAGATTTTCCGAGAACAAATTGGCAGAAAATGTTGAAATTCGGTAAACAGGTCTAGATTAGGTCAATAAATGCTGTGTTCAATAAATTTCGAATCCTTTCTGAACGGAATTTGCAGGCGAGCGAAGCGAGCCTGTTTGTCGCAGCCGACAGTGGCAGAGGTTTTGCAGGCGAGCGAAGCGAGCCTGTTTGACTCACTTACACTGCCGATACTGGCGGGGGTCCAGGGGTCGGAGCCCCCTGGCTAGGCGGAGAAGGCGAGCGAAGCGAGCCTGCCGGCTAGTATGTCATATAATGCAATATTTGGTCTACAGCCCAGTTTTTCCGGAAGTTGATTAGTTTTCATTTGACTATTGGATTAGGCACTCTAATGATTCAGCTTTACTATTCATTGCTATGGTCTGTCAAAGTGAAGAAGGCATTCTGACAAGATGGGAAAATGACCCCAGATCGGTCAATATTGGTTCAAAAACTATGAAAATTTGATCTCAAATTGTGGAAAAATTTTTCTACAATTTGACATCAAATTGATCGTAATATTGACCGATCTGGAGTCATTTTCCCATCTTGCCAGGATGTTTTCTATGCTTGGACATACTACATGATCAGAATTTCTAATTACTTTTACTAAGTACAACTTTTGTGAGATTCGGTCAGAAATAGTATCGAATATACTGTCGAAGTGAAGAAGACATTTTGGCAAGATGGGAAATTACTCCAGATCGGTCAAGATTGGTTCAAAAATTATAAAAATTTGATCTCAAATTGTATAAAACATTTCTTCTACAATTTGACATCAAATTGATCATTTTTCAACCAATTTTGACCGAGCTGGAGTCATTCTCACATCTTGCCTGAATGTATTCTTTGCTTGGACGAACTATACTTTTGACAGTTCCTCAAGACTTGTGTGTGAAAAAGCTCTATTTCACAAGTCAATGATATACAATATTTATAATAAATGTAAAATTCCTCCTTCTCTCCCACCTCCTACTATCACATAACTCAAAATAGCAGTTATAAAAATCCAGGTACGCTGAAGATGCCTCACTGTTGGCTCAGTGCCTCAAATGCGTCCAAATATCAACAAAATTTAGTAGCGAAAATTAATAACGTAGATTCATTGTATGCACTTTAAGAATGCAATTCAACTTGATAACGTTGGAAAAATAGCCAAAGTATCAAATCAAATTTAATTTCTAGAACATACAGAACTCTCAAAAAATACAATACCGTACAAGAGTCAAGTATATGAGAAAAATATTCAAACAGTTAGTTTGTCGAAGCTGTAGTGGTCTACCGGTAGGCACCCGACAACAACGAAATACTTCGGCTGTGATCGGAAATGCTCGACAACAAGCTCTCTCCACAGAGCTAGCGAGAGTCTATTGAATTTATGCATTACATCACCTGTTAGTAGAAGAGTACAAGAGACAGACGAATCAGCTCAACTTTTTGGTATCCTTTCAATCGAGCTGAAGCTGGAATACAATCGAGTAAAGAACTCGCAGATCAAACAGAGCAGCAGAACAGCCAGCCGCAAATCAATTAAAAGTTAATCTCTCCGCTCAAACAAGGTAGTCTCCGATATATAATCGATTCTATTTACAAAGTCGTCGTCGCTCAAAGTTTTGTGAGGAATTGAGAGGGTTTAGTGAAGAACGAACGGTTTAGTTCTTTAGAAAGGCTCAGAGAATCGAAATCTGTGGTTTGTGGTTCGAAAACAGACTTTGCCTGTATAGTCTGTCCAAGCAAAGAAGACCCTCTGGCAAGACAGGAAAATTACTTCAGCCTTGTCAATATCTGTTCAAGAATTATAAATGTGGTCCTCATTGTAGATCGAATTGTTTCCTACAATTTGAGATCAAATTGATGATTTTTGAATCAATATTGACCGAGCTTGAGTCATTTTCCCATCTTGCCAGAGGGTCTTCTCTGCTTGGACAGACTATATTTGTTAACAGAATTCAAACAACTCATGTAAACGTCAAACCCAATAGGAATCAATCCTGTTTTAATTGGGATTCGTTTGAAGAGAAATCGTTCAATCCTTTCAATTAATCCCTCCTCACTTCTCCCCACAGTTTGTTCACTTTTGATAATATAGTCTGTCAAACAAAGAAGACCCTTTGGCAAGATGGGAAAATTACTCCAGCTTCATCAATATTGGTTGGAAAATCATTAATTTGATCTCAATTTGTAGAAAACTATGTTTTCTACAATTTGAGATCAAATTGATAATTTTTGAATCAATATCGACCGAGTTAGTGTCATTTTTCCATGTTGACAGAGGGTCTTCTCCGCTTGCACAGACTTGTCAACTAGCGCCAAAGGCTAAGGCGGTTGACAAATGACTTTAATCGATTCTCAGCTCGGTTGGGACTGTCTGAAAGCTGTCTGCAAGAGCGAAAAATTTTCCTACGACTGTTCTTGATCCGATATGCACTTGCAGACCGCTCGCCGACTGCCCCAACAGAGCTGAGCAGTGATAACAGTCATTCGCCAACCGCCTCCATTTATGGCTCCGTCTCTGTTCACCTCTTCAAAAAGCTTTTGAGTTGAAAAGTATAGTCTGTCCAAGCAAAGTAGACATTCTGGCAAAATTCCAGCTCGGTCAATATTGTATCAACAATTATAGATATGATCTCAAACTGTAGAACAGAATTTTTCCTATGATTTGAGATCAAATGTATAGTTTTTGAACAATTATTGACCGAACGGGAATCATTTTCCCATCTTGCCCGAATGCCTTCTTTGCTGGGACAGATTCTACTTGCCAAACAGAGCTTCCAATTACGAAGAAATCTTTTGAGGTGAACGGATGCTAAGCCTGATTGTCGTCAATTATTGCTCACTGAAAGATCAAACAGATCTCGTCACGGGATTTCAATTGGTGATCGATAATTTTTTTAGCATAGTATAGACTATAGTGGCGTAGTATGACAATAGCGTGATGTTCAGGTGTCTGTGGCGTAGTGTCATGTTCAGCATAATATAATCATACAATGATCATTTAAAAGAATCTGCATAGACTGTATAATAACATGCCAGTGTGGCAATTAGAATATAAATTTGATCCGAAATTGCAGGAATTTTTTTTTATAATTTGTGACCAAATTGATAATTTTTTAACTAATACTAAGCGAGCTGGAGTAATTTTCCCATCTTGCCAGAATGACTTTTTACCTTGGACATACTAAGTTACATGACCAAAATTTCTAGTATAACTTTTGTGAGATTCGGTTAGAAATGGTATATTAGGACTGTTGTTTATTTTCCATATTGGAACATTCTGATCTACAATAATTTATTTTAACAATAACAATAAGTTATTTTCCCTGGAGCATATCATCTATACGTGATACCAACTCTGTCAACATTTTTTTCCCACGAAATTTTTATTTTATATACTTGGAACTAATGTCAGTTCTACCCCAAATACGAATACTGTCATATTTCTGGAAACATTATTCTGAGATTAACAATATTGAAGTAATTACAAATGAAAAAAAAAAATACAAATTACAAGCTTTTTCAACTCATTTCCAGCTCATTGGGAAGAAATGTATTTGATTTGAACAATGTAAGACTAATATGATAATACTTATGATATTACAAACTTGTCATCATTTTTCTAACGTATTTTTCACTTCAACTTCTTCGAATTCTCGTACTTGGGACTGGCTGATCCATACAGTCGTACACAACTAAGCATTTCTTCTTTGGCAAGAGGCAGACGCCTCATAATGTACCAGTCCAGTCTGTACTCTCCATAAGGTAAAGCCGGGAGATTTTGGAAATTCGTATTCACTACCCAGTTCTTGAAGTCACATGTGAACTGGAAAAAAGTAGAAAAATTTTAAAAAAGACTTGAGAAAGGTGATTGAAATAATAAAATAATGAGAATCATGATTATAATAATACGAAGGTTGATGAATAGCAATAAATTTATGAATTCAATTCGAATTCTGATTCATAAAATTTAATAAGTTACTGATCAGCTTCAATAGAATTTCAGATTCGATTAAAAACTAGCCGGCAGGCTCGCTACACTCGCCTTAACCAGCTAGCTAGGGGTTTCCGCCCCCTGGGCCCTGGCTTATAAAGATTTACAGCTTGTTTTTCTGATGAAAAACAAGCGATTGGGATTGTAGATTCACCAATAAAACTCTCGAATTACAATGTTCCAATTTTTGGAAAGGATCAGCTGTTGAATCAACGATCAGCCAAAACTCACTAGAAGACCCTAACATTCGAATCCAAAA
The DNA here is from genome assembly GCA_017141385.1 of Sogatella furcifera. NCBI lineage: Eukaryota > Metazoa > Arthropoda > Insecta > Hemiptera > Delphacidae > Sogatella > Sogatella furcifera. The sequence continues at coordinate 13,030,081 of CM029553.1, forward strand.
TGGCCGCGATGGTTCGAGTGAAATAGGAAATACCATGTATTCTTTATTCTTTCTTCACAATTGCGACTTGGTTTCCAAGTATTTTAAGCAAAGGATGAATGAGTGATGATGAATAATGAAGGTTTAAGATGTAGGTTATATGTCTATGTAAATTGGTTCAGACGAAAAATTCACGATATCGCTGTTCAAACTCAAATCATCGCGGCCATTTTAGATTACAAGGCTAGGGTCTTCTGACTTGGTTTGTTTACGATTTTCTTTGTAGGTTATGATAATATTCTTGCAACAATAATGATTCCTGTTCAAATCTCACTATAAAAATAATGATTGATATTTATTATTAAATATATTCATAATAATAAATCAATTTCTATATCAAAATCATTAAATAAGGAGCAAAGTTTTGGTTTTAAAGGAATAGCATTGGCCTATTCCGATATTCTATTCACTTGAGGTAAATTCGTTTCATGTCATTTTTTTAATCAGCTGAAACTGTAGAATTTACATTTTATTGGAAACGTTTATGAGACAGAAACGCCCATAAAATCAACGAATTATGAGTAATGTGGATTGTAAAATGTTTATAAGCCAGGGCCCTGGACCCCTCACAGCATCAGCAGTGTCATTGAGGCAAACGGGCTCGATACGCTCGCCTGCAAATTCCATTTTAGATCATATAATATTCCATATTAGATCATTGAAAAATAAATAAAAATCAAACACCCTTTTTTTGAAAACTTTAAAAATTATAAAAAAACTTTAAGTTTTCAAAAAAAGGGTGTTTGATTTTTATTTATTTTTCAATTATTTTAAACAGCCCTGTTTTAAAGTTCTTTATTCATATTAGATCATTATATCACTTAACATGGTTCTTTTGGGTAATGATTTTGAACTAGTTGTTCAAAGCTGTAGCACTTTGAGTTACTCAGCTCAATCTAGGTCTATAATTTGAACGTATTTAGTTCAATAGTTTCCGTGAAATATACAAAAGTGCAGATTCCAAACATTGTAAAACCTTATTACAGGCGTAACCTCAGGCGTAACACAATATTTCTAGACCTAATCTGAACCTGTTTTTCCAAATTCCATCATTTTCTGCCAATAAGTACTCAAAAAAAGCCAAGAGAACACAGAAAAACTTTTAAAAACTTGAAACCGTAGGAAATTTCAAAAACCTTTTCCAAGTGTTAGTAGGTTTCAATCTTAAAACATGAGTACGGTACCATTCCGCTTTTATCAAAAAGATCATTTGATTTGATAAGGCGCAAGATATGCAACCCGCGATGCATCTAAAATTTTGAAACCCCCTATTATTTACTGATACACACAAAATTCCTAGACCTAATCTGGACCTAAACTCTCGGCTACTTGGAGAAATCTTAAAAAAAGGCAGAACAACTATTATGAAAATGCAAATATTGGGCGTATCCTTGAAAAGTTTCAAAAATCCTTTCTTAGTGCCCATGTAAACGTCCAACTGAACATGCCTGCCAAATTTGAACGCATTCGGTTTAGTGAATTTCTAGTTCTGGTGATGAATCAGTGAATCAGTCAGCCAGTCAGTGTCATTCCGCTTTTATAGATATAGATGTGCAATCTTCAATTATTGTAATATCATTAATACCATCATTTCTGGAGGTGAGCTTATTGCAAGAAATCAGCCAGAGAACTTTGTCAGTTCAAACCTCCTCCTCTGATTATTGATACACTTTCATATCAAGTTGAAATTACTATAAATAATGGTACTGGAACGCATAATAGAATACTTGCTCTTTTGAATGGACAGTGAAATTTTGTCGAATTGCAGTAATCAAAGATACTCTCCATGATCTCCAATGAAAACGTCTCAATTAATTCGCAGGCTCTGTACTTCACGTCGATGACTGTACTGTAGCGTCCGCTTGGCTGTTTTATTGAGGCATGAGCTCGAAACTGGAAATACATTTTGAATTTTTACATTTATTTTATTTTCAATATCAATAACAACAACGGTTTCCAATCGGTGAGCCGCATATGCTGGTCAAAACTCAAGAAATTATATGAAAATAGTGCAAAATAAATATGTTGGTAATAAATCAAGAGGACTAGGGTACATCACTAATTAAATTACTGAACTTCATTATTGAGAGTTAATAATCACGTTCAGTCTTTCTATCAACTTGAGTCTTTATATGAACTCAACGTGAAAGGATAAGATTGATGTGGTTCCTTCCTGGATAATTTTTTTTGAAAGATCTTCCATTGAAGCAATTGATGGGATTTTCAATTACTTATCTGTGTGGAAGAGCCTCTCATCTCTCATCACATGGTTGAGTGTTAATGGGAGAGATGTCTTTGAACATCCCTCTCCAAGAATGGACATTTATATGTCTAAACTCCGCCATTTTATGTAGATACAGCTCAAATTTATATTACCGTTAGCTTATTGAATCCTACATCTGTCTCATTTTGCAAGTTTTCATAGTTTATAATTAGCTAACTTATGCAAACCATAATGTAATTAGTGTAACTTTCATTTATTTTTATTCTTATAGCATAGGATTTGAATTATTGTATTATGTAATCTACATGAATAAAGTGATTGAATCTGAATCTGAATCTCCTATTTATTCAAGAGCCTCTTCTATTTAGTTTATTTGAACAATTAGTTTAGAATTAAGTTGAATGTGGAGAGTGAATTGGTGCTGAAATTTGTAAAGTATTGTTACCCAAATTTCTAGCATGCTAGTGTGAAAATGCTGAAATTTGTAAAGTTTTGATACCAATATTGCTATTCATTCAATAATTTACTTCCACTTCAAGAGTTTATTATAAGGGGTTATTTGTGACGTTATAAGGAAGAAGCAATATCAGAACTAACGCCATTATTCAAAGGTTGAATAATCTTTAAACAGGTAGTCAACTAGCACTGACGGCTCATGCCCACGAAACTAGTGAAGTGCCCGTATCTTTTACTGTACAGCACTTCACCTGTTGACACGAGCCGCCAGTAGCAATCGAAATAGCTGAAGTGAGACCGCCTAAAACACTCCTTGTCATTCGATTGGTTGTCCAACTAAGCCCCACCCTCACCAAATTGGACACGCCCACAGCCAATCACGAACCAGCAATGGAGAACGAACTTGCATCCTAGTTCCCGGTTCTACCTCTAGATGTCGTTGTTAGTTCACTGTTACCAGGTAGCCTCTCATTATTGTGAGTTCTCCGTTATTTTTGAAGCTTTCTTTTTTCACGTAATGCTTATTTTCAGATTTCGTGCTCAAGACAATCACAGAAACTGAAACTGAAGTCTATTGAGCTTGTTTTCAGAATTCGCGTCCCCCTTTGATTATCTTAGGTAATAATATACTGTATGTAAGAAAGCCTGTGGAATTTATACTAAAGTCAGGTGTTTTTTAAAGTACTTATACTAGAAGTTGGATTTTTGATAATAATTTTGTAGTAGTGATTGATACAGAGTCCAAAATCAATGCAGGAAGGAAACTTGTGAGACATTTATTGCAATGCTCAATTTATCAATGATCAAACATTTTGTGAGAATTCAAACAAAGTTGAGGTTTTTCTATCGAAAATAATGTTGGAAAATGGGGTTTCAAATTCATTTCACCCCGATTCTCAGCATAGTAAAATGATCTAACCTCACTTTGCGAATATTTTGTATCAATGAGCTTCCTTCCTGTACGATCGCGTATCAATTTTGAACTTCTGTATCACTCGTGGTTATCACAAAGCCGTCATGAGTGAAGAGGTTTGAAGCCAAGGTGTCTAGAATAGTAGAGGTGGGGCAGAGTGAAAAACAGCTGGCTGGGAAAGCATGATTCTGACATCACGGAGTTCCTCTAGTAAAAAATTTAGCATTGATTTCCCTATCCTTGACGAAAAATCGTACGTTATTTCCAATTTACGAATTACGAAAATGGATTTCTTATATGAGCTTGCAGAGAATTTCAAGATCTACATTTTGAGTGATTTAAATCTATATTTTACTCTAATTTAGCATGAGAAAAAGTCAGTTAACAAGTCTCGGGAATACTCTGCAGCTGGGCTAATGCAATTATGGATAGCAATGCTATCTAATGCAATGATATTGTAATAGAAATCATAGCTTCCTTTAATAGAAGGCCCTGCCCTAATAATATGGCAACGTCGCACTGGAGGTACAAATTTTGTAGTATAAGTAGTAATCAGACCAGCTGAAAGCATTATTGAATCGATTGCAAAGCTGGTGTGCTAATTTTGTTTTCTTAACTTTGATTTCAGTTTTATTAGATAATAATCATTTAGAAAAACCTTTCGAATATAATTCAATGAGATGTCGTATTTCTGCTCCATTCCCGGCATTGACAGCAATAATCTTGGAAAAAGAAATGAATTTATTCAAATTCTTACAATGCCATTTGATGTTGAGCAGCAAAACCAGTGGCTACGTGCAATCCCAAGAAAGGAGTTGATTACTTTAGAAAAATTGAATGTGTGCTAAAAACATTTTAACAAGGATGTATTGAGTTTTGTGGAGCGAATATCAGGACAAATATGGAAATTGGATGTTATGGTGGAGATAACCCTAATTTATTAGAAGAAGCCCCATTCTCAAATGTTCATGATGATGGACTTCGGTTCAATAAGTAAGGGGACGGATCAGCAACCAATGTTTCAACCGAAGAATACAAAGATGTATTCCTGACTACTAAATGTCGAAAAGCTGTTCTGTATACTTATAACGATAAAGTTAGATGGTATCGGTTTGAATGTATAATGGGATGAACAATGAGAGTGTAATCACTGCTAAAATAGTAGACTATTGCATTCAAAATAATTCTAACAATGACTAATATTGCTCTGAACAACTATTCAAAACAGAAGAATGATTCATTGATCAAAATCTAAATAAAACACAATATTTTATATTGATAAATGTGATGCACATTCAAATATACTTTGATTTTTATTATATTTATTCCAATAAAAATTATTTCTGTTTCTTATATCTCTGAGTATCTATTCAAATTGTAATACAATCTTGATTAAAATAGGTTACAAGTATTTTTATTGGAGAAAAGTGAATCAGAATCATGCAAGGTACACCTACGCTGCAGTGGTGTTACAGCGTTGTCAGATTTAAGGCCACGGCCTTCTATTAAAGGAAGCTATGTAGAAATACATCTTTATAGATGTTTTAGCATTATTTAGTAATAGCATCATAGCAATAGATATCTTATAATATTGCCACTCTTAATTGCATTAGCCCTGCTGCAGAGTATTCCCAAGACACGTTAACGCACTTATTCTCACGTTAAATTTGAGTAAAATATAGATTTAAATCATTCAAAATGTAGGTCTTGAAATTCTCTACAAGCTCTTGTGAGAATTTATCTATAAAACAATTTTCTATTCCGTAAATTGGAGGAAAGCGTACGATTTTTCGTCAAGGATAGGGAAATCAATGCTAAATTTTTAAGAAGAGGAACTCCATGACGTCAGTATCATAGCTTTCCCAGCCACCTGCTTCACTCTGCCCAACCTCTACTATTCTATACACCTTGGTTTGAAGCATTTATCATAACTCCTGCTCTATAATACAACATTAAATTTATTATATTAAATTATATTATTTACTAAAAATTGTGAGCGTTTACAAGTCTAACACCAAGTAAATAACCTAAAAACTCAGTAAGAGACCACTGAAAAAGCTCACCTTGACAGTTTCATCAATGTCCACCACAGAATCAACGAAACCAGAATAAACAAAATGTGTCCGATTCAATTTACCCACTCTCATATTGGTAAGAAATACTATTTCGCCTCTTTTATCGCAATGATCAATGTGATCAAGCTTTAGATTGTACTGCCCCTGCAGAAAAAACATTCATTTTTAAAAATAATTTTAAAATTTTTCATTTGAGCTGACACGTATTGAAGGAATTGCATTTACAATATGTATTTTTCTTACGGCTTCGAAAAATTGACAAAACATAGCACAAGTGATGAATTTGTGAATAGTAGCGATTTTGATGGCTATTTCTGAGATTTGAGTAAGATTCACACAATTGCCGCCACTTAACTTTTCCTCTAGAATCCGGCTCCCTTCAACTTCCATCAATAAAAAATACAAATTTATGATTCCTTATTTAGTTATAACCCTTATTGTTGAAAAATGGTGGTTTTTAGCATATTTTTCCAATTATCTCAATAACCGTTGAAGTTACAAACTTGAAACTGGTTCTATTGAATGTCTCAGCTGATTTTACATAGGGATTGATTATTTAAGACCCTGAGTGATGCCTCTAAAAAATTTGAAAAATTAATATGTTTTGAAAAATCTTAATTTTCCGCCATTGTTATCTCGGTAACAAAGTGTTTTTGGGGGTTGGTCCCATGAACGTTTTTGTCTACTTGATGTAAGGAATCATCCTGAGATGTATTGCAAATTCCTCCTGAAACATCCTGTATATAGCGTATTTATATACGTTATAAACTATAATCTTTCATTCCATGATACGTCTTTAAAGTCTATTTTCATTGAATAATAAAAGCTATTAATTAAATAGCTATAAAAGAATTTATTCTATAAATATTGTAATACAATATTGATTCAGCTTAGTGATGATGATGATGAAAATGATATTTTTTTCTTACCAGTACTACTTTCATGGCAGCTTCTCCTTCCACAATCATAATGCATGATAACAATAAGTTAAAATGATGAAAATCCATCTTGAAGTAAACTTCTAATTTAATTCATGAATAATTCAGAATGGTGGAAAGTGAAACACAGGCATCGAAATAATAAAAGAAACAACACATTCAAAGCTAGAAATATGTTCAAATTTTTAATGCACAACAGGATATCCTCGGTGAAGACATGCTAACGTATCTAAAATTGAATAACCTGATTGCGAATAATTGATAAAGATCATTTTAAAAATTGATAGAAAAATTTCAATATGTTTTTGATCGCTCATTGTTTCAACTCATGCATCAAGAATTAATTGCTGAAATCCCTGCGGGGATAATAAGTTTGTTCTTTATAATTTAAGATCAAATCAGCATCATTGGTTTTTTTATTTTCTGAGCAACTATAATAGTACATTACAATGGTACGCTACAAGACTAGGAAGTGAATGTTCACGGTATGAAAATAATTTCCCAGGCGAGGATTGCCAAGCCTGGGAATAAATACAAATACCGTAAACAACTTCCTGGACGAGTTTGCGTGTTATAATTTCCGCCACACTTCAGATGAATATCATCAACCTGATTTCATTTAATCATTATTTTTATTAGCACTAGCCGGCAGGCTCGCTTTGCTCTCCTTCACCGCCTAGCCAGGGGGCTCCGCCCCCTGGACCCCCGACAGTATCAGCAGTAACAGTGAGTCAAACAGGCTCGCTTCGCTCGCCTGCAAAACCTCTGTCAGTGTAAGCTGAGACAAACAGGCTCGCTTCGCTCGCCAGCAAATTCCGTTCAGAAGGGATTCAAAACTTATTGAACACAGCATTTCTAGACCCAATCTGGACCTGTTCACTAAATTTCGACATTTTCTACCAATTTATTCTCGAAAAATGAAAAAAAACTCTGAAAATTCCGAAAAATAGTAAAACGCTAATATTGAGCGTAACCTTGGGAACTATATCGGACATATTTTGAAACTTGATACAATATCTTCCGAATTAGTTCATCTATAATCTCGCTGAACCATTAAATTTACAGTATGGATTGGTCGTATCAAGGCGGAAGATATGCAACCTGCAATACATCTACAATTTTGAAAAACCTGATTACTGGTGTAATCTTGAGCGGAATTAAAAAATATCTCAACACAACATTTCTAGACCTCATCTGAACCTACCTGCCAAATATCAAAAAATGTACCAATTGGTTCTCGAAAAAAGTAAGAAAACGCTGAAAAACTATAGAAAAACTTAAATATTTCGCGTATCCTTGAAAATTTCCTAAAATCCGTTCATAGCGCGCGTCTAAACGTCCAACTGAACACGCATGCCAAATTTAAACGCTTTTGGTTCAGTGGATTCTTAGTTCTGGTGATGAATGAATGAATCAGTCAGTCAGTCAGTCAGTGCCATTTCGCTTTTATAGATATAGATTCAATCTGAATGAGTCTATAGAGCACTGTCGCCCGATCTAGCGGACGGCAAAAACAGTTGATAACAACTATTTATTCCTGTCAGCTGTTTTCTTTCGAGGCTACTAGCTTCGAAAGGCATTCTTTCTATGCGTTTATTTTAATCTACACGGTTTCCGGAAAACATCTTCTTTCTGTAAAGTGTTACGAAACATATGACCTTTTGTCTTTGTATCCAAGGACCTATGCGTTTTTTTTGTTATATTCAAGAAAGAATAATGTCTACTGTACTCAATACTATATCAGGAATTTATTAGATTTATCAATCAGATGACCTGCTAACTGAAAACTGAAATGAAGTGAGGCATAGCTTCCTTTAACATTAGTAGGACAGGGCCTTCTTTTAAAGAAAGTTATGATTGAGGTTATACAGTGTTTTCCAGGAGGAATGTGCAATACTTCTCAGGCTGATTCCTTACACCAAGTAGACAAAAAAGTTCCATGGGACCAACCCCCAAAAACGCTTTGTTACCGAGATAACAATGGCGGAAAATTGAGATTTTTCAAAAAATATTTATTTTTCTAATTTTTTAGAGGCTTTACTGAGGTTCTAAAATAATCAATCCCTATGTAAAATTAGCTGAGTAATTCAATGAAGCCAGTCTGAAGTCTGTAACTTCAACGGTTATTGAGATAATTGGAAAAATATGTCTAAAAAACATCATTTTTCAACAATAAGGGTTATAACTGGATAAGGAATCAAAAATTTGTATTTTTTATTAATGGAAGTTGAAGAGAGTCGGATTCTAAAGAAAAAGTTGAATAGCAGCGATTGTGTTAATCTCACCCAAATCTCATAAATAGCGATAAAAAATCGCAAAATTCGACAAAATATAGCACAAGTGATAAATTTGTATTCAGTAGCGATACTTGATGTAAGGAATCAGCCTGAGAAGTATTGCACATTCCTCCTGAAACACCTTGTATAGTAGATTGTATAGTAGAGTGAATTTGAAACTGGCAACCAGCTGGTAGGCCTAGGTCCTTCATGGGCTGTCGATCCAGTCATACATACATATGATTGAGGTTAATTTTTGGTAGAATGAGGTAATAAAAGATCCTCCATCTTTGATCATATATTATAGTGCATCTCCATCCAAGCAAAGAAGACCCTCTGGCAAGATGAGAAAATGACTCCAGTTTGGTCAATATTGTTTAAAAAATTATTGATTTGGTCCCAATCGTAGGAAACATTCTAATCTAAATTTGAGACCAAATCAATATCTTCGAACCAATATTGACCGAGCTGGAGTCATTTTCTTATCTTGCCAAAGGGGTTTCTTTGCTTGGACAGACTATACTAAAATAATATAGAGGCATCTATAAAAATGCATTCAAAAATATATCAACAGGTGTTGCTAAAAGTCTTGTGCGCTCCAACAATGTCAGTAATTAGATTAGTCATTTTGCTATGCTTAGCAAAAGGATAGTGTTCCTCTAAATCAAAAGAGCAATAGTTGTTTCATACCAGCTGAGCTCTTAGTAGGTTACATAGAAGACATAGCCGCCTAAAGGTACGATTTGGTTTGTACGGAACGTCTAACTACCGTCAGCCACAATGTACGCATACTTCTGCTGCTGAACCGATTTCGCTTGCACGTAAACACACTGACTCAGTCGCATCGACCTGTCATCATGATATCCAGATCTACTAGTGAGAAATAAAAATTACTGCATTTTGGTACTATTTGAATTAAAATTTCATCAAAATTGTTTAAAATATCCCCTACTAGCCGGCAGGCTCGCTTCGCTCGCCTTCTTCGCCTGGCCAGGGGGCTCCGCTGATGTAAGCTGAGACAAACAGGCTCGCTTCGCTCGCCTGCAAATTCCGTTCACAAGGGATTCAAAACTTATTGAACACAGCATTTCTAGACCTAATCTGGACCTGTTCACCAAATTTCGACATTTTCTACCAATTTATTCTCGAAAAATCCAAGAAAAACTCTGAAAATTCCGAAAAATAGTAAAACGCTAATATTGAGCGTAACCTTGGGAACTATATCGGACATAGTTTGAAACTTGATTCAATATCTTCCAAATTAGTTCATCTATAATATCGCTGAACCATTGAATATACAGTAAGGATTGGTCGTATCAAGGCGGAAGATATGCAACCCGCAACACATTTACAATTTTGAAAACCTGATTACTGGCGTAATCTTGAACGGATTGCAAAAATATTTCAACACAAAATTTCTAGACCTCATTTGAACCTGCCCACCAAATATCAACATTTTCTACCGATTGGTTATCGAAAAATTGAGGAAAACGCCGAAAAACTCTAGAAAAATTAAAATATTTGGCGTATCCTTGAAAAGTTTTTAAAATGTTTTCTTATCGCGCGTCTAAACGTCCAACTGAACATGCCTGCCAAATTTGAACGCATTCGCTTCAGTGGATTTTTAGTTCTGGTGATGAATGAATCAGTCAGTGCCATTTCGCTTATATGGATATAGATAATATTATCAATATTCCCCCACTGGTCACCTCAATAATAATTTACTACATCTCTTACAATAAATTTGAGGTTAGAATCCACTGCGACTGGTCGGAATACTGCTTCTGGAGGAGTGCGGTCGTGATCTGATGCGGCTGTTGGTCGTGGTCGACGGTGATTCGCATAAACGGAATCGGTCCTAACACAGAAGCAGCCCGCCATCGTTTTTACGCAACGACCGACGGTCGTTACGTCCCGCACAAACCAAATCGTACCTTTAGGGTAAGAAAATGTCAAATAAGGTGAGGCTCAAGTTCAGGCTGCGGATGCTACATAGTATATACTTAGTTCCACATGTATATCATATGAATCATATCATATGATTTGTATATCACATTATAGTAAAAACTCCAAGACTAAGCTCCACCTTTTATCTCAAGTTATTGACGTCATCTTTAGTGAGTCAGATCAACTCATAACATTATGTAATCACAGTGCATTGTGGGTGTTGGACTGTGTTATGTTGTGTTGGGCCAAGTATGAGTACAACATTAGAAGAATAAGAAAATAAATAGGAGAAAAAAATTAATCAAACACAAGATAGTCTTTCAATTTTTATTCCCAGTTATGCAGGCTACATCAATATTTCCCAATAATACTACCAATAATTAAACTTCATGACTCGAAACTATCCAACAAAATTAGCGTTTGATGAATGACTGTTATCAATGCTTAGCTCTATAAGGACCGTTGAAGAGCAGTCTGTGAGAGCGCATAGAATTGAGAGCGATTGTTTTGCTCTTTCAGTTTTTTTTTTGCTGTCAAACTGTCCTGACAGAGCTGAGCATTGATAATACACACTTGACAGCCGCATAGTCTGTCCAAGCAAAGAAGAATCTCTGGCAAGATGATAAAATGACTCTAGCTCCGTCAATATTTGTTCAAAAATTATAAATTTCATCTCAAATTGTAGGACACAATTTGATATACCATTAAGACCAAATTATAATTCTTGAACAAACATTGACCACGCTGGAGTTATTTTCCCATCTTGCCAGAGGGTGCTCTTCTTTGCTTGGACAGACTATAGTTGAAGTCTGCATTAAGTGGAAACCGGTTCACACATGGAGTTTTCAAAAAATTTTCTTCTCTGTTTTGATAAAAGTTTTTTTCGACAATTAGTTCTAAATTCTTAAATCTTGTTTGTTTTCTTAAACTTTTCCTTTATTGATCGTTGTTGTATACGATCTGAGACAGAAGACTTTCTCTTCAGTGGCATAAGGCAATGATTTTATAAGTGAAAACTCCACTCTATATTCGCCATACAACAAGGATGGCATACCATCCAATCTGATATTCCAGACGAAGTCTTTATAATCACATCGAAACTGCAAAAAATTAAACGATTAAACGTATATAGCCAAGAATTATTATAATGCCAATCATGTTTATACAGAGTGTTCCAGGAGAAATGTGCAATACTTCTCAGGCTGATTCCTTATACCAAGTAGACAAAAAAGTTCCATGGGACCAACCCCCAAAAACGCTTTGTTACCGAGATAACAATGAAGGAAAATTGAGATTTTTCAAAATATATTAATTTTTCTAATTTTTTAGAGGCTTTAGTGAGGTTCTAAAATAATCAATTCCTATGCTACACTATAGCTAGGAATACGCTTCCTAATAGCTGAGGAATTCAATGAAACCAGTTCCAGATTGAACATACATATCATAAAACATAGCAATTTACACAATTGATAAAACATAGCACAAGTGATGAATTTGTGTTTAGTAGCGATTTTGCGATTTTTGATCGCTATTTCTGAGATTTGGGTAAGATTTACACAATCGCCGCCTTTTAACTTTTTCTTTAGAATCCGACTCTCTTCAACTTCCATTAATAAAAATTACAAATTTATAATTACTTATTTAGTTATAACCCTTATTGTTGAAAAAATGCGTTTTCTGGCATATTTTCCCAATTATCTCAATAACCGTTAAAGTTACAAACTTGGAACTTGTTTCATTGAATTCCTCAGCTAATTTAGCATAGGAATTGATTATTTCAGAAACTCACTAAAGCCTCTAAAAAATTAGAAAAATTAATCTATTTTGAAAAATCTCAATTTTCCGCCATTGTTATCTCGGTAACAAAGCATTTTTGGGGGTTGGTCCCATGGAACTTTTTTGTCTACTTGGTGAAATGAATCAGCCTGAGAAGTATTGCACACTCCTCCTGAAACACCTGTATATTCATCACAAGATTAAACAGGACTTTTTTAACTGGATTAAACTTTTTTGACACACAATAATGTGCGTATTTTTTACAGCATTATTCCTCCTCTTCCACCCGTATCTTTGATTACGCTGTGGTCAGTGAATTGTTATCCGGTCAAGAATCGAACTCTGTTCATCAGACCAGCGCGTTATCAATATTACTCCAAAGAGTCATTGAGTCAAAGAGTCATTGGAGAAATTTCAAAGAGTCACACCATTGTAGGGCAGGGAAGTATTCCTAGTCCGCGCAATCTAAGATGACTAACTCCCCCTCCACCCGAGAAATAGCTACGTTGTCATATTGCGTGAAATTAAAACTTCTTCTAATGCAAACACATTCAACTGAATGTTAAAAGTGACCGCGTACCTTCGAAAAAATCACGCAGTGTTGTGAAACTCACTATTTTTACTTTCCTTGCCCTACCTACTACCATAGGTAAGGAAAGTATTGCTTTCCAAAAAAATTAAGGTACCCCAAATTTAGGTTTTATATCCGTTTCAAGGTCCCCTGAGTCCAAAAAAGTGGTTTTTGGGAATTGGTCTGTGTGTGTGTGTATGTCTGTATACACTATATCTCGATCCCTAATTGACCGATTGACTTGAAATTTAGAAGTTAAGATTCTTATACCATGAGGACCCGACTCGAAGAAATTAAAAAAAATTCATTCAAAAATGGTGGAAAAAATGGCGGATAATATGCCAAAAATGGTGTTTTTCACGATTTTCTCGAAAACGGCTCTAACGATTTTTTTCAAACTCATACCCGAAATAGTCCTATATAAGCCCTATCGACTGTCATGAGTCTCGTTCCTGGCAAGGATGAAATTTCACGTCTAGATATGGGGTCCAATCGCGAATTTGAAGAAGTTCCAATTTCACACAATCTGGCAACGCAGCTATTTCCCGGGTGAAGAGAAATTCAGTCAGTTTAGATTGCGCGGACTATAGTAGCCAAGAATTATTCCTATGGGACCTACGGCTTTATTCCTCCTCTTCCACCAGTATCTGTGATCACGGTAATCAGACCGATAATCAGTTGATAATTAGACCAGCGCGTTATCAATATTATTCCAAAGAGTCACCCATTGTAGGGCAGGGAAGTATGCGTATTTATAGTTTTGAGAGGAGTTATGAAGTATATTCTGTCCAAGCAAAGAACACATTCTGGGAGTAACGGAAAATTAATCCAGCTCGGTTAATATTGATGCAAAAATTATAAATTTGATCTCAAACTGTAGATAAGAATGTTTCCTACAATTTGAAACCAGATTTATGACTTTTCAACCAATATCGACCGAGCTGAAGTCATTTTCCCATCTTGCCAGAATGTCTTCTTTGCTTGGACAGACTATAGTGGGTGCAATTTGGAAGAGCGGGAATAGGTTTGAATGACGCCGTGATTTAAAAAATGGTTCATTTTGCAGCCTTTCAAGACAACTGAGCCACGCGCTTTTGTCTTCGAGGCGTATTTGTTGTTTGCAACAACAGACTGATTTTGAGGAAAATACGCCTCGTCATCGAAAGCGCGTTGCTCAGTCGTCCAAGTTGCCTACGACTCACAGGACTACCAAATAAAACTTTTAAAGTGGAAGTACAGAATCCTTTAAGCCTATTACCACTCTGCCAGCTTGTTTTCCATTACAAGGGATAGCCTACTTCTCTTCCCCAACCTGGATGTACAAGATACTCTTGAAAAAAATTAAAACAGAAATGAGTTTAGGCTTCAGCCCAAATATTATTCTCATTATGAACTAATACAGATTCATATTTTTGGTACAGATTTTCCATAAATTACTCACCCTTTTCGCTTGACATGTAAATGTTTCATTGCAATAGTTATAAAATTGATTGACTGTATCTTTGACAAATGTATTGATCACATCGCAGGCCTTTGATTTGACGTCGATGACAGTGCTGTAACGTCCATTGGAACCTCTCAAAGAAGCTATCATATGAATCTAATAATTAAAACAGAAAAAACTCATCAAGTTCTTCATAATAATACGGGTTGAAAGTGGAAAATCAGTGTTTGTCGTGATTTTTGATCGCGAATTCTAAGATATAGGTGAGATTTACACAATCACCGCCGACATTCGATTTTTTCTTCAGAATTCATATTTATAAGTACAAAAAATTAAGTTTTAGTGGAAATCAAAACAGACCTTTGCCCAAAACTTTCTGAATTCCTAAACCAAGTTGAATTAAAATATAGTCTCAAACTTTCAGGTTATGTAAAAATTTCATTTTCAGCCGAAGGTTTCCACTCCAAGGAAGATGATCAAGAAGTGATAAATAATTAATTTTGAATTTAGAAGGGTTAATTTGAAGACAAATAACACAGTTCCAAAGTTCCATTGAAATTCAAAAATATAAATACAAATTAAATTTTTTTAAATAAATTGATAATTTTTAGCCGAAAACGATCACTGTGAGTCATTAAAGCTTTAAACTGCAATGTATTGAAAATACAAATGTATAATTCCATAAATGTATAATTCCACAAATGTATAATTCCAATGTATAATTCCATTATGTTCATTGTTGAGAACAGGTGTTTTCCCAATATCACAATATTCATTGAAGCGACGAACCGATGACCACATCGGTTATTTCACAAATTTAGTCCGCCATCTTGGATTTTTCATGACAAATAAGGTGAGGCTTAAGGTTAGGCTACGGGTGCTACATAGTATATACAGGGTTCGCCAATGAAGTGGGATGATTTGAATAAGCAACAGATTGTTTAAGAAATTGTATTTTTGCTATTTTGCCACCATACGTAGAAAGTAGAAATGTTTAGCAATTGAGTGTACAATAAGTGAAAAAAATCATTTTTTGAATATAACATCTTCCGAATGTCCTCCATTGGAATCTATGCACTATTGGGCCTGAAAGAAACTGGTAGATTTGCTGTTACTTTGTTAACTTTGTGTGTTACATCAAAATGATTTATAACTTCAATCTTTAACTTTAATCTACTACACCAGAACTCGCCCGTTTTCTATTGAATGAACAAACAATATGGGACACCAAGCCACACTGCGAGAATTGACATGAATGCTGTGAATTTTTTGTTTCCAAGCCGCGTCATTTCTCTGACTTTCTTCTATGGGGCTACTTCAAAACGAGAATTTTCCAAAGCGATTCACCCAGAACTATCCCAGCTCTAAAACAACAGATTCGAGATGAGATTGGAGGAGTACTACTCAATATGCTGCGAAATGTCATGGGAAACTTCCAGGCCCGGCTGCAAAATTGCATAGATTCCAATGGAGGACATTTGGATTATTTTATATTCAAAAAATGATTTTTCACTTATTGTTTACTAAATGGCTACACTTCTACTTTCTATTTATGGTGAAAAAATTACAAAAATACTATTTCATAAACAAACTGTTACTCATTCAAATCGTCCCACTTCATTGGCGAACCCTATATATTATACATAGTTCTACATCTATATCATATCATATGATTTGTAAATCATTATTTATGATTTTTATACAATAGTGTAGTAAAAACCCCAGACTCAACTTTTAAGCCTCACCTTTATGACATATTATTCTCAGCACCCTTACTCACTCAATAGCCAATCTGTGAATATACTTATTCTGTAATTTGTGCTTTACTCACTTTAAATTTGTCATTGAGGTCCACTCTGGTATCCACCGATCCGGTGTATATAATGTGTGTTGCATTATAGTTTCCCATTTTTATGCTGGACAAAAGTTCGTGTTTGCCTCTCTTCTCGCAGTATTCAAACCGATGAAATCTGATATAATAGGTCATCTGAACAATGGAAATATTCAGTCTATATTTATCCATTCAATAAGGATAATATTACCAAAATATGGCAAAAAGCTATAACTTAAGCCTTCTGTTCACGGGGACAGTAGTGTCGGCCAGTTGAATATCTGTAGCCAATCACAGCCCTTGTCTTGTCATTGAGTCAAACAACAACAGCTGTGATTGGCTACAGATATTCAACTGGCCGACAGTACTGTCCTCGTGTACAGCACGTTATAGTTGAGTAGTTGTGAAGGTGATATTGTGGTAGTAATCCATATTGAGTGATAACACAAGATATTGTCAAACCACAAATTTCAGAAATCATTGTTTTGACAATAGTTTTGTCTTTTCATTTAGCAACATCAATAGTTCTACGTCTTTTAATACCAAAAATGTCTATGTCTATGTGCTACTGTATCCTTGAATTTTATATAGAGTTACAAAGAATATAATGGCGGGTTAATCAGGTGATCAGAGTAAAACTTGATGGTTCTATATCTTCTTCTTTCTTCAACACTAAAACTACTGTTTCAGCAAAAATTGATCATCCGCCAACAACCAAAATACTTGTTGGAATCTCTCCAATATAGCTAATGTCAATATAGGTATACAATCTACTTGTGGGTGTTTTATAGGATCAATTAAGTATGAGAGATGACCTGTATTTCCTAACATCCAATGACAGTTCTATTGTTTATAGCTGATCGTTTAACCACTGGTCTGTCACAGTCCGAACTGACAGTGAATGTGGTGACCTGATGAAAAGAGCAAACAGTTATTTTTTCTGAATTTATGGAAAATATATTTTAAAATTAAAGAAAGTAAACGATAATGAACGACTCACCCCCAATTCATCCAATACCGATACTGCATACGTTTTTGAAATGAAAAATAAAATAATCAGTAGGAAATTTGACACAGTTTTCATTTTTTCTTTGAACTTTCTATCAAATTTACACTGGAAATTACAAAGCTCTCTATGGAATAGAACGAATCTATCTAATAAAAATAAAAATTAAGATTGTATGGCAATGGTGACTATGGGAAGAGTTAATTCCAATACATTTATAAGAGAAAAAATTCTATTAACCAAATCTAACACCAACACGTGTATCACAGGATATCCGTTACATAGGCTTATAGATTGGAATAGCGATATTTTATGGAAATTTTTACATAAACTGAGATGAATTATACTGGTCATTGACAACGATAAATTGAATGAACTTCATGCACGAGTGTAGGTAATAATTGACCGAACGTAGGTGAGGTCTATGATTTGACCCAGATTCTTTTCGTCTGCCCGTGACACAATTATGGCCAAACGCTTTGATATGACATGAGAATTACCAGGAACCTTCAACTGCGCGTTGATGGATGGATGATTACCGTATGTAAGTTTTTTCGTGTACCTCCTTGGTTTTTTTTCATATTTTTCTATTTCAGCTGTATTTTTAATGCTTCCACAAAAATGAGAAGAAGAAGAAAGAGTGAAAAGGAAAGTGACTGACTGATTCATTAGAAGATCTAAATAATTTTACTGAATCGAATGCGTTAAATCTGACAGACATGTCCAGTATTGAACCTTCAGACGCGCACTAAGAACGGATTTTTGCAACTTCCAAATACTGTCTTTCTTCCAAAGATTTTTTTAGATTTTTCGTAAAACCCAACTAGAGGAAATTTTGAAATTTGGTACACAGGTTCAGTCTAAAAAAGTTGTGTTGAAATATCTGATGACACGGCCAGCGGTCTAGGTTAGGGCTCTATAAAAAGGGGGTGGACGCAGCATCCGTCATTCTGTCGTCAACTTATATACTTGTTTACTAGTCAAACATATTATACTTGTAGTTCTGTGAACAGTAGACCTTACTACATCACCCTTGGATGGGGCATTATTCATGAAGGGATCACTTAGTTATGTTGAGTTTCAAGCTTCATTAATTGCATGCGTCATTGGGTGCAATTAATAATAAACTTGAAAGCTTGTTCAGCATGAATAATTCTATAGTGTGAATCTTCCTATGTTCAGAAGAATAAATGTATATAGTAATATTTTAGCATGGAGGTAATTCCTTTTCCTTTCATATTATCTCCAAAATGCAATACTTCATGAAACCTTACATATACATTGACGCGCAATTTCAAGAGGAACATTCCTGTCAAATTTTAATAAATGCGGAATAAACAAACATAAAGAGAAAAGCAAAATCGTCGTCTTGAATCTGGACCTCTTTTTTATAAATGGGTTGGGCTTTGTAAACCTTAGCCACCGCGACCGCTATTCGATCTTTTGTGGTATCCCCTCTTTGGCTTATGCATGTTCCATACTCCAAGGCCAGAGCAGAATTTACTCAGGGCCAGTTCCCTTAGGGACTTTTGACACTGTGTTACCAGCTTTGAGCTGCTGGAACAGGCCTGCATCGCCTTTAGGGCTGCCTGGCTGTGACTCAAAATAGAGATCTTTGCCCTTCTCAGTCCTCTTTCAATGAGTTGATTAGCACACATCTCTATGGCCATTACCTCGGCCTGAAAGACAGTTGTCGTTTTCCCAGGGCCTTATAGAATTTAGTTCCTGGCCCATATATTCCAACTCCTGTCCTTCCTTCCCTGCGTGATCCATCAGTGTACCACTTCAGGGTGTTTGACTCCCGAGAATATTCTCTTCCACCCCTGTCACTCTCCAGGATTGTGACTTTGTAGGGGCGATCAATTAAGTATTCCCTGTTTTTAAAGTCCGGAACAGCTAAAGCCATAGCTAATTCAGGAAACTCCTTTAATATTGTCAAATGACCTTTCTCCATGGAGTTGTTGATATTTCTGTTACCGGTCATTTTGAGGGCACTTAGTGCTGCCCTATTCTTGACTTCCCGCGCCAGAGGCAACATTCCAAATATTGCATCTAGCGCAGCTGTTGGGCAGGAGCCTGTGGCTCCACTAGAAAAAGGAGATGGATGAGGAAGAGGAGGAGGACGAGGAAGAAGAGGAGGAAGAGAAGGAGGAGTAGGATGAGGGTGTAAGTAGGAGGAGGAAGAGGAGTATGAGGAGAAGGAGGAGGAGGAGGAAGAAGAGAAAGAGTAGGAGGAGGAGAAGGAGGATGAGGATTAGGAGAAGGAGGAGGAGGAGGAGGAAGAGGAAGAGGAAGAGTAGGTGGAGGAGAAGGAGGAGGAAGAGGAGGAGGTGGTGGATTAGTGAGGCGGAGGAGGAGGATGAGGAGGAAGAGGAAGATGAAGAGAAGGGGGGAGGTGGAGGAGGGAGAGGAGGAGGAGGAGAAGGGGGAGTAGGAGGAGGGCGTTAGGAGGAGTAGGATGAGGAGGAGGAGGAGGAGGAGAAAGAGAAAGAGTAGGAGGAGGAGAAGGAGAAGGAGGAGGAGGATGAGGATGAGGAGGATGAAATTTACGGTTGGCGAATAACTTATCAAATCCCAGCTCTATCAGGACAGTCGCCGTTTGGTCTGAAAGAGCACATCAAGGGCGACCTTAGCTGAATTTTTTCACTCACGCAGTTTGCTGTCAGACACTGGCGGCTTGTGCCTACAAAACAGGTGAAGTGCCGGTATCTCTATTGTAGAGCACTTCACTAGTTTCGTGGGCACGAGCCGCCAGTGCTGTCAGAGTGTCCTGACAGAGCTGACCATTAATAACATACATTCGACCACCGCCAATCTCGATACAGGAAAATCTATTCATATTAAATGAAGAGACAATACTGGTATGTTGTCAAACCACTGATTTAATTCTTAAATCAGTGTTATGACAACATCTTGTCTTTTCATCCAATATGGATAACTATAGTCTGTCCAAGCAAAGAAGACCCTCTGGCAAGATGGGAAAATGACTCCAGCTCGGTCAATATTCGTTTAAAAAATATTGATTTGGTCTTAAATTGTAAATCAGAATATAAAATACGATTGAGACCAAATCAATAATTTTTGAACCAATATTGATCGAGCTGGAGTCATTTTCTCATCTTGCCACAGCGTGTTATATGCTTGGATAGACTATACCTGAATATCACCTTCACAATTAAATTACTCAAAAAGTAAAATCTTTGAAAAATTAATTTTTAAAACACTCATCAAAGTTTACATTTTATTTTCTGTATTCATGTTTTTCTCAACAATTATTTGTTATAAATATTAAATGACGATATTTTTCCTTTCAAAGCTTTAACTTGTCCTTTGTTGATCCATACACTCTAAGACAGAGAATTTTCTCTTCAGTGGCATAGGGCAAAGTTTGTATAAGGGAGAATTCCACTCTATAGTATCCATACAACAGGGATGGAATGTTATTTATTTTAACACTCCAGACAAAATCCTTTAGATGACATGTCAACTGCAAAAAAAATCGATTCAACAAAAAAACAAAGAACTGCAAAAAAGAAAGGTATCAAGAGCCTCGGGTGTATGTATTTAGCCGCGTATCGACAGTCCGAGGCATGTGCTATGAATGCCTCGCTGTACAGTCTGTTGACACAAAAAAAGAGTACTACTACAGTATACTATCTACCGCGTATCGACAGTGCCACACATGCCTCGGACTGTCGATACCGGCAGTGGCGCCGACTTTGGGGGGGCAAGGCACTTTCTGCCCCCTCAATAATCACTCAGGGGGGGCAATGCGTGTATTTTGCCCCCCCAATGTTCATAGGTTACTAGAAAAAATTCCATAAATTTTTTGAGTATCAATTATCAATAAGTAGGCCTATTGAAAGAATATTTTTGCCACCATCAATTCCAAAAAGCCCAGCTGAAACCAATTTTAAACAATGGACCTGTCTAGCTATTTTTATTATACAGTATTCACATCTGGAAACTGGACTATTATATTGTAAAATGACATAGGCCTACACCCTACAGCATTATTTGCATTACCCAGCTAGACGTCTGGGCTTAGATTGTTATAGCCGGATTGTTATTGCAAGAAATTCTTTAATTCATTCCTGATTTTTTATTTTATGTATAGTTATAGTTCAATAGACTCTCATAGCATGAGAGTTCTCCCACTCTTCTTTCTTTGGAAATGAATCTAATACATAGTCTATATAAATACATATCAAATACAAAATCTAGATAAACAAAATAAATTACATAATAATGGAACTAACATTCATAGCCAGAATTACTTCAGTTTTCAGTTAAATAGTGACAAGAATGGTCGGTAGCACAATGGCACATTTATAATCTATTTGTGTTTCGTGGCTTTTGTGCGATTTTTTTGTAGCCATTATTAACGTTAAAGTGAAAATGGTAAAAATTCTAATTGAAAACTGAGTTTCTGATAAAAGTGAACTAGATAATATTATGTGTAAGTTAGATGCAAATGTGCCTTCAACCTACACATTGGAGGAAATTCAGTAACTTAACTGTTACAGTATTAATTTTTTATTTCTAAATATTTTTTTCGTGTTCAAAATTGAAGGAGAAACTTGATTTATTCACTACCTTGAATCACGATTATAATTGCCAATTTGAATAATTAATGATAGGGTGATATAGGGAATTCAAAATAGTTGAATGGATAAGATTATCTCTATACTACAGAATTACTGCACGAAACCACATGCAAAGATGCAGTCTTACTGCTTGTGTATTCTTGCGTATTTTTCACAAACACCAACCCCCCCCCCATCTTCATGGTGGACTTTGCCCCCCCAATATTTTGGTGAAGTCGGCGCCACTGGATACCGGGTTTGCTAGCAGCGAGGCAAACGCTACACACAATTCGCAGCGAGCAGTGCCTGTTGCCTGGCAACGCACAACGAACAATTCTACAAACTAACCTCAAAATTGTACCCCATTCCTATGCATTTTTGTGATTAAGAATTCTATTTGGGTGCAGAAGGTTCTAATAGGCAATAATAAGCATTGCCTTGAATTTTTATCTACTAATTGAGCACAAACTAACCTCCAAAGTCCAAATTATCAATTGTCAGAGCTTAGTTGCTTTATGGTGTTGTGTATCCATTCTTTTTTCCACTTTAAAATTTAAAACTAAAAAAACACTTAAAAATGGAAATAAACTTACTTAACAGTAGTTACTATATTTTCGACCTGTTGTGTGGCCATCTTCAGACTGAACAGTAAACTCTGTTCAAGGTTATGTTGTGGAAGGTGGTTGGAGGAAAAGGGTGGGGATAGTGGTGTGGGGGTGTAGATGTTATAAGGGCGGAAATTTTGAATTTTGATGAATTTTGTCAAAAAGGGTGTGGGATGAGAAGTTCAATTGATCATTCAGGATATTGTTGGGAAACTGTTTTGTGTGATTGTAGATTTCAAATTGTTCCAATATGTTTAATTTTCTGCTTTTTTGTTGTATGTGAAGAATTTCAAGGTTGGTGTTTATGTCAGTATATGTGTGGTTGGATGTTATGAGGTGGTCAGTAAAATTTGAATGGGATGTTGGATGATTTATTGCCCTGATGTGTTCTCTGAATCTTAAATTGAAATTTCTGCCTGTCTGCCCAATATACTGTTTATTACATTCATTGCACTTTAACTTGTAAATTCCTGGTTGGTCAAATACTTGGTTGTTTTTTGGCTGTTGGTGGAAATGTTTTCTTAGTGAATTTGTTGTTCTGAAAGCAATTTTATAATGTAGTTTTTTGAAGGATGATGCTATTTTTTGTGATTTTTTGTTGTGGTAAGTGAGTGTGATGAATTTCTTGTCATTATCTGTACTATTTTTGTTTCTATGTTGTTTGGATTTTATGTTGTGGTGCAGATTTTCTATTAGGGTGGGTGAGTATCCATTTTGTTGGGCTATGTATTTGATGGTATTGAACTCTTGGTTGTAGTCAATTTGTGTCATGGGAATGTTAAGTAGTCTGTGGATCATATGGTGAAATGCTGCTAGTTTGTGTTGGGTGGGGTGGTTTGAAGAGTTGTGAATTACTGTGTCTGTTGTGGTGGGTTTCCTGTAAATTTTAAATGTTCTGAATGAGTTTTCTTGTTTGGATATTGTTATGTCTAGGAAA
This sequence comes from Sogatella furcifera, assembly GCA_017141385.1. Taxonomy (NCBI): domain Eukaryota; kingdom Metazoa; phylum Arthropoda; class Insecta; order Hemiptera; family Delphacidae; genus Sogatella; species Sogatella furcifera. Next base: position 13,053,705 of record CM029553.1, read on the forward strand.
TTGATTGTGTTGTTGTTTTCCAGTGACAAGAAATTCATCACACTCACTTACCACAACAAAAAATCACAAAAAATAGCATCATCCTTCAAAAAACTACATTATAAAATTGCTTTCAGAACAACAAATTCACTAAGAAAACATTTCCACCAACAGCCAAAAAACAACCAAGTATTTGACCAACCAGGAATTTACAAGTTAAAGTGCAATGAATGTAATAAACAGTATATTGGGCAGACAGGCAGAAATTTCAATTTAAGATTCAGAGAACACATCAGGGCAATAAATCATCCAACATCCCATTCAAATTTTACTGACCACCTCATAACATCCAACCACACATATACTGACATAAACACCAACCTTGAAATTCTTCACATACAACAAAAAAGCAGAAAATTAAACATATTGGAACAATTTGAAATCTACAATCACACAAAACAGTTTCCCAACAATATCCTGAATGATCAATTGAACTCCTCATCCCACACCCTTTTTGACAAAATTCATCAAAATTCAAAATTTCCGCCCTTATAACATCTACACCCCCACACCACTATCCCCACCCTTTTCCTCCAACCACCTTCCACAACATAACCTTGAACAGAGTTTACTGTTCAGTCTGAAGATGGCCACACAACAGGTCGAAACTATAGTAACTACTGTTAAGTAAGTTTATTTCCATTTTTAAGTGTTTTTTTAGTTTTAAATTAGTTGCTTTGTCTCCCGCTTGATGGCGCTAGTCAATTTGTTTGCATGCTCGCAGTTTTGGTTACAAAAAAAGCAGATTCTTTATTATAATTATTCTTATTATAATTATAATCATATACTATACTATAATTATAATTATTTTTGATTATTGCAGATTATATTCACACATATGCCTCAGCCATGAGTTTATACTTTTTTTGCGTCACCAGACTGTACGGCGAGGCATTCGTGGCACATGCCTCGGACTGTCGATACGCGGTTTTTATGCTTTTCAGTAGACCTAAGTTCATTTAGCAGTGAGACGTTATATTTTTGATCTGATACATGCTCAGGGAAGCATTTCTTTTCGCATATGTCACAATTCTATCACAGAAGATGTTATGATATCTATTACGTACCATAACATCTTAATTACCCAACACAATTATACCTTAACAACCTCAATTTTTCGTTTTGAGTGAGCTAGAAAAGAGTATAGATGAAATGAGAAAGTCTTATGCCGGGTTTTTCCAAGCACACTCAAAATTGAGGGACCCTCAAATTTTGATTAACAGCTGACATTTTCTATAATAAGAATAGGAAATATAGTAAACTGTAGTAAACTGTAGTAAACTGTAGTAAACTGTAGTGAACTGTAGTAAACTGTAGTGAACTGTAGTAAACTGTAGTAATCTGTAGTAAACTGTAGTAAACTTGAGGATCCCTTAAACTTGAGTGTGCTTGGGAAAAACCGGGCATTAAATAATGTCACTCTTCTCAGTATGATCACATCTCATTTTGTAAATTATTTATTATTGTAAATTATTTATTATTATTTATTTTGTAAATTATTTAGCAAACATCGTCATCCAACATTTCCTTCTGAACTTGATATTCAACAACTTGTATTGATTAATTGGTTATTAATTTTATTAACTTTAATGGATTAATTGAAGTACATTCTTGTACCCTGTAGCCTACACTATAGTCTGTGCAAGCAAAGAAGACCCTTTGGCAATATGAAAGAATGACTCAGTCAATATTGGTTCAAAAATTATTTATTTGGTCTCAATTGTAGAAAGCATTCAAAACTACAATTTTATTATATTTATTCAGAGATACAAACACACAATCATAATAATTAAATTATGGGGAAAGAGAAAACAGGCACATGCCTTTTACTATCTCGATCCCAATTTTGAAGAAAAATTCAATTCAGAAAGGGTTATGTTCATTTGAATCTTCTTAGCACAGATATTTCTGATTCAGAGAAAAACTATCAGAGAATTTTGAATTCAAGAAATATGTGGAGAAAATCCACTTGTATAATAAATTATTACAAACTTGCAAATAATTATAAACTTGACAAATTTAGAGCCACAATAAAATCACCACGGTAACCATAGTAACCAATATGCCAATTTGAGACAATTTCAGACCAAACCAATAATTTTTGAACCATTATTGACCGAGCTGGAGTCATTGTCCAATCTTGCCAAAGGGTCTTCTTTGCTTGGACAGACTATACACAGACTCACCCTTTCTCCAGGGCATGAAAGTGTATGATTGCAATAATTTAAAACAGGATTGATTGTTCCCCTGACAAAAGTATTGATCACATCGCATGCCTTGGATTTCACTTCAATAACAGTGCTATAACGTCCATTGGCACCTTTAAGGGCAGCTTTCACATGGACCTGAAAAAAAAACAATGACCAGAAAACAGTAACAATCGAACACCTCATACGGGGTGATTACACATAAAGTTAAAGTCTAGATTCCAAATTACACAATTTAAAAACATGTCATAAGATTCAAGGGAACGAAAACTGAAATTACTAAAATTCTCGTTTAAGCCTATCTCGAAAATTAACCTCTTTTCTGTAAACTCGGTTTGTACAGTCTGTCCAAGCAAAGAAGACCCTCTGGCAAGATTAGAAAATGACTCCATCTCGGTCAATATTGTTTCAAAAATATTGATTTGGTTTCAAATTGTAGATCAGAATGTTTCCTACGATTGAGACCAGATCAATAATTTTTGAACCGATATTGACCGAGATAGATACATTTTCTCATCTTGCCAAAAGGCCTTCTTCGCTAATTATTTTTTATATCTGAAGCTTCGTTTTCATGTGAATCTTAGTAGACTAGAAACGGTACTTTCGCTCACCATCTTGGGTTACAGAAAAAACGCAAATTTTACAGTCTAGTATTACCTATTAGCTTATCTTTCTATCATAATCGATAGAAAAATCAACGACATACCACAAAAAAGTTTACCCCCGTTGGCACCCAGACCAATTTTTCTTCAAAATACTAAATTTATTAATTGATTATTTATAAATAGATCGTAATTTAGTGTATCAATCGAATAAAACCAATTGGAAGTACAAAGCAGCGTATCGACAGTCCGAGGCATGTGCCGCGAATGCCTCAAGGTACAGTCTGTTGACGCAAAAAAAGTATGAACTGATGGCTGAAGCATATGTGTGATCTGTAATTTTTGTAACCAAAAATGCGAGCACGCAAACAAATTGACTAGCGCCATCAAGCAAAGAAGAGTCTTGCTACTACTACTAGTCTACTATCTACTCCAGTCTCCAGCTCGGTCAATATTTGTTCAAACATTATTGATTTGGTCTCAATTAACATTTTGATCTTCAATTCAAGACCAAATCAATAATTTTTGGACCAATATTGACCGAGCTGGAGACTGGAGTAAAGCCGCGTATCGACATTCCGAGGCATGTAGACAATTCTATAAACTAACCTCAAAATTGTACCCCATTCCTATGCATTTTTGTGATTGAGAATTCTATTTGTGTGCAAACGGTTCTAATAGGCAATAATAAACATTGCCTTGAATTTTTATCTACTAATTGAGGACAAACTTACCTCCAAAGTCCAAATTATTAATTGTCAGAGCTTAGCTGCTTTGTCTCCCGCTTGATGGCGCGAGTCAATATGTTTGCGTGCTCGCATTTTTGGTTACAAAAATTACAGATCACACATATGCTTCAGCCATCAGTTCATACTTTTTTGCGTCAACAGACTGTACCGCGAGGCATTCGTGGCACATGCCTCGGACTGTCGATACGCGGCTCAAGACTTGTTATGATTCTTGAGATAATGTAGAAGCATGTAATTCTACAACTTTGAAGAATTTCTAAGCTAACCAACTAACAAGGTATAATAGAGGTATAATAGGATAGAAGAGGTGGGGCAGAGTGAAGCAGCTGGCTGGGAAAGGTATGAAACTGGCGTCACGGAGTTCCTCTTCTAGCCAAAGATTTAGCTTAGACTTCCCTATCCTTGACGAAAAATCGTATGCTTTTCTCTAAGTTACAAAATTCAGAATTGTTCTATGGATAAATTCCTCATATAATGAACTTGTAGAGAATTTCAAGACCTACATTTTCAGTGATTTAAATCTATATTTCACTCAAATTTAACATGAGAAAAAGTCCGTTAACGTGTCTCGGGAATGCTCTGCAGCTGGGCTAGTGCAATAATGAGTAGCAATGCTATTTTAAGATACATTTATAATATTATTGCATTTGATAGCATTGCCATCCATAATTGCATTAACTCAGCTGCAGACGAGTATTCCTGAAACACGTTAACGGAGTTTTTCACAAGTTAAATTTGAGTGAAAAATCACTCAAAATGTAGGTCTTGAAATTCTCTACAAGCTCATTAGATAAATTCATTTATCAAACAATTCTGTATTCTGTTAATTGGAAAAAAGCGTTCGGTTTTTCGTCGGGAATAGGGGAATCAATGCTAAATTTTTTACTAGAGGAACTCCGTGACGTCAAAATCATAGCTTTCCCAGTCAGCTGTTTTTCACTCTGGCCATCCCCTACTTTTCTATACACCTTGACCAATCAACAGTGACACACTCAATAGTCATATAGCTAATAGCCTTCCTGTATGCCTTCAGTCTCAATAATTAAAAAAAAAATCGCTCCGGCAGCTGGCGGTCGGAAAGAGTGCATTTCAAATTCTATGATGGCTCGAATCATATGACTCATAATGAGCTATTCACGGTATGAATTCAAAGGTGCCGTTCTCGAAAAACCCATAAAAAAACACAATTTTCGGCATATTATTCGCAATTTTCTCCGCCATTTTTGATTGGATTTTTTCCGTTGATGGCTCAAATTGTAGGGCATAATAAGGCTATTATACACACCAATTTTCAAAACGATCAAGTCATTGGTCAATTTGTAGTGATTTTTCAAAATTTTCATCCCCTAATTTCACCCCTTTCCCTTGGACCAATTTGGCTGGTTAACGAACTTGACCGAGATATTAACACTAATAATTCTTTTGCAAAATTTGGTCGCTCTCCCACAAGCCCTTCCGGAGTTATCGTGTTAACAAGAATCTGTACATATATAAATAAATATATATATATATATATATATATTTATATATTTATATATATATATGAATTTGAACGGACATCAGATTCGTGTTCTGGGGGCTCGGAAACGTGTAAAAAGTATATCGCATCATATATTTGCGATTATCCGGTCAAGACCAATAGTGCATTTTTGAAATGAAATGCACTAAAAAGTAGGCCTACTTTACTCACCTTTACTTTGTCATCAATTGGAATTCTGGTGTCTATGGTGCCGGTGTATATCATATGTGTACTATTCACATTTCCTACTTTCATATTGGACAGAAGTTCGTATTTTCCTCTCTTTTCACAGTGTTCAAAACGATCGAATCTGATATTATAGGTCATCTGAAGAGCAATAAGTATGGTTTCAATAGTTACTTGTGCATTTAGGGACTTAATGCCTGAGGGAAACTGTTGTTAGCCGAGGGCGACAATTTCCCGAGGGAGAAAAAGTACCTTCTTCAGTCCCGAGATGAACTCAACAGTTTTCCTCCACCTTTATCAATAAATATTGGAATAATGTAATATAATAAGTTAGTGTGATCTGCCATACTGTCATAGAGAGGACAAACCTCACAATCGAAAATCAGCTGCTATTTCCTATATAGTCTGTCCAAGCAAAGAAGACCCTCTGGCAAGGTGGGAGAATGACTCAATCTCGGTCAATATTGGTTCAGAAATTATTAATTTGATCTCAAATTGATGTAGGAAACAATTTGATCTCGAATTGTAGGAAATAATTTGATCTCAAATTGTAGGAAACAATTTGATCTACTATTAATATCACATTTATAATTCTTGACCAAATATTAACCAAGCTGGAGTCATTTTACCATCTTGCCAGAGGTTGTTCTTTGCTTGTACAGACTATATCAGGCCAGCCGCCAAGCGCTTCTAAGATAGTGTTTATCGTACTTTAACGGACATTTACTCACGCTAAATCCCAACAAAATATATGTTTCTCATACTCAAAATGTAGGTCTTGAAGCTCTATATAAAATATGTTTAGTAGAACAATTCTGTGATTTTTCATGAGGGGAAGAATGAAATTTTGAGGCATAAATCTGGGGGCTTCCTCCATTCTGTCATGTATAACTCCTAAACTACAGGAGCTGGAGTGAAATGGTAGAAACATGAAATGAAGAAAATTAAATTTTCTGAATAATGAGTGAAATTCCGTTCTCCTATCTTCAATTGTTGCTGAGATACATGGAATATAAGAAGACCATACAAATGGAAACATTCGGGGGAAGCAAGAGGGGTAGAGGTGGGGACTTTTGGCAGATCACTTGCCGATATGATAGTTATCGATATTGGAAAAATTAGCTTTATATGTTTTCTCCCAAATGTATTATTTCTGTATGAATTTTCCTCAATTTGAGGTTTTTTGGCACGCAAGGGGGTATTTATCGCATACTAACGGACTTTTCTTCCCCTTAAATTTTGGCAAAATATATGTTTATATTATTCAAAATGTAGGTCTCGAGAAGCTCTACAACGTTTATGCAAGACATTTTTCAGTAGAACCAATCGGTAAACTTTTTTTTGGAAAATAATAGCATTTTCAGGCATAAATTTAGGGGTTTCTCTCATTCTTACTTGTATAACTTTTAAACCACAGGAGCTAGAGTGAAATGGTAGGGACATGAAATGAAGAGAATTTAATTTTCTAATTAATGAGAAAGAATTTGGTTTATTATCTTTAATGGTTGCTGAGATAAATTCAATATAAAAATCCTTGCAAGTGGATACTTTGAGAGGGTGCTGGGGGGAAGCAAGAGGGGTAGGGGTGGGGACTTTTGGCAGATTACTTGCCTATATGATAGTAATCGATGGGGTAAAAATTAGCCTCATATGTTTTATTTCCCCTAACGGGTGTATTTTTGCACTCATTGACTGGACAAATGAGTGAGGCGGCACTGCCGGTTGGTTGAGCCTGGAAGGTGGAGGCTAGTTGGTAAACCTATAGAACATACACACCATCCGCCTTTGAAACACTATTTAGCCGCCATCTTGAAATTCTTAAATATGGACAATATAACCTCAAAAACAGTATGACATCATACCATGCATACGATGTATTACTATGGCTGGTGTGTATGTTCTATACGGTTTACCAACAACCCTCCACCCTCCAGGCTCAACTAACCGGCAGTGTGGCCTCACCCTATTTAAGGTACAACACGTACAAGAGACAGACGAAACAGCCTTACTTGCGTCAGGTATATAACAGTACAACAGTGAATAATTTCAGGAATAAATTTTATTAAGAAGATGATCTGTCTGTCTCGGATGAACGGAAATGGTGATCATTGGGAAAGAACGCCCAGTTATTTACACCAAATTTTTGGAGAAATAATATTACTGAAAATATAAATAAAATCATTTAAAAGTCGACTATTATAATCTACTCACCCCCAACTCATCCAATACCGATACTGCATGTGTTTTTGTAATGAAAAATAAAATGGTCAATAGAAGATTCGACGGGTTTATCATTTTCATGTTGAATCAATTATTGAATGTACACTAGGAACTCGAATATTCCCATAAAATTCAAAGAATCAATCTGATCCAAATAAACAATTATTCAATAAGATAAAAGGAAGTAAGGAACGAATTACATGTAATGAAATTACAAGAGGAAAATGCTATAAACGAAGAAAATATATGTGTGTTTATTTATTTAAATATTGCTTCCATACAGAGTATGATCAAAATCTGATCATTTTTCTTGTATAGTCTGTCCAAGCAAAGAAGACCCTCTGGCAACATGGGAAAATGACTCAACCTTGGTCAATATTGATTCAAAAATTATCAATTTGTTCTCAACTTGTAGGAAACAATTTGATCTACTATTAATATCTCATTTTAGATCCTTGAACAAATATTGACCAAGCTGGAGTCATTTTCGCACCATGTCAGAGGGTCTTTGCTTGGACAGACTATAACAATGATCAATGTGTATTACAGGATATCCGTGATATTTTATAAGTTGAATTGAGATTGGGATAGCGATATCTAATGAAACGATACTCAAAAACTGTGAAAAATTATTATAAAAGTTGTTGATTATGATTTGATAACAATTGAATGAGCTTCATACACGATGTAATAATGATTTATCACGGTACTTATTTTTCTCAACTGCATCCAATGCATGGATGTCATGCAGAAATAATAGAACCAAATTATTTTTTGATGAATTCTAGTGATATCTGAATGTATATCACATTGTAAATAGTACTATTCTATACACCTTTGGTAAATACATCTATGGTAAAAATACAAGTAGTGACCATGTTTAAGGGTTTTTTTATAGTTTATGCAGAATTGTGGGTCCATCCATGCAGCATAGATCACTAACTTGATTCACTTTTTCCTTGAAATCGTTTATATCTCGATTTACAAATTTTGTAATAACCTATATCTATAAAAGCGAAATGGCACTGACTGATTCATCAATTCATCACCAGAACTAAAAATCTACTGAACCGAATGCGTTCAAATTTGGCAGGCATGTTAAGTTGGACGTTTAGACGCGCGCTAAGAAAGGATTTTTGAAACTTCATAAGGATACGCCAAATATTTAAGTTTTTCTATAGTTTTTCGGCGTTTTCTCAATTTTTTCGAGAATCAATCGGTGGAAAATGTTGATATTTGGTGAGAAGGTTCATATAAGGTCTAGAAATGTTGTGTTAAAATATTTTTGAAATCCATTCAAGAGTACGACAGTAATCACTTTTTCAAAATTGTAAATGTATTGCGGGTTGCATATCTTCCACCTTGATACGACCAATCCTTTCTGTAAAATCAATGGTTCAGCGAGATTATAGATGAACTAATTTAGAAGTTATTGAATCAAGTTTCAAACTATGTCCGATATACTTCTCAAGGTTACGCTTAATATGAACGTTCAACTGTTTTTCGGAGTTTTTCTCACATTTTTCGAGAACCAATTAGCAGAAAAATTTGAAATTTGGTAAACAGGTCCAGATTTGGTCCAAAAATGCTGTGTTTAATAAATTTCGAACCCCTTCTGAACGGAAATTGCAGGCGAGCGAAGCGAGCCCGTTTGTCTCACTTACACTGCCGATACAGTCGGGGGTCCAGGGGGCGGAGCCCCCTTGCTAGCCGGAGAAGGCTAGCGAAGCGAGCCTGCCGGTTAGTTTATTTAATAAATTCATATTAAGACTCAATTCTGATTCTATAGTGTCCACTATGATTCAGCAGTGGCTCATTCACGATTACTTAAGATCATGTAATCGGGTTACAATATTATAATCTTTTTACCTTGCTTGAGATAAAGTTAAAAAAAAAAATTAAACATTGCGGCGATGACATACCAAGGAACAAAGGAACAAGCAACGGGTAAGGGAGGTTTTGTTGAAATCGCTACGACTCTACAGCACTGGCGGCTCGTGCCCACGAAATAGGTGAAGTGCTGTACAGTAAAAGATACGGGCACTTCACCTGTTTCGTTGGTACGAGCCGCCAGTGCTCTACAGCTGTAACACTACGACACCCTACTATCAACACTTAACGCAACATGTTCTAGTCAAGTTGAGCACAGGAAACATTCCGTCAAGATGTGGAAATGACTCCAGCTCGAACACAATCAGAATCAGAATCAGAATTAGAATCAGAATCAGAATCAGAATCAGAATCAGAATCAGAATCAGAATCAGAATCAGAATCAGAATCAGAATCAGAATCAGAATCAGAATCAGAATCAGAATCAGAATCAGAATCAGAATCAGAATCAGAATCAGAATCAGAATCAGAATCAGAATCAGAATCAGAATCAGAATCAGAATCAGAATCAGAATCAGAATCAGAATCAGAATCAGAATCAGAATCAGAATCAGAATCAGAATCAGAATCAGAATCAGAATCAGAATCAGAATCAGAATCAGAATCAGAATCAGAATCAGAATCAGAATCAGAATCAGAATCGGAATCAGAATCAGACTCAGAATCAGTATCAGAATCGGAATCAGAATCAAAAACAATCATTTATACAACATTTTATAAAAATACAGGATGATTCACACGAAATAATAGTCTGGTCGAGTCAAAAATAGTCCAGGCATTTATTAAGGCGAAAAAAAGGCCGAACCTCCCAATGAGAGCAGCTAAGCTGAAAATTGGCATGAATCACTATAAAGGCATTTTAAATAAAGATACAAAAGTATAATACTGTATCATGTGGGCGAACTTTTTTATTCGAGGTCAAAGATCACGAAAATCAGTTTTTCACAAATAACTTGTTTCCTGTTAATGTTATGTTCTTAGATGTTATTATAAAACTTGTATATCTTAGAATTCTCTACAAATTTGATGATATGCATTTTTATCGAAAAACTGAAGGTTTTCGAGATACTGTGCGGAGAGGGGGAGCGCGCACTAGAAGAGTAATTTCCTGGTAAGATAGGTAAATGACTAAAGCTCGATCAATATTGGTTAAAAAATATAAATTTGGTCTCAGCTGTAGTGAGCTATTAGTGAGTTTGTTTTATATTTATAAATTTTTGTGTGTTAAAATGTGAATTTTCAAAGAATTCATATTATTGATAATTTGGCAATTTTCGGCTAGAGACTTTCATTAATCTTTTAAAATATTAGAATTTTGAAGTGTTTGTTTGGGGTGAAAATTTGTGTCATTGAAAGAAAAGCAATAAACATGATCTGGATCGTATTCTAAATTGGAAAAGGGACAGTTTTGGGCTTAAGCCTGTTGAAGTTTACCATTAAGTACTACTTGTAAATAACTTAATAAATGAATGAATAAAATTGTGGGATACATTCTAATCTACAATTTGTGATCAAATTTATAATTTAAGAACCAATATTTACAGGGCTGGAGTCATTTTCCCATTTTACCAGAATGTCTTCTTTGCTCGACCAGACAATTTGCTTCTTTGTCGCTCATTCGGCATCATGCCGTAGTAAACGAACGCATGGAATTCGTTACAAATATCGACTGAAGTCTGTCTAAGGAGAGAAGGCAATCTGGAAAGATAGGGAAATGACCATAGATCGGTCAATATTGGTTCAGCAATTGAAAATTTGTTCTCAGATTGTAGAAAACATTCCAATCCACAATTTGGGATCAAATTTATAATTTTTGATTCAGTATTGACCGAGCTGGTGTCATTTTCCCATCTTGCCGGAGGGTCTTCTCCGCTTGGACAGATCGTACAATACTGACGATACGATGAAGCCGTGCGGAAATATCATTGTTGCTATAGAAAGTAATACGCTATAGTTATATTGGTGTTGGAACATGCGCTTATGGATTCGCGTTTGACAAGAGCTGAATGGCAGATGGAGATATACCTTCGTTGGGGGGGGGGAGTTGGTTAGGGGGTTTACAGAAGGGGTGGGCACCCCCTTGAGTGGTGGGGAGGGGGAAGTGGGTTGGGTTTTGTTGAAATTACTACCACTTGATGCACACAGATTTGCACGGTAGCATTCATCTAATTCAGCGGTGGCAATAGCATTCCCCCTCTACCCGTGTCCGTGAGATGTTTAGGGATGGGGAAGAGATGATTCCACTAGCACCATTCCCAGAAATACTGATTCTTGTCTTTCTAATACTTCATTGTTCTGTTACTATGTCTTCTTCAGCTTATATATCCATTTCCCTTCTTGTTCTTCCTACTACCTATTCTTATTCCTCTTCTCCTTCTCCTTCTCCTTTTTCTTCTGCTTCTTCTTCTTCTTCTTCTTCTTCTTTTTCTTCTCCTTCTTCTTCTTCTTCTTCTTCTTCTTCTTCTTCTTCTTCTTCTTCTTCTTCTTCTTCTTCTTCTTCTTCTTCTTCTTCTTCTTCTTCTTCTTCTTCTTCTTCTTCTTCTCCATCTTCTTCTTCTCCTTCATCAACTGGACATTTTCAATATTTTTCTAGTAATAGTGTAATAGCACGAATTTCACAGGCCAAGTGTTAATGGAAAGGATTTACTTATCCTCTCCCAAGAATGGACATTTTTATGTCCAAACTTCGCCTTTTCATTTAGTTATTTTAATGCACAGCAAGTAAGATTGCAAGCAAATAGCATGTTGTTTGGATAATTGTTCTAGGATTTTTGCATTAATATAATTGTGTAACCTCTCTCATTGAATAGATTATAGAGTATCCTGTAATAATTGTAGTGTAAAATATCGAAATTAGTGTGTAACTTGTAAAAGTAATTGAATAATTGGATTTAATAATAACTCTTGTGATCTAGAAACTAAGCATAAATATTTTGTTGCTATCTAAATGAATAAAGGAATCTAATCTAATATTTTTCTTCTTCTTCTTCTTCTTCTTCTTCTTCTTCTCCTTCTTCTTTTGCAACTATCTACTTCATTTCCTACCCATTCTTTCCAGTAAATAATCATACCAATATTCGTCTCCTCAGTTCCAACCATATTCTTCTTCCTTTTCCTCGTCTTCTTCCTTCTCCTCGTCTTCCTCCTTCCCCTTCTCCTTCACCTCCTCCTTCTTCTTCTTCTCCTCCTCCTCCTTCTCCTTCTCCATCTCCTTCTCCTTCTCCTTCTCCTTCTCCTTCTCCTTCTCCTTCTCCTTCTCCTTCTCCTTCTCCTTCTCCTTCTCCTTCTCTTCCTCCTCATCCTCCCCCTTCCCCCCTTCTTCTCCTTCACCTTGTCCTTCTCCTACTCCTTTTCCTTCTTCTTCACCTTATTATTCACCTTCCCGTTCACCTCCTCCTTCTCCATCTCTTTCTCCTTCACCTTCTCCTCCTTCTCCTTCTTATTCTTCTTCTCTTTCTCCTCAACCTCCACCTTCTTCTACTTCTCCTTTACTTCCACCTTCTCCTTCTTCTTCTCCTTCTCTTTCACCTCCTCGTTCACCTCCTCCTTCTTCTTCACCTTCTCCTTCTCCATCTCTTTCTTCTCCTCCTCCTCCTCCTCCTCCTCCTCCTCCTCCTCCTCCTCCTCCTCCTCCTCCCTCCTACCTTCTACTTGAACACAGCGTTCCCCCTCACTAGCGAATCGCATAAATTCAACACACCGCTCTGATCTGATGCCATTATTCATAATCCGTCGTCGCTAGGATGCCTCTTCAAGCGCAGCGCATATCATTTCACTCCGATAATCTCATTCTTACTCTTTCTCTCGCTCTTTCTCTCTCTCTCTCTCTCTCTCTCTCACACACACACAAACCTCAACTATATCTATCACTTTTTCTCGCTCTATCACTTTCCTTGCTCTATCTCTACACTTCTTGAAGCTTTCCGACAATCATAACGACCGCGACAATATTGTCATCATCACTTTTGCTCCTCTGTCTCTTACTTACTCCCTCTCTCTCACACACTCTCTCTCTCTCTCTCTCTCTACCCTCTCCCCCTCTCCACTCTTCTTTTCTTCCAATTCGCTCTTGTCCTGTCATTTCTTTTCATTCTCCACGTTGTCATTCCATCCACTCAAACCTCAAAGCTTCTCAACAACAAAGCGTTGTCATCGTCGTAGCCTGTCCAAGCAAAGAAGACATTCTGGCAAGATGGAAGAATGACTGCAGCTCAGTCAATATTCAAACAAAAATAATAAATTTGATCTCCAATTGTAGCAAGAATTCTGGTCTACAATTTGAGACCTAATATATCATTTTTGAACAGATATTGAACGAGCTGAAGACATTTTTTCCTCTTGACAGAATGTCTTCTTTGCTTGGACAGACTACATCATCATCATCACTGTTCAAAATTTTCACTCTGCTTACTGCAAACAACTCCCAAAGTGACATACTGTATATATTTATACTCATAACTATATATACAGAGTGTTTCAGGAGGAATGTGCAATACTTCTCAGGCGGATTCCTTACACCAAGTGAAGAAAAAAGTTCCATAGTACATACCTCCAAAAACGCTTTGTTAGCAGTATAAAATTAGCGGAAAATTGACATTTTCAATTTTTCATGTTTCTAAAAGCTTTATTCATGTTCTAAGATTATCAATTCTCATGCAAATTTGGCTAAGGAATTGAATGAAACCAGTTTGAAGTTCGTAACTTTAACCGTTATTGAGATAATAGGAGATATATGCTTTAATCAACAATTTGTTATTATAGCTGGTTATGGGGGAATCTGATCCCTCTAGAAGTCAATACTGCAATCATATGAGAGTAGAAACCAAGTGAAGAGTAAAATACGGGATATGTAATAATATATTTTTCAATAGATGATAGATGGTGATACCTAGATGGAATTTTATCTACGGGCATATAGACAAATTCCTAATTCAGTTTTACAATCGAAATCGAAATTACTACCAATCTCAAAACCGTGTCGTAATGAACGTTTTTCGATACGGAAGGACCTTTTCGATACGGTCCACGTTCAGCTTTTTGATACATTCCTTGTTTCGTTTCGAAACCAGGTGATGAAAAGTAAACAGTGTTCAAATTTCTTAACCTAAAACTGGGACTGGAATTGAGTACCAGTATTTGTTCGACAGTATTTAAAATTACGTATTCGAAAGTTTAAATAGTTTAATATACTTATAACTTGGTGAATATGTTAATAGCTTTGAGTTTTACAATAGTGCTCACAATTTTCTTGATTATCCAATGCGTTTCGTGACACTGAATGATATATTATTATTAACATATTTTTCCATAAGATAATTATTATAACATAAGTTATAAGGTAATAATTATCATCAGCAGTTCAAGCAGGATGAAGACAAAAAAAGGAGTTCCTTCTCCTCCTCCTCCTCCTCTTCGCCCCCTCTTTATCATCCTTTAGCTTTGTTTCTTCTCCGCGCTCTTATTACTTTCCCTTTATTTCCGACATTCAGTAACGACACCGACGTCTATGTTGATTTGAGTGAAATACGTCACCACATTTTTTGTCCTTTCCTCTTTCCAGAACTTACTCACTCATTCTCTCACTCTCTCTATTCTCTCTTCCCCCAAATCACCCCACCCTTTCTCATCACCCCCACTCCTTCCTTCACCCTCTTCTCAACATTACTCATCACATCTGACGCTCCAACAATTTTTCACCATTAACATAATCTCTCTTCACTCCTGGTTTTGTTTACTATCTCACTCTCTCTCTCTCTCCTTCCATCTCGCTCATTATTCAAATCTGTTTTGTCGTTCGCAGCTCTGATCACCTGACCACCTTTTGTCAAGCTGTTCCCGGCGCCATTTTGAATTTCCGACTCTCCTCTCCTGATTGTTTACATTGAATATTTTCATCTTTCTTCGTGTCACTCGGATTACTCCACTCATAGTCTCCGTCCATTGATTGAAACTAACAAAAAATACTGGTATAGTCTGTCCAAGCAAAGAAGACCCTCTGGCAAGATGTGAAAGTGACTCCAGCTTGGTTAATATTTTTTCAGGAATTATAAATGTGATCTCAATAGTAGATCGAATTGTTCCCTACAATTTGAGATCAAATTAATAATTTTTGAACCAATTTTGAACGTGCTTGAGTAGTTTTCCCATTTTGCCTGAATGTCTTCTTTGCTTGAACAGAGTATTATACTTTACTCAAAGTCTTCTACTCCATTGATTGCAACTAGCAGAAAATACTGGGATTTGAAAAAAATGAGATATGATTCCAGGAGGAATATGCAATACTTCTCAAGCTTCTCAAGCTGAGAGCTCGAGCAGTCTCAACTCTATGATGTATTTTTGGATAAATTATAAATTTTGAATAAATATTTTTCGATATATTTTTTTAATAAATGATATGAATAGGCCTATACTATAAAGCATTTAATAGCCTTCAGAAGCAGTGATACTTCCAAGCTCCGAGATTAGAGTAATGCCTAATATAAGACAGTACCAGTGGTAATCCATTCTCATGGTTAGTATAGTCCGTTCAAACAAAGAAGACATTCTGGCAAGATGGGAGAATAACTCTAGCTCAGTCAAAATTGTTTCAAAAATTGTAAATTTGGTCTCAAGTTGTGGATCACAATATTTTCTACAATTTGAGAACAAATTTATCATTTTTGAACCAATATTGATTGAGCTAGAGTCATTTTCCCATCTTGTCAGAATATCTTATTCGCTTAGACAGACTTGGGTTGTTGGGGAGCTGTTGATCGGTATAGTCTGTCCAAGCGAAGAAGACCCTCTGGCAAGTTGAGAAAATGACTCCAGCCTGGTCAAAATTGGTTCGAAAATTATTAATTTTGTCTCAAATTGTAGATCAAAATGGTTCCTACACTTGAGACCGGATCAATAATTTTTGAACCAATATTGACCGTGCTGGAGACATTTTCTCATCTTGCCAGAGGATCTTCTTTGCTTAGACAGACTATATGTTGATAAAGGGTACGGCCAAGATGACGTGGTGACGCCTTGTATTCTGATAATAATTAATAATCTCTGAAGATGGTTTGGAGCAAGACGTTCCAAGTACCCCACCCTCTCACCAACACACCAGTCAACAACAGATTTTAGAACAATATAGTTTCACCCCCCTTACTGACACTCCCCCCCTACTAGGACTACCATTCACCTGAATTTAACGCATCTCGACAACTACTGTCTGTTGACTAAATTAATATTCTACGCTCTTCGCTATGCTCTTCTTCTTCTTCTTCTTACCCTCTTCCTATTAGCCTATTCCTCTTTACCTTCTTCTCATTCCTAGTTGATGTCTTCTCCATTTTCTCTTCGCTATCTCTTCTACTAACTCGAACCCTTGCTCTTCTCCAAATTTTCCTTTTTCTTTTTTCTGTTTAACGTCTTCTTATTCCTTTTTCCTATTCTTCTTCCTCCTTCATCTCTCTCATCCACCTTCTTTTACCTTATTTTCCTCCTTATACCTTCTATCACTCCTCCTCCTCCTCCTCCTTTTCCTCCTCTTCCTCCTTCTCCTCATCCTCCTACTCCTCCTCCGTTTCCTCCTCCTCTTCCTTCTCCTCCTCCTCCTCTTCCTTCTCCTCCTCCTCTTCCTTCTCCTCCTCCTCTTCCTTCTCCTCCTCCTCCTTATCCTTTTTCTCCTCCTGCTTATCCTTTTGTTTCTCCCTCACTTCCTCTTCTTTCTTCCATTCATCCTCATCATTTTCTTCTTCTTCTTCTTCTTTTCCATCATCATCATCTTCTTCTTCTTCTTCTTCTCTTCTTCTTTCTTCTTCTTCTTCTTCTTCTTCTTCTTCTTCTTCTTCTTCTTCTTCTTCTTCTTCCTTCTTCTTCTTCTTCTTCTTCTTCTTCTTCTTCTTCTTCTTCTTCTTCTTCTTCTTCTTCTTCTTCTTCTTCTTCTTCTTCTTCTTCTTCTTCTTCTTCTTCTTCTTCTTCTTCTTCTTCTTCTTCTTCTTCTTCTTCTTCTTCTTCTTCTTCTTCTTCTTCTTCTTCTTCTTCTTCTTCTTCTTCTTCTTCTTCTTCTTCTTCTTCTTCTTCTTCTTCTTCTTCTTCTTCTTCTTCTTCTTCTTCTTCTTCTTCTTCTTCTTCTTCTTCTTCTAATTCTTCTTCTTAAACGTCAACTCTCAGTTTCACTCAGCACTGAAGACCTCCTTGCATCTTGTGAAGTTGTGAGGGGATGGAAGGAGTTGAATAGTTGAAGCAGCAGACATGAGATGATAAGATAGAGCCTGGTGACCAGAGTACACCCCAAATCGAATTACAATTATTCAAAGTCGCTTGTGCCAAACAATACTGAATTTGATGAATGATAAGGAGAGAATGAGAGAGGGCCTGAGAGAGAGAGCAGAATAGAGATATTGCTGTTCGAAAAATTTAGAGACAGATTGCACTTTCATAAATCCATATCCAAAAACCAGTTGTAATGTCTAATTGTTATTTTGATTTTAAATTTTTCTATGTTCAAGTTTTTGAACATTTCTATTTGTTGTTTTTAATTACAGTAGAACGCCGATAATCCGGATAAATTGGGACCGGGCCCTATCCGAATTATCCGGATTATCGAAATTACTTCACAAAAGGGCCAACAGACCCTATTTGATAAAAACCTGTTCTAAAATAGTATATTTTCTATTGGAAAATCATGGAAAATTATTCGAATTGATGGTAATACTTCCATTAAATGAATTAATGGTAGTTAGCTTCGCTAAATACTACATATGTATTCTCTCACCGTACACTCTCTAGTATAAACAACTTTAACGGTACAAATTTTTTTATTTCTTGTTGAAGAACAATATGGATTATCGACGTTCTTCTGTACATCTTTTTTGTAAACAGTGAACTTTTATCAAAATTCAAATTGAATCTTTTTTTTTAAGAGAAAATTGCAATTGTAAATGTAAACTACCATCATCTCCCATTGACCATGTCATCATTATCACTCACTCATCATCACCTTCGCTTGAATTACTTCCTATTAAGTCGCAATTGTCGCAAATGATTATGCAAATGCGGTATAGTTTCTACGTTTTGACCCCTTTTCAATCACTGTGTCTTTTAACAACCACTTGTACCACAAACAATATAGAAAAAATTGAATTTCAGTAACAAACTTGATAGAATTAATTGCAAAAATAAATAAAAATCACATTTTTTTTACTTTAAAATTATAAAATTATATTAAATTAAGTTTTAAATTTATTGATAGAATTATTTTCTTCTTGCACGAGCTTGTATACATGGAACTCACATTTCTTGCACATGTACATAGCATGTTACGAGCTACTCCCGGTTTGGATTATAGGGCCTAGCTACAGTAGAACGAAAATCATGTTTTGATGTATATTTTCCAAACAATATGAATCTAGACAACGTGGAACAATCTTCACAATAGGCCGGGTATAAGCTGCCAGCTTATTCCTAATCTGGGAATGTCAACAGCATGGAGGGGATTTGGTATCAAGGATTTGGGAGTCCTACATAATCCTCTCTCACTTACTTGCTTATTCACTCTCTCTCTCTCTCTCTTCCTCTTACACTTCTACCTCTCTCTCTTTCTTTTCTCTCTCTCTCTTCCTCTTACACTTCTACCTCTCTCTCTTTCTTTTCTCTCTCTCTCTATCTCTCTGTCTTCTTTCTATTCTCTCTCTCTCTCTCTCTCTCTCTCTCTCTCTCTCTCTCTCTCTCTCTCTAGGGTTGAAAACGTTCAACCCTAGAGCAACAGCATAACTACCCTTCATCATTCATCTCATCCTTCCCCCATACAACATACTTGTACATACATTCATATCACCACCAGTAGTAATTTTAACATCCTTCATACACTCAATTATCAACCACTAATCATTACTCTTAGTTATTAATTTTATGTGTAAGTGAGCTTTATTTATTCATTCATTACATTTTTATTTAATTTATTTTTATTTTTATTCATTTATCTACTTCATCGATCATTTCTCAATCACCTATACCATATTCACGATCACTTGTGACGAAATGAGCAAACGTTTTGCGCGTGTATGCGGGTAAAGGAAGGTATTACTTCATACGACGGTCGGCCGCAGTCGAACAGCTGTAGCCGATCACAGTTATTGGATTTTCCTCAATTTCCAACAAAAAAAGCTACCTGTACATGCAAAACGTTTCTTTATTTCGTCTCAAGTGATCGTGAATAGGGTATAGATCTAGTTTTGAATTACAGCTGGATATTTTTTCTAGTAAAAGTACGAATTTCACAGGCCAAGTGTTAATGGGAAGGATATTCTTATCCTTTCCCAAGGATGGACATTTTTTGTCCAAACTTTGCCTTTTCATTTAGATATTTTAATGCACAACAAGTAAGATTGCAAGCAAGAAGCATATTGTTTGGATAATTTTTCTATGATTTTTCATTCATATGTAACCTCTATCGTTGAATAGATTATAGAATAATATAATAACCTGTAAAAGTTGTAATGTAAAATATCGAAATTAGTGCGTAACTTGTATAAATGATAGATTTAATAACAACTCTTGTAATCAAGAAATTAAGCATAAATATTTTGTTGCTATCTAAATGAATGAAGAAATCTAATCTAAACTCTCACACACACTCTTGCGCCACACATATCTACATTCTCCATTTCCTCCCAGAATGCAAAGTGTGGCAACGTCCAATTCTGTTCCACTTCCATCTGTAACGTGCTGGTGAATTGAAAAAAAAATAAAAAACAAGTTTGTTTTTCACACTCGTTGAGTTTTCAATTTTCCGTGGCGAGTGTTGCGAGCTTTTTCTTTTTCCACCAACCGAGAAAAGCTCAGAGCTGTTATTTTAGCGATGAAAAATGCGAGAAAAGCTTGCTGCTTTGATATATTTTCATCATTGATACTGTTCAATTTATTTTGGTTCGATATCGTGTGTGAACTCATCTTTTATCCGGTTCTCTCTCACTCTCTCTCTCTCTCTCTCTATCTATCTCTCTCTCTTTCTTTCTCTCTATAACCCAACTTTTGTCATTCATTGCACATTCTCATTCTCTACCATATACTTGTAAATAATTTCACTTTAATTTATCCAACTTTAAGTTATTTTACTTAAAGTCAATCCATTATATCATTTCCCATTTCCATTGCCATTTATCATTATCATTTCCCATTTCCATTACCATTTATCATTATCATTTCCCATTTCCATTACCATTTATCATTATCATTTCCTAATTTTATTACCATTTACTATTATCATTTTTATTGTTACTAATCTTATAATTTTATTTCGAATACGATTGAGTATTAATCCATTTAAATCTAGTTTTTAAATTGTATAATAAATTTCCTTGGAAACTGAATGGTCAGTTAAACTGACAGAATGGACGACTGACAAAATGGAAATGAAATGGACTGATAAAATTGTTTGAAAGAATGGACTGATTGATAATGGAATGATGAAATGGACTGAAAAAAATGGATTGAAAGAATGGACTGATAGGATGGACTGATACATGGAATGTACACAATCCACCAGTTTTGGAAACACATATTAAAAAATTTACTCTTCTGTGATTGGTTGAAAATCTGGAAAGTCCAGATTAATTTACGCACTAGTGCGTAATAGTATATTACATAATGAGTGTGGAAAAGGCGTTTTTACAAACAAATAATTATGTTCTCCAAACGAGCGGTACGCATGTTTGGAAAATAATTATGAGTTTGTAAACTTTTCCACACGAATTATGTACATTTTTTTTGTCATACTAGACTGAGAAGGATTTATTAAAACCTCAAACAACTGAAAACATTAACTGAAGCCAACATAACCTCAACACAACACTAGCAGTAGCACAAAACAAACGCACACAGTTAACTGTCATGGCGGCTCATTCGACTCGTTTATTCATAATGTCGGACTTCGGAAAAAACAGGTGTGCTAGATTTTAAGTGCTGTAATTATCATTGTGATGATGACTAGGGCTGTAATAATCATCAAAATGATTATTCCCGCATTCAGAACAGCTGATCTTTGATTCTCCTGTAAACGGCAATTTTCCAAAAACAAATCTAGCTTGGAAAGTTGTGTATTACATACGAGTATGGCGAAAAGTATTTTAGACACTCGTGTGAGAATGGCCCATTTTAGAAAATCTATTCAGTGTGTAAAGAAGCACTTTTATACTGTTATCTGTAGGGAAAAAATCAATTGTATTCTATAAGATATTGTGGTATTTTTCCATAATGAGAAATAATAAGACATTGATATTGTTATTAAAATATTTACAATATAACCACTGGTTTCAGGGCTATACCTGCCCCATCCTCAGCTAGATTCTATTGTAAATATTTCTCAAGATGGAATATTAATTCTGATATCGATATCATCCTATTTTAACCCTACAATATCAATAATTCGGAAGCAGTAGTGGAAGAAATAATGACAAATGTGAGAAATGGGAAAAAGAAATCACAAATTGGAGTGGTATATTGTGTTGGAGGGATGATACTGTAGCTTATAAGGTTTGAGGAGCAGAACAGGTTGAAAAGAGAAAGGAGGAGAGAGGGAGGGAGAAGAGAGAAAGTGAGAGAGAGTGTGAGGAAGAAGGGAACGGATTGTGTGCAAATCATCTCAGAATTGAAATGGGTCGAGTAGCGTTTGAGCGGGGGGAGGTAGCATGAATTTGCATTATTCTAATTTGCCAGACCTAGTAATTATGATAAATGGATTACGCGCAATCAGAGCGAAAGTAGAGACGCGAGTAGCAGATAAAGAAGAGAGAAAGAGAGAGAGAGAGAGAGAGTTGTGAGGGGGTGGGAGATTATGGAATGGGAGGGAGTCAAGGGAGAATGAGAGGTGTGGAGGAATGGAGAAAGGAAGAAATGAGTGTAGAAAATGAGAGTTAAGGGAATATAGTAAAGAGAATAGAGTTCAGAGTGATTTTTTCTTCCAACTCAAAAAGATCTTAAAAATTCAAATAAAGACATTCGTGTCATTTTTCTTTTCTGTATTCCTTTTTCTTGTTCTACAGTAGTTTTGTCGTACGGTAATATATTTTTTTAAATAAAATATTTTCATGCTCTACTGAATGTTTGTTATTCTGCCTAAAGATTCGTAGTAAACCAATGTCATTTATTTTCAATGTACGTCAACAATAATTGAAATTCAACTGAAGCAAATATAAAACTTACAAAAATTCAATATTTCAGTGCATAGTAACTGTACAAAACCCTTCAAATGAAATCTACTTTTGTTGAACAAATTTAATTTTGTAAGCTGAGAAACGCCCCTCTTAAATTCAATTCTATTCGTGGCTGACAAGCTCCTCCACTCTGTCAACCAATCACAAGCCAGTACAAGTCCACGCCCACAACGCCCTCTCATTGGCTGATGCCATTACGTCATCATGGCCTAGCAAAGGCGGAGCTTGAAGGCGTGTCTAATAGGAGTCGAAGCGAATCACCCTATTGCTACTGCCATCTGCTGGCTGAATTCGGAACTAACTTATTTCGAATGTTTTCTCAAGAAAGTTGAGGAGGGCTGTGAAAATAGCTACAATCTTCAATTCGCTTGTTATCAAGTTTCCAATTTTTGTTAGGACAAGTATATTTTCAGTGAAACTCAAGATTTATGATGATTCCCAATATTTTTCCTGTGAAGAATTTATAATTTCCTCCCTGATGTGCTTTTAAGCAAATAAATAGAAATAAATCAATTGATAATTGAAAACTGAATAATCAATAAGTCGCTAAAATTTTTTCCGTTAATATTAATACAGTACTTAGTACAGTATTTCCATTTCCAACTTATTATCCCAATCAGAAATATCCAAGCATCATTTTTAAGTGCTCTTGATGATAAAGTACGGTACAATGTTATTGTTTTGCTCAATGTAGGTAGCCTATACTTATTTTTTATTCATTTCTGTTATGCTTTTGCTTATCACGTATTACATGTCTGAATACATAAGAATAAAAAACAATACATTAGAATAAGAAAGTCCCGATAACCCTTTTTTGCCACACAACAAGCAACAATGCGATTACAAAAGAGTGAACTGTGAAAATGGAAGGCAGCTTGAATCATGTTTGGCTTTGAATATGATGGATTGTATCCGTCTGATAATGGTGCGGAGGGGGCGCCTGCAGAAATCTCGCACAGTACGCCAAAACACTACACGAAGGCCCTGCTGTATAACAATGTATAAGACCAACTAATCGGGTAAATAATAATATGATTGAAAAATTATTTGAAGGCCTATGTAACATCTAATGATTCAAAAGCTTGCTCGTTTCTAGCAAAATTGGATTTCAAACTAGCAAGCTATAATTTATTGATTGTTAAATCTGTCATTAGCTTTAATCTTTAATGATCAGAATATACAAAGACTTTTTTGGCATAAAACAATCCAATATAGATTAAATAAGGTACATTATTGGTCGAAGTATTAAAAAAATCCATAAATCAAAGTCACTTTGGGGGTCCCGTAAAAATATGTTTGCGGTGGGCCCGAAAAAAACTGTTACGTCACTGGTCTGTCCATGCAAGCGAAGAAAACATTCTGGTGAGATTGAATGATTCCAGCTAGCCCAATATTGGTACAGCAATCAGAAATTTGTTTTCAAACAGTAGGAAACATTTTTCTCTGCTATTTGAGACTGTATTTATAAAATTGGAACTTATTTTGACCGATCTGGTGTCATTTTCCCATCTTGCCATAATATCTTCTTTGCTTGGACTGTACATTCCAGCCAGTCATCCAGCTGACATTCAGACATTCCAGCTGTCAATCTCCAGCCAGGAAGTCGTAGAGAGAATAAAAAATTAAAATGAAATAAGTTTTGAAAATTACTCCAGCTCGGTGAATATTGGTTCGAAAATTATTGATCTGGTCTCAATTGTTTGAAACATTCTGATCTACGATTTGGGATCAAATAGGTAATTTTTGAACCAATATTGACCGAGCTTTTCTCATCTTACCAGAGGGTCTTCTTTGCTCAACCGGACTATAACAGCTCCGATTTGTACACATCTCAAATCTCAGCACAGATCAAATTTTACATTTTCGACTCAACATTGACCGAGCTGTAGACAGACATTTTCTCATCTTGCCAAAATGTCTTCTTTATTTGGATAGACTTCAGCTATTTACAAAACTCAAGTCCTGCTTTGAAAGTTGTTGATTTTCTGTTCAAAACAAAAAATAGAAAATGTTGCCTTCTATTATTTCAATAGAAAAGTCACCATCTTGGTAAAACTTCCTTTCTACTCTCTACAAGTGAATAGTACCATAGGTCAGTGTAGGTTAGCTTCCTTTTGGATTTTATGAGTCATACAACACTCAGAATAATTGAGAACTCATGCAATGCAACGCCACTCTCGCCAATTGCCTGGTTCTTCTTTTTCTTTTCTTCTTCTCCTTCTTCTTCTTCTTCTTCTTCTTCTTCTTCTTCTTCTTCTTCTTCTTCTTCTTCCCCCCTCATTGTTTTCAAGGACGGGTTTTCACAAAGTAGCCTAGGTACTCCTTTAACAGCTGGGTCAGGCTCAGGGGTCACTCCCACCACTTTGGCAATTGCATGGTCTTCTACAATAATTGTAAATTATTTGAACTCCACAATAATTGTGGTGGCATCCAGGATCATTTCCGAAATTACAGATATTTGTTTGCGCTAGCTGAGAAGACACTTAGTAGCAATGTGAAGTAATTAGATCGCGTGTCTTCTCATCAGCTTCCAAAAACTCTATTATTAATTGTTGTTTTTCAGTGAATTTTTATTATTTTCGACTCTTCCACCCTTTTTGGTGGAACTTCATCATTGGTTTATCGGGAGAAATGCTTTTGAAAATAAAGATTCCATATATTAGGCTATTCTATGAATAAGATTCCATTATATTATTATTAAATCTTCTTTTACAGATTTTTTGGATTGACTCATGCCTTCTGTACAGATTAATTGATGATCAGTGAAAATGAACAAAGTCTCTCATCGGCCACTTCCACTTCTTAGAATCATCCACTTCTTAAAAATTTTTCTCACTTCTGATTTATTCTTTTTATCTCTCATATTTATTATCTCTCTTCCCTTCACTACTCTCTCTCTCTCACTCACTCTCTCTCTCACTCTCTCTCTCTCTCTCTCTCTCTCTCTCTCATGGTTGAGTGTTCATGTTCTTGAGCATTCCTCTCTAAGAATGGACACTTATATGTCCAAACTCCGCCTTTCTATGTAATTACATCATCAGTTATATTACCGTTAACATAATTATTGAATCATTCTTGTAAGTTCTCATATAGTCTTTAATAGTCTATACTTAGTTATTAAAGCGAGCGTTGTAATTAGTATCATTTTTAATTTACATAATATAGGATTTGAGCCGATGTATTTTTGTAATCTATATCTATAAAAGCGAAATGGCACTGACTGACTGACTGATTCATTCATTCATTCATTCATTCATCACCAGAACTAAAAATCCACTGAACCGAATGCGTTCAAATTTGGCAGGCATGTTCAGTTGGACGTTAGACGCGCGCTAAGAACGGATTTTAGGAACTTTTCAAGGATACGCCAAATATTTAAGTTTTTCTATAGTTTTTCGGCGTTTTCTCATTTTTTCCGAGAACTAATCGGTAGAAAATGTTGATATTTGATGGGTAGGTTCAGATAAGGTCTAAAAATGTTGTGATATAGTCCGCGCAATCTAAGTTGACTGTTTTTCTCTTCACCCGGGAAATAGCTGCGTTGCCAGATTGCATGAGATTGGAACATCTCCAAATTCGCGATTAAACCCCATATCTGGACGTAGAATTTTATCCTTGATATGCCAGTAGTATTAAAAAAGTTCCTGAGTAGAAGGATTTGAAGGAAATTTGATTTTTTTGATAAAATTAAAAAATCGCGAAAATATTACTTTTTTTTGTATATCACTTCTCTCACAACCATGGGTGAGAGAAAAAATAAAGTTTTTTATATCAAAATGACAAGGAGAATTCGAGCTTTCTAATGGTTTTCAAATTTTCTATATCAGACCAATAATTATGTTTCAATTAATGAATATGTTTGTCAATGTCAAGTCTACTCGAACAGAAAACATGAAATTTTCGATGATCTAGAAACTTTTCTGTTTGAGAAGATAAGTGGGTGGTGAAAGCGAGAAAGTTGTTCAAAAACAATTGAAATTATTTTTCAAAATGTAGAAAATAGTCGGAAGATCGTAATTTGGCCTCTCAAGAGTTTAAAAGTCAGGAGAGCGGTATATGCATGAATGTTAAAGATTGGAGTTATTGTAGCTAATCGACTTGGATATTCGAGCTGCGAACAGCTGGTTTATCATAAAAATAGTGAGTTTCACAACACCGCGTGATTTTTCCGAAGCTACGCTGTCACTTTTAACATTCGGTTGAATGTGTTTGCGTTAGGAGAAGTTTCAATTTCACGCAAAATGACAACGTAGCTATTTCTCGGGTGAAGGGGGTTTTCGTCAACTTGGATTGCGCCAACTATAAGATATTTTTGAATTCCGTTCAAGATTACGCCAGGTTTTTAAAAATTGTAGATGTATTGCGGGTTGCATATCTTCCGCCTTAATACGACCAATCCTTACTGTAAATTCAATGGTTCAGCGAGATTATAGATAAACTAATTTGGAAGATATTGAATCAAGTTTCAAACTATGTCCGATATAGTTCCCAAGGTTACGCTCAATATTAGCGTTTCACTATTTTACGGAATTTTTCTTGGATTTTTCGAGAATAAATTGGTAGAAAATGTCGAAATTTGGTGAACAGGTCCAGATTAGGTCTTGGAATGCTGTGTTCAATAAGTTTTGAATCGCTCCTTCTGAACGGAATTTACAGGCGAGCGAAGCGAGCCTGTTTGTCTCAGCTTACACCGACAGAGGTTATGCGTGCGAGCGAAGCGAGCCTGTTTGACTCACTGACACCGCTGATACTGTCGGGGGTCCAGGGGGCGGAGCCCCCTGGCTAGGCGGAGAAGGCGAGCGAAGCGTGCCTGCCGGCTAGTTTACATAAATAAAGTAAATGAATCTGAGTACATTCTCTTTATCTGTTATTATCTCATTCATCACTTTCTCCCTCTCTTATATTCTAAATTATTCTATTGCCCATACATTTTTTTACAATTTTGATTTTGATGCATCATACAGTACTGTGTAAATTCTGTTGTTGCCATATAGGTCTCTTCAGACCTGGCAAAGCAGATCATAATCAATCAATCTATGATCCTGACTAGAAAATCAAACTTAGCTGCTTGTGAGAATCAAATTCACAATAATTAATCATTTTATTCATGTAGATTATGATATCTTGTTATGTTCAATTTACATATTAATCTAGATCACAGTTCCCTAAACAGTGATACGCGTACCCCAGGGGGGTACCCCCTGTGCGCGAGCAGAACTGTGCTAGTTTGCTATATAAAAAAATTTGGGAGCTCCTGATCTTCTTCTTCTTTAAGTACATATCCGTTCCGGATATTGGCTATCAGCATGGCTATCTTTATTTTGTTGGTGGCGAGTTCTCCTGGAGTTTAACCGTGCAATTCCTCATATTTGCCAAGCAAGATATTCTTCTTCGACCCGGTTTTCTCTTGCTGTTTATCTTGCCTTGAAGGATCTCTTGGAGTAGCCCGTACCTTTCTGTGTTCCTAATTATATAACCGAGTTATTGGAGTTTCTGGCATTTTATGGTGTTTATCAACTCTATTCCCTTTCTTATGCGTTTGCAGTACTTCTACTTTTCTGACTTTTTGTGTCCAAGATACCTATCTTTAAGATTTTTCTGTAAAGCCAGAGCTCAAATGCTATACAAGTCTCCTGGTGATTTCTTTGTTCAGAGTCCAGGTTTCCACAGCATACAGATCTAGATCATATAAACTAAACATTTTTTTGTCAATGGGTCAACAGTACAAGAAGGGCCTAAGCCTACCAGCTGGTTGCCAGTTTTATATTCACTCCACTATATCCGTCCAAGCAGAGAAGACACCCCGGCGAAACGGGAAAACGACCCCAGCCAATACCGACCCAAAAGCCAAAAATTATCAAACTGAAACAACAGTCCACAAACCAACACTGATCGATCCGACGACACCCCCCACCTCGCCAGAATGCCCTCCCCGCCCGAACAGACCATACAGCAAGCGAATAATCATCAACCAGGATAGAGGTAACGTGTGGTTGGCAGGTTGATCCTCTCAACAATAATCCAGTCTTCATAACCATGTGAAGGCGCAGAACACATCTGAATAACATGCAGTTAATCAGTTAGGCTGAGGCCGCACTGCCGGAGGGTAGAGCCTGGAGGGTGGAGGGTAGTTGGTATATCTATAGAACATACACACCATCCACAGTAATACATTGTATGAATGGTATGTGTTCAGCCGCCATCTTGAAATTCTTAAATATGGACAACATAACCTCAAAAAACAGAATGACGTCATACCATTCATACAATGTATTACTGTGGATGGTGTGTATGTTCTATAGATATACCAACTACCCTCCACCCTCCAGGCTCTACCCACCGGCAGTGCGGCCTCAGCCTTAGAGTGTAATGCAACAATTACTATTTCTCCAGAGACGAAAAACGACTGACTGTCCTGTCTTTACTAACTACAGCCAATCTCCCAAAGGAGGCTTAACTAAACATTACAAAATATTATTTTATTTTTAACATGAATAAAGTATATAGATCTAAATTCAATTCTCATGAACAGTTTACTTCAAATTTGTCGTCAGAAGCACTGATTTCTTGAGATGGGATTTGCAGTCGGCCATATTGAATAACACCTTATAAGATAAATATGAAATTTACAAACTCCCAAGAACTTCTATTCGATTTTTCAACTAGTATTGCATAATTTTAATACTATACTATTATTAGGCCACCTCAAAATTATAAAATTGGGAATTCGAAGAAAATTTGTAATCTTTTCCATAATTCATTTCATTAACAATGCATTTTCAAACACCTGAACATTTTCCTACAATTTTGCTTGCAAAATCTGCCTCTACTGAAAGTCTGTCCAAGCAAAGAAGACATTCTGGCAATATGGGAAATGACTAATCGGTCAATATTGTTTAAAAATTATAAATTCGATCATAAATTGTAGATCAGTATGTTTCCTACAATTTGTAAACAGGTTTATAATTCTTGAAAATCTATTGACCGAGCTGGAGCCAGTTCCACATCTCGCTAGCTAGAATATCTTATTTGCTTGGATAACTTTATTTTCAAATCCCACTGTCTTTGGGATAAAGACAAGCTGATTTGAAACGTAAGAAGTTACTCCTGTGGCAACTGAAAAGTATATTGAGAGAGAGCGAATCCATTCCGGTCTCAAGAAATAATAACCAGAAACTTTCATCATCTCTCAACTTTGTTTTCGAAAAGCTTCTAATCTGTAATTCTCACCAGAAATAAAGTACCTGAGCCTTGCCAAAAGTTACAAAAGCTGCAAAAACTTTTCCAGACTGCTAATGATGATTATTTCCTATCCAGGAAACTTCTTCCATACATTATGCGGGGTATTTTCTCTTTAGAAAACTGCTTCTTTCACTGAGAACTGATGAGAAGCTAATAAGTTAATTGGTGAGTTTGATCATAAATGGAAAATCATCAAAATTATAAATTATGTTTCATCAATATAATCAATCGAAGCTCCCATTTTGTTGATCCAATATATTTTGAACTGGTTTGGGGTGGCAACCAGTTGTCAATTCGTTTCATTTTTTAGTCAATCACACTGGATAAAGAGAGAGAGCGACCTAACGGAAAATACTCTCAGAAGTTGCTCGAATTTACTATTCAAATCATTTGATAAACCATCAAATAATTGAGATAAACATAGTTCAAACAACTTTTCACCAAAAATGGGTCGAAAAAAAGAGAAATCAACTATACATTTCATAAATTGAACACTTTTTGCGTAGCCTATACGATAACCTTCACAATAATAGCTTGTTGACATTTCATGATCCATCGTGATTGTTTTAGCACCAACACTATTCATTACCCATTATGCAAAGTAGCCAGATTCCAACCCATGTATAGTCTGCCCAAGCAAAGAAGAGCCTCTGGCAAGATGAGAAAATGACTCCAGCTCGGTTAATATTAATTCAAAAATCATTTATTTGACCTCAAATTGTGGGAGACATTCTGATCTACGATTTGAGACCAAATCAATAATTTTTTAACTAATTTTGACTGAGCTGGAGCAATTTTCCCATCTTGCCAGAGGGTCTTCTTTGCTTGGACAGACTATAGTGCTTGAGTATTTTATGACAATTTTATGATGAATAATTTAACGAGCTGGTATAAACTTACGTCGTCTAGAGGGTACCTACATCATCAAAATTTCTCTGAAATCTGAATAATCCTTGCATAGCTGTGGCACTGGCGGCTCGTGCCCACGAAACAGGTGAAGTGCTCGTATCTTCTACTGTACAGCACTTCACATGTTTCGTGGGCACGAGCCGCCAGTGAGCTGTGGGGTTATATATAGAGGGTTTCCAGGGAGGAATCCACCGAGTTCCACAGACTGATTCCTCACAGCAAAATTTGTTTGATCCAATAATTTCTATAATTTTTCGTCTATCAATTTCAGTAGAAATCGAATAGCTTATTAGTCTTGTGACTTGGTGTAATAATAAAAAACATTTTGGTGTGAGAACTCTTGGGGATATGTTCAACGGTATCCCGACTATCAAATAGTAATTAAAGTCTAAAGTAATAGCACAGAGAAGATAAAGCACGGATAAAAATGGTAATAGTAATAACAGATAATAGTAAAGTAACAGATAATATTGGTAATAGTCTTAAGTAGATAGTCAATAGAATAAATTGTAGTTCGGTGAATTGGAATCCTTTAAGTATTTATTCCAGTCCTCGTCCGTGATTCTCCTATCTTCAGAAACAAATTTCAAATCGTTTCTAAAGTAGTTCGGTTTGCCATATTTCAAAATATCCCTAACAAGCTTGACAATTCGAAAAAGTCTGTGATCTGGTAACTTTAAAGTTGAGCTTGAAATAAGTGCTTGGGCGATTCTTTCATGATGTTGGAGAGATTAGATTAGATTAGATTACTTTATTCAAATAGATAACAAAATTCGGCTTCGATTCTACATTGTAATATAATAAATGAGTGAAACAAAATTATCCTATAAATTTCACAAAGTAGAAACTTCTAGTAAAAATACGATAAAACGGTGAAGTAATGAATGCAAAATTTATACAAATTTTAATTCGAGGTTCTGCAAAATGAATAAGGAGTGTAAGTTATCTAAGTGAAAAGGCGAAGTTTAGACATATATATGTTCATTCTTGGGAAAGGATAATAAGGATATCCTTTCCATTAACACTTGGCCTTGATTTGAAAATTTATAACGAGCTATTAATATTACTAAAGATAGAGAGGAAAATTTTTATGCAATTAAAAGACTAGATTTAGATGAATTGATACTTAATGGATATTTGAGTTATATCATAAGGTGAGTAACAATAAAAAATGATAATGGTAAATAAATAATGGTAATGGAAATGGGTAATGATATTATGAATTAAGATAACTCAAAGTAAAATTATTTACAAGTATATGGTAGTAAATGATAATGTGACAAGAGTTAGGTTAATATTAAAATAACGTATAATTAATATTATAATAACGGTTTGGATGGTGAATATGTGATGATAGTGTCAAATGGAATAGAGAGAGAGGAACAGTGTTAGCGAGTGTAAATGAGCGAATTTTAATAATCAATGGAGAATAGCAAGGAATGCTCTCGTATATGCAAAATAGAGGAGACACCGAATGCAAAAAAACAAAGAACAAAGTTGAAAGAAGAAGGACGGTTGAAAGTTGTCAGAATGATGTGCGGGGAAAGAAAGAGGGAGAGAGAGAGAGAGAAAAGAAAAAAAGTGGGAAAACGCGAGTGAGTGAGAAAACAATAATTTCGTTTTGTGTACGTCTCGCCCCACCACCTATCCATGGGGGATATTCAGCCCTAAGCTCTTGACTAACTCCCAGAAAAAAATGCCAACTCTGACGTGAGAGCTGAAATTATTATCACAGCGAATGTTGACAACGTCAAACATCATCATCGTCGGGGCGATCATTGTCACCATCATCATCAGCATCATCATCATCATCATTCTCACTTGAAATCCTGACAATCTCTGCAAATCATTTGCATGCAACCAGATTCCATTATAATTTTCCTCTTGGTTTTCCAGATTCTCCTTCTCCCCACACCTCCCCACTCCTCCTACTCCTCCTCCTCCTCCTCCTCCTCCTCCTCCTCCTCCTCCTCCTCCTCCTCCTCCTCCTCCTCCTCCTCCTCCTCCTCCTCCTCCTCCTCCTCCTCCTCCTCCTCCTCCTCCTCCTCCTCCTCCTCCTCCTCCTCCTCCTCCTCCTCCTCCTCCTCCTCCTCCTCCTCCTCCTCCTCCTCCTCCTCCTCCTCCTCCTCCTCCTCCATCAACTGCACATCCACATTGCCTCCTCATTGCCATCATCATCATCATCAATTCAAACAATACCAATACTTATGAAAACTTATTTTCTCTTAGGCTGAGGCCGCACTGCCGGTGGGTAGAGCCTGGAGGGTGGAGGGTAGTTGGTATATCTATAGAACATACACACCATCCACAGTAATACAGCGTATGAATGGTATGACGTCATACTGTTTTTTGAGGTTATGTTGTCCATATTCAAGAATTTCAAGATGGCGGCTGAACACATACCATTCATACGATGTATTACTGTGGATGGTGTGTATGTTTTATAGATTTACCAACTACCCTCCACCCTCCAGGCTCTACCCACCGGCAGTACGGCTTCAGCCTTAGAGCTACTGTATTCTTTGAAACTTTTAATAATTAAAATCTAAGTACCCTTTTTTTAAATATTTTTATTTTACACTACATGATTCGGCGATATAGCCATTTTCAAATGAATTTTTTTAAAGGGTGCATTGATTTCAATACTTATGAGTATAATCAGCATCTGAGAACATTCATTTTCCATTAATTGACCATCGACCCTTGATTAAATTTTCTTCTATGAAATTCTTGTTTTTCTATCATCATTATCATCAATCTCTCTTCCTCTTCTTTTTTATTCTTTTTTTCTCTCCCTACATCCTTCATTCAACCTTCATTCTAATTTATATTTATGCTTTCCAGATACTCCTACTCTTCTTCTTCTTCTTCTTCTTCTTCTTCTTCTTCTTCTTCTTCTTCTTCTTCTTCTTCTCCTTCTCCTCCTCCTCCTCCTCCTCCTCCTCCTCCTCCTCCTCCTCCTCCTCCTCCTCCTCCTCCTCCTCCTCCTCCTCCTCCTCATCCTCATCCTCCTCTTCCTTCTCCTGCACCTCCTCCTCCCCTCATCACTCTCACAGTTCATCTTGGGAATTTCTATATGCATAAATTCCGCGACCATAAGATTATGGCTGATGTCCATAATAAATCGGTTGACAGGAGTTGATAGGAGTACTCCTACTCTTCTTCTTCTTCTTCTTCTTCTTCTTCTCCTCCTCCTCCTCCTCCTCCTCCCTCCTCCTCCTCCTCCTCCTCCTCCTCCTCCTCCTCCTCCTCAAATGGTCTGTCTAAGCAAAGAAGACATCCCAGCAAAATGGGAAAATGACTCCAGCTTGGGCAATATTGGTTCAAAAATTAATAATTCGATCACAAATTGTAGATCAGAGTGTTTCCTGAAATTTGAGACAAGTTTATAATTTTTGAACCAATATTGACCAAGTCTTGAGTCTTTTTCGCATCTTGCTTGAATGTCTTCTTCGCTTGGACAGACTATACCTGTGTTTAAAAGTTTTACATGTTTATAATTTATTCACATAATATGATGAACTGTGTTAATAAGTTATGTGATTTGAGTGTTAATGAGTTAATATGATTTGTGTTTGTATAAGTTAACGTTTTCTATATTTTTTTATTCAATCCAATAGTATAATTCATTCTATTACATATTTTCCTCATCGGATCAAATATTCCTATCACTAAATAACATGAAATGTGTTCATAATAACTCTCATGGCTCATAGAGTTTTTCTTCAACTGTTATCTGTAAAATCTAGGGAATCAAGGGAGAAATAAATTAAACCTGAAAAAGGTATTTTGGTCATAGAAAGTTCGAAAACGCTGTTAAACCATAAAGAAACACTGATCCACGTTCGGGAAATATTGAACTCTGTTGAAAAGTGATACCCCATTCACAATAATTATGTTAGATTTTCCTGCTTGTCTCATATGATCGCTTGAACAAAAGTCCTGAAACCCCCTAAAGTTGGATGAAAAGGGAGCAAGGCAAAAAATAGGAAAGGGATGAAACAAAAGAAGGAAAAATAATGATGGACAGAGAGCAAAAGAGATGGAGATAGATAGAGAGAGCGAGAGAGAGTAAGAGAGAGAAAGATATTGAGAAGAGGATGATCATGCATGGAACAACAAATTCTTTTGTGCTTTGCTTACAATATACGTCACAATAAAGCACTTCTCAAAGCACTGTATAAAGAGTAATCTCTGCCATACACTCTATCTGAAGTAACTTCCAACTTGGATTACATTGTATTTCCTATCTTATACTTGTCAAGCTATGTTTAAAGTTACATCAATTACAGTATGGGTTTTGATCGGAGCTACTAGCATTTCCCGTTGTTTTATTAAGGACCATATATCCTAGGGTACATACATTGCATATCCATGTAAACATGTATTGTTCTCTCCGCTGATTACACATATCAGAACCACTCTTCATTTCAAGGGTGGGTGGTAGTGGGCGACCAACTGCCGAACGGCAAAATTATGTCCCAAAAGAACAATGTAATTTTTATCAATCTCTTGAGCAGATAGCGCCGTTATTTATGAACAGAATTTCACGTTCTTTATGCCATTGGAAAGTGAATTCAATTCTCCAGGGGCGAGACTTTTTACTTTTTTATTTTAAGTTTATTTCGATAAATATTGTATAATCAATTAACTATAAAATTATTGAACTCTAATTATTGAAATTAACTTGAAATCGAAAAAGTAAAAAATTCGCTCCGGCAGCTGGCGGTCGGAAAGAGTGCATTTCAAATGCAATTCTATGATGGCTCAAATCATATGACTTATAATGATCTATGAACTCAAAGGCGCCGTTTTCGAAAAACACAATTTTTGGCATTGTGTTATTCGCAATTTTCTCTGCCATTTTTGATTTGATTTTTTCGTTGATAGCTCAAATTGTAGGGAATAATAAGGATATTATACACACCAATTTTCAAAACGATCACGTTATTGGTCGATTTGTAGTGATTTTTCAAAATTTTCATCCCCTAATTTCACCCCCTACCCTTGGACCAATTTGGCTGGTTAACGAACTTGACCGAGATATTAACACTAATGATTTTTGTGCAAAATTTGGTCGCTCTCCGACAAGCCCTTCGGGAGTTATCGTGTTAACAAGGAACTGTACATATATATATATATATATATATATATATATATATATATATATATATATATATATATATTTAGAGATATATGAATTTGAACGGACATCAGATTCGTGTTCTAGGGGCTCGGAAACATGTAAAAAATATATCACATCATAAATTTTCGATTGTCAGGGCAAGACCAATAGTGCATTTTTTCAAATGAAATGCACTAAAAGTCACGCCCCTGGAGAATTCAATTCTCTTTCCAATGACTAAAAAAACGTGGAATTTCCTTCACTATCTGCTATAAGACTTATATCCATAGTCATTAGTCAAGCTATTTTGCCGTTCGGCAGTTGGTCGTCCACTACCACCCACTCTCAATTTTTTTTGCTCTTTACTTCTCCATTACTCGCTTCCCAGTCACAAATTGATACTGAAATTGATAAAATATTAACTCTAATAATAGTAGAACGCAGATACTATACTATAGTCCGTTCAAGCAAAGAAGACCTTCTGGCAAGATGTGAAAACGACTCCAGCTCGGTTAATATTGGTTCAAAAATTATTGATCTGGTCTCAATCGTAGAAAAAATTTTGGGGCTAAATAAATATTTCTTATCTAAATTTTCTACAGAAAATATTTTTTTCAACCAATATTGACCAAGTTGGAGTCATTTTCTCAACTTGCCAGAGGGTCTTCTTTGTTTGGACAGGCTATAGTTCCACACAACATAATTTCAGACTTCCGGTTTTCTGTTTTCATTACAAATTTTACTATTATAATTATTATTATTCTTTTATATATCATACTCTTTCATTTTATATTCTTATACCCTATTCACGATCACTTTTAGACATCTTTTGACGGTTCGTTCTCAACCTTACATACTCTTATAGACTGCTTACGAATTAAGTTTGGTAAACTATTATGTATATAAATAAAGTATAATATTATTTATAGATGTATTGTAATATTCAATATTATATATTACAGTATATAATTATAATCTCTATATACAAAAGCAAAATTAATGGCACTGATTCATTTATTCATTCATCACCAGTCACCAGAGCTAAAAATCCACTGAACCGATGCGTTCAAATTTGGCAGGCATGTTCAGTTGGACATTAAGAGGCGCGCTAAGAACGGATTTTAAAAACTTTTCATGGATACGCCAAATATTTGAGTTTTTCTATAGTTTTTCGGCGTTTTCTTAATTTTTTCGATAACCAATCCGTAGATATTTGGTGGGCAGGTTCAGATAAGGTCAAGAAATGTTGTGTTAGAATATTTTCGAAATCGTTCAAGATTACGCCAGTAATCAGGTTTTCGAAATTGTAGATGTATTGCAGGTCTTATCTTTCGCCTTGATACGACCAATCCTAGCTGTAAATGGTTCAGCGAGATTATATATGGACTAATTTGGAAGATATTGAATCAAGTTTTAAAGTATGTCCGATATACTTCCCAAGGTTACGCTCAATATTAGCGTTTTACTATTTTTCGGAATTATTCTTAGATTTTATGAAAACAAATTGGCAGAAAATGTTGAAAAAATTTCAAGTTTTTAGACTTTTCTGGTTATTCGCTAGATTTCCTCTTTCCAGTAATGTATAACTTAGCTAAACCGCATATCGGCAAGTGGTCAATAATTTTGATAGATTAGTCAGTCACTTTGTGGCTTTAGTATATAAGGGTGAAGATTCTGTCACCAATTTTATTATTATCATTATACCATCCCTTAGACTAAAAACGTTGTGCGCATGTACAACAAATAATCAAATTGAAAATATATTTTTTAATGGAAATTTGAGCCCCTAAATATTTGGCGCCCCCAAATATTTAACGCCCTGGGCTATAGTTCAATCTATACCCTATTCACGATCACTCAAGACGAAAAGACACAAACGTTTTGCGTGTGTGTGTGTGTGCGCGTGGAAAAGAAGGTTTTCCTTCATGCGAAACCGTCCGCCATAGTCAAACAGCTGTAGCCAACCACAGCTCTTGTTGTTTAAGCTCAAGGACAAGACAAGAGCTATGATTGGCTACAGCTGTTCGAATGCGACCAACCGTCGGACCGTTTCGTATAAAGGAAAACATACCTTTAAGCCGCGTATCGACAGTCCGAGGCATGTGCTACGAATGCCTCGCTGTACAGTCTGTTGACACAAAAAAGAGTACTACTACTAGTATACTATCTACCGCGTATCGACAGTCCGAGGCATGTGCCACACATGCCTCGGACTGTCGATACCAGGTTTGCTAGCAGCGAGGCAAACGCTGCACACAATTCGCAGCGAGCAGTGCCTGTTGCCTCGCAACGCACAACGAACAATTCTACAAACTAACCTCAAAATTGTACCCCATTCCTATGCATTTTTGTGATTGAGAATTCTATTTGGGTGCAGAAAGTTCTAATAGGCAATAATAAGCATTGCCTTGAATTTTTATCTACTAATTGAGCACAAACTAACCTCCAAAGTCCAAATTATCAATTGTCAGAGCTTAGTTGCTTTGCCTCCAGCTTGATGGCGCTAGTCAATTTGTTTGCGTGCTCGCATTTTTGGTTACAAAAAATGCAGATTTTTTATTATAATTGTAAGTATATACTATATACTTACTTACTTATCCTGGCGCTACAGCCCGATGTGGGCTTTGGCCTCCTCTGTAATCTGCCTCCAAGCATCTCTATCTGCTGCCTTCCGTCTCCAACCTCTCACTCCCATCGCTCTCAGGTCCTTCTCCACATCCTGCATCCATCTTGCCCTCGGTCTTCCTCTTCTCCTCACTGCCTCTAATTTTTCGTTTAGCATGACTTTCTGCATTCTTGACTCATTCATTCTTTCCACATGCCCAAGCCAACTTATTCTTCTTGCTTTGACAAATCGGATAATATTCTTGTGTTGCAAGATAGCATCTATTTCAGCATTCTTCCGTATTCTCCACGCACCGTTTTCATGAACTGGACCATATATCCTCCTTACTAGCTTTCTCTCAAACACCATCAGAGCCTTTTTGTCTTCTTGTAGAATTGTCCAAGTTTCACATCCATATGTGACAACTGGCCTTATGAGCGTTCTGTAGATATTCATTTTGGTGTTCCTGGTAAGGAGTTTTGACTTCAGCAGCTTGTTATTTGCATAATATGCACGATTGCCAAGCATTATTCTTCGTTTTATTTCTGCTGATACCTTGTTATTGCTATTAACCTCTGTTCCCAGGTACGTGAAGCTTTCAACCTTTTCGAACATGCTTTCTCCAATTCTGACAGCTCCTTGCTCTCTCAATCCTCTTGCGCCCATCTCCATGTACTTTGTTTTTTCTTCATTGACTTCCAGACCTACTAGCTTTGCTTCATCTCTGATCTGCAAGAACACTTCCTCCAGAGATCGCATATTCCTTGAGATAATAACAACATCGTCTGCATATGCTAGGATTTGCGTCATTCTTCTCATAATGTTGCTTCTCCTGCTTCTCCTTATATACTATATACTATACTATAATTATAATTATTTTTGATTATTGCAGATTATATTCACACATATGCCTCAGCCATGAGTTTATACTTTTTTTGCGTCACCAGACTGTACTGCGAGGCATTCGTGGCACATGCCTCGGACTGCGATACGCGGCTTTACACGCACACACATGCAAAAAGAATGATCATTCCGTCTAAAGTGATCGTGAATAGGGTATGGATTGAATATAACTTGCTTGGCAAACACATTATGTGTATCTGCGCACATCATAAATGTTTAGCAAGCTTAATTTGTAAGCAGTCTACAAGAGCATATAACTTGAGAACCAAGGTTATTAGAGAAAGGTTGTTCCATAACTGCCTGATATTGGGCAAAATGAAAAAGTGGTGGGGAGACGAAAATTTGACGTAGTTCAGATGAGAGATCCCGACTACACTGGAGCACAACTATACTGGCGCATGCGCGGTCCTTCAATCTTTTCAGCAAAACAATTTTTATATTTTAATATCATATGTTGTTATTTTGTTCACACTTCTCAAAAGAAAACACCAAATTCATATTGTGCCAATAGTAGATCCTATTCCTACATTATGGAAACATTAATATAGTTTTATTATCATTAAAACATCAATATTAAAATAATCTCCATATTGATACTATAACAAAATCGGCCAAATTTATTATAATCTGTCAATTTATCATATTTCTTCCGTCATAACGCAAAATATTGTTAAATATTTTATGTATACAAAATATATTATGAAAAAATATACTTATTATATAAAAGTTATTAACAATTTTGTTATTAA
This sequence comes from Sogatella furcifera, assembly GCA_017141385.1. Taxonomy (NCBI): domain Eukaryota; kingdom Metazoa; phylum Arthropoda; class Insecta; order Hemiptera; family Delphacidae; genus Sogatella; species Sogatella furcifera. The sequence goes on from CM029553.1 coordinate 13,093,837, forward strand.
CTCCGGTGTAGGGCCTAAACGTGGCGTTAGGAATAGCCAGGGCCATGCTAGACTTTTCAACTGAGTTTATAGTGGACAAATCAGACGATTCATATTTTCAATTCACCAGTGTAGTTGTGGTCCATTGTAGTCGGGATCTCTGATCTGAACTATGTCATTTTTTGGGTTCCCCCACCACTTTTCAAATTCTCAAAAATCGGAACAACCTTGTCTTTAATAACCTTCACGAATATAGATTGAAAATAACTTGCTTGGCAATGGCAAACACATTATTTTTCTCTGCGTACATCAAAAATGTTTAGCAAGCTTAATTCGAAAGCAGTCTACAAGCAAGATTCTTAGACACAGGACAACCTTGTGTCTAAGAATCTTGGTCTACAAGGGCATATGAGTTGAGAACGATCTCAGTAAACTGTAAGTTTCGCACTCGTGGACCGCTCGCCGACTGTCCTGTCACAGCTGAGAATTAATAACAGGCAACAGCAATTCGCAAACCGCTTCTTCCTTTACTTGGTCTCTGTTGAAATGATGAAGGCTTTCAAGAAGGCTGAATAGAAAGCTTTCTCAAGACAAAAGAGAAGCTGAATATAAATTGATGAGAACGATCTTGGCATTTATAACAAGAGGTAGAGAAATATGAAAATGAATAATTCCTGTAATAAGTTCCAAAAGACGATTTCGAACTGAGAACAAAGAGAATTATTCGCTCTACCTTCAGATTGCGTTGAATCTAATTATTATAGGATTTCCTTGATGCTAGCTTACTGTATTTTCTTGAGTACCGTAGCATCTCTGCTTGGACTTGCTGACTCTTTTCGTTAATTATCTTTCTCTCTCTCCCTCTCACTCTCTCTCCCTCTCACTCTCTCTCTCTCTCTCTCTCTCTCTCTCTCTATCTATCTCTCTCTTTCTCTTTCTCAAACGTCTGACTATTGATGAGAAGCACTGGCGGCTCGTGCCCACGAAACAGGTGTATCTTTAACTGTACGGCACTTCAACTGTTTCGTGGGCACGAGCCGCCAGTGATGAGAAGGATTAAGTTGTGAGGTGACTGTTTTAGTACAAAAGGCTTCTTTTACTTCCTAAATAAAATTTGTGTTACTGCAAAGTATGAATGTTGTAACAGGAGGCTTGGTGGAAATTAATTCAACTATTTTACCGAGATCTAACGATCATTGAATGAAACATAAGCTACTAAGACTTATCCAGATGAAAAAAGATTCATAGTTATACCATCAATATTTTTTCTTGGGTTATTTGGTTTGTCATGTGTTTGCACAGTCCATAGATGCTCTTTCACTTTCCTATCATAAGAAGTGAAAACTATTCTAATATAGGTAGGCTTTTTTATCTGTGAAATTTGCTTTGTTGTCTTTTTCATGAATGCTGTATTCTAATTGTAGAGTGAATAAGGTTTTGATTTGATTCTATATTTTTGAAACTTATAAAGGTCTACTTCTTCTGAATTGAGTCTCAGCATTTTATATTTTATAAGTTATGATCGATGTACTCATCTACTTTATCTGAATTGGGTCTCAGCATTTTATATTTTTTATAAGTTATGATGCACTTATGACATTGTGATTTTACTCTGTACCCAGTACTGTCCTGAAAAACTTTAATTGGAAAAATGATTTTGATTATATATCATCTATATTATTTTTGACTTGATTTTATACCAAATTTTGAAAGAAGAAGGGTTTCAGCCTGTTTCTTCATCATGGATTATTCATAGCAATAAATGGATAAAGTATTATGTCTGATGTTTTTTGCAGATGGCCAGCCAAGACATGCCTGCAGCCAAGCAGCCATCGGACTACTGTAACAGTGACCTAGTCTCCCGGCTCTTGGCTGCCACTCCACCATATCTCTACAACATGCCACTACTGCCAAACAGCTTCTTCTTCAGCGAAATGCTGCGCAGCTTTGTCCAGGCCAAAACTGCAGTGTCAGCATCTACCCAACCCACACCAACCACCGGAAACCGCCGCGGAAGAAAAAGAACCTGGAAGGACACCAAAATACAACAGCATCATTTACCACCGGAAACCAACAATAATCTGCTGCATGAACCTGACAAACCTCTGGAGTTGACCACAACTGGAAACAGATCCCCTCCACCACCCCCCACTAAACCCCCCACTCCACCACCCTCCATTATTCTACCCCCTGAACAAATACCTCCCCCACCACCCATATGGTACCCATACCACCCACCATCATACCCAACTGCAGCGCCACCTTTTGATCCGCTGCACTTCTTCATTGATCTCAGGGTGTCTGGGCACATTTGGGACCAGACCAAGGAGTCGGGAAACAATGGAACCACCGCCCCAGTGGAACCACTCAATCTTCAAACCGATCAGAAAGTCAACAAAACATCGACATCATTCCAGCAGCCAGAACAAATGTCATCAATGTTCAAACCCTCAAGGAAGCACATGTCCGCTTTTGCTGTGCCCAAACCACGTGAGATGTCATCAAATGCTAATGGAACAACATATGACTTTGATGCAGGAAAGCCAATTTTAGGCATGGATGCAGCAAAATCGAATTCAACCACATATGGTCTGGATGTCGCAAAACCAAACAAGTTTACAAACAATGTTGATGGTAACAAAACAGTTAGTACCAATTATGTTCTGCAGAATCTGTCCAAGATCTACAAAGACCTTGAGAGTAAATCGAAAAAAGAGGAAGAGTTGAATGAATTCAAAGGAGATCAAGATGAAGTTCTGGAGGTGAAAGAAGATGTTGAGGAGGGAAAAATGTTGGATAAAGAGAAGAAAACTCGAGATCTGCGAGCGTTGATTGGCTTGGAATTGGTCAAGGATTTTGTGAGTATTGAGGGTAAGAAATACCCAAAAGGTACAATTATTCCTCATGCAAATACCAATACTGAGAAAAATTTGGGAATGAATTCTCAGGAAAACTGTGAATTGAAGAAAGAGACTCCAGACAAGGTCACTGATGTTGATGATGACAGTAACATTCAGGTGGATGACGATGATTATGATGATAGTGATTTTTATGATAATGGCAATACCAATGGGAGACCAGTTGGCAGTGATGATCAAAATATTGATTATTCTCAAAGATATCAAGAGTGAAATGGACATTTAAGCTTGTTATTCATATCAATTAGCTTGTATTTCAGATCTCACACAATAATTATTCTTCATTCCAGTTACCTCCCACAGATTCTTTGAATAATATTCACTCTTGGAGAAACTATTCTTTTGATTTTCCAAATCTACATGTAAATACATAATTGATAAACATTTCGGATTATCTACATCATTCACATTTTATAATAGGCCTACATTACATTCATTTACATGTGAGTATAGTATTTTCCTTACTCATCTATTCAAAGTTCCATGAAAAACTACCAATAAGTATTAGAATTCAGACTGCATTGTGGTCAGTGAAATTTTTATGTAAAATTTTATTTCAAAAATGTTTAAATGAATTTATTGAAAATCAGGGTTTCAAATGAATTACTGTCAGAAGAAAAAATCTTGTCGAATATAGCTGGGTTTTTCCTAATCAAGTTACATTTTTTCAAATGGAGCAAAAAATGCAGTCCTAGAAATTAAAACTGAAAATTTGGACTGTATACAGTCATGAATATGTTGTTAGTTATAGCCTATTTAGAATTAGTAAATGAAGGGCTATTCCTGTTTTTTCGTTCACAAATTTTTTTTAGATAACCATAATGATATCATGTATGGTGCTAAATAACCTCCAGAAACCTGAACCTTTTTTCTCCAATGAAATTCAATTGATGCAATCTCATAGATAATAATACAGAAACATCTGAACCTAATAAATACAGAGTGTTACAGGAGGAATGTGCAATACTTCTCAGGCTGATTCCTTGGCTGAGTCGGATTCTGAAGAAAAAGTTGTATGGCGGTGATCATGTAAATCTTACCCAAATCTCAGAAATAGCGATCAAAAATTGCAAAATTGCTACTAAACACAAATTTATCACTTTGTGCTATAACTTTGTGCTATGTTTTATAACTTATATGTTATAACTGGATAAGGGATCATAAATTTGTATTTATCATTAATGGAAGTTGAAAAGAGTTGGATTCTAAAGGAAAAGTTAAATGGCAGCGAATGTGTAAATCTTCTCCAAGTTTCAGAAATGGTGATCAAAAATCGCAAAATTGACAAAACATAGCACAAGTGATGAATTTGTGCTTAGTAGCGATTTTGTTATTTTTAATCACCATTTCTGAGCTTTGGGTGAGATTTACACAATCGCTGTCATTTAACTACTTTTTCTTTAGAATCCAACTCTCTTCAATTTCTATTAATAAAAAATACAATTTTATGTTTTCTTATCCAGTTATAACCCTTATTGCTGAAAAATGGCGTATTTTAGCATACTTTTCCCATTATCTCAATAACCGTTAAAGTTACAAACTTGGAGCTGGTTTCATTGAATTCTTCAGCTAATTTTACTTAGGAATTGATTATTTTAAACCCTTACTAAAGCCTCTAAAAAATTAGAAAAATTAATATTTTTTGAAAAATATCAATTTTCTGCCATTGTTATCTCAGTAACAAAGCGTTTTTGGGGGTTGGTCCCATGGAACGTTTTTGTCTACTTGGTGTAAGGAATCAGCCTGAGAAGTATTGCTCATTCCTCCTGGAATACTCTGTATAATGACCACCCAGTATAAGTGAGTTCTGTGGTTGATTGTATATTTCGTGCAAGCTAAGAAGGCACACCGTTACAATTTAGATGAGTTATAACTGTGTGTCTTATCTTGCGCGAATTAAAAGACTCATAAAAGTTCACTTTACAGGCCACTGATCATAAATGAGAAGTTTTCTATTGTATAAACTGCGATTGGACTGAATCTTCATTATTTTATCATTTATTCTTCTAATTATAATCTATAATAATTGGCAAATTAATAAATGGTGAACATCTTCATAACCTATGAAGAGTTCCACTGCAAGAAAATGATGTCATTCATCTAAAACTAGTCTTAATATAGCTTATTGTTATTAATAAATGCAACTATACTGTAATAAATTTCGTTCTTTGTATATTTGTATTAGAAATCTCATTTTAAAGATCTACAAGTTTAATGATACAGAGTGTACTATTGTGATAAGTCTATTCATCAAATATGTTACCTTTTCCTTTTTCTGTATCAAAGCACTTCTAAATTAATGTGAAACAAGCCCCACTTGTAAATAATAAATTACATGATTAGTCTATAATAATACCATAGACTACGTACTATACATTGTCTCTGATAATAACAAATCCAATGTAATATTAAAATAAATTCACAATTTAATCTAACCTATCCTAATTCCAATGCATAATAATATCATTTGACAAATATTGATTTTCAATTGTTATCTAGTGAACTATTGTATTTTTTAATATATTAGGTTTATTACCTCTACCTCAGTCAATATCTGGTCAAAGTCTAGTCAAATATTATATTTATTTCATAGGTTAATTAACTTAGATCTTAGAATAACCTTATTACATTAATTACCTTAGAATTATGCTATTCAAATCAGCATAACAATATTATTGACAATAATAGAAACTCAGAAGAAATTTTACCGTATTAAATAAGTTGAATGATCATATTCCATGAAAATTTTGCATAAATGAGAGAGAAACGTGTAAGTAGAGGTTAGGCTATTAGAATATGTCAGAAAGTTAGGCTTGAGGTTTATACTACTATACTATGATATACAAATCATGTGATATGATATATGATATAGATGTGGAACTATATACAGAGTGACCTGCGTAGGGTGTAAAAGCCAGCAACCATGCAATTTCCAACAAAAAATGTCCATTTGATTTTTCGATATTTTTCAAGTAGTCGTCATTAAATCGTCAATATCTCAGAAACTTTTTGTCAAAATTGATTTTTTAAGGATGTTATTGAAAAGAAGACAAAATTACACATTGATTTAAGGTATTGCACATGCCAAAGTCGATTACTGAACAGTATTTTTTAGCGGTCAAAGTTGAAAAAAAAATTCAAGTTTTTTTGGAACTTCAAAAATATTTTTCTTGATTTCTTCCAGGTTAGGAAATAATTTTCGTAATAATTTTATAATAGAGCTAACCACTGCAGATACGATCTTTTAACCAGTTCCATTGAATTTCTCAGCCAAATTACCTATTGATAAATCATTTTGTATGCCCTAAATCACTCCAAACAAAGCTATCAAATTGTAGACAACTATTTACACTCAACAAGATTAGTCTCGTTTTTAATAGAAAAATCGAATTTAAACTGCAATCCTGACTCAGTGAATTAAATTGAGCTGGACCCCTGTACTTGGTCTCATTCGAAAGATAATAGAAAATTGAAGTTTTTGCGCTATAAAAATTATTTCTTACCCTTGAAAAAAATCGAGAAAATCTGTTTGAAGTTTCAGAAAAAAATTTTCCTTTTTCAAATTTGACTGCTAAAAAATACTGCTCAGTAATCGACTTTGGCATGTGTATTACCTTAAATCGATGTGGAATTTTGTCTTCTTCACAATGATATCCTCAAAATTCAAAAGTTTTTGCGATATTGACGATTTAATGACGGTATGTAGGCCTACTTGAAAAATATCGAAATATCTCGAAAACAAAGGTCGATAGGAAAACATTTTTCTGGACATATTTGTTGCAAATTGCATGTAGAATCTCTGCTCGCCGGCTGTTACACTTCATGTGGGACACCCTGTATACTATGTAGCACCAGCAGCCTAACCTTAAGCCTCACCGTATTTGAAAAGTTCTTACCCTTAGTGAAGGCTGACTCAACATTCACTTTGTTATTAGAGCAACTAATTTGGCTAACATATTTATTATTTGGGCAACTAATTTAGGCCAACATTTTGTTGGATTGGATGTGACCAAAGCCCACAATTGAACTCTGATATGGTTTAACTTTCAATTAAAATGTCATCACTTCTCTTATACCGTAACACATTATTGAAATTATACGGATGGTCCATTGAATAGTAAATGTTGGAGCTGAAAACGCATTGTTACCGAGATAACAATGGCGGAGAATCAAAATTTTTCAAAACATATTAATTTTTCTAATTTTTTAGAGGCTTTAGTGAGGTTCTAAAATAAACAAATCCTATGTAAAATTAGCTGAGTAATTCAATGAAACCAGTTCCAAGTTTGTAACTTCAACGGTTATTTAGATAATTGGAAAAATATGCTAGAACACGCCATTTTTTCAACCATAAGGGTTATAACTGGATAAGGAATCATAAATTTGTATTTTTCATTAATGGAAGTTGAAAAGAGTCGGATTCTAAAGGAAAACTTGAATGGCGGCGATTGTGTAGATCTTACCCAAGTTTCAGAAATGGCGATCAAAAATCGGAAAATTGACAAAACATAGCACAAGTGATGAATTTGTGCTTAGTAGCGATTTTGCGATTTTCGATCGCAATTTCTGAGATTTGCCGCCATTTAACTTTTTCTTTAGAATCCGACTCTCTTCAACTTCCATTAATAAACAATACAATTTTATGATTCCTTATCCAGTTATAACCCTTATTGTTGAAAAATGGCGTTTTCTAGCATATTTTTCCAATTATCTCAATAACCGTTGAAGTTACAAACTTGAAACTGGTTTCATTGAATTCCTCAGCTAATTTCACATAGGAATTGATTCCGCCATTGTTATCTCGGTAACAAAGCGTTTTTGGGGATTGGTCCCATGGAACTTTTTTGTCTACTTGGTGTAAGGAATCAGCCTGAGAAGTATTGCACATTCCTCCTGAAACACTCTGTATAGCCTACGTATGATTGATAATTTAAAAATTGATCTTGAATAAATTGATAATATATGATAAAAATGAATAAACATCTCACCAAGTGAAAAACTGTCTCGAAAATTTATTTTCCAAGCCATAAGTCTTTAAGTCTTTGAATGATCCTAGATATGAATATTTATTTATTCTTCAGTCTATTTATATAGTCTTCCAATGATTTTAGTTACAGTATGAAACATATAACTTTTAAAAATCTGTTGATAGTTATAATAAAGAATACAATTATACATTTTAGTTACAGTATGAAACATATAACTTTTAAAAATCTGTTGATAATATAATGAAGTATACAGTTATACAAAACTTCAACATGCGTATCACAAACAGCCAAATAATAGCCTATTGAAAGTCATAACATTTGTATTTGTATTTATATATTGGTGTTTCAGTAAATTATTCAGTCAGTACAGTTAGTCTTCATTGACTCCAGCTCGATCAATATTGGTTCAAAAATGTTAAATTTGGTCTCAAATTGTAGATCAGAATGTATCTAACAATTTGAGACAAAAATTATTAAATCAGAATGTATCCTATCATTTGACACCAAATTTATAATTTTTGAAGCAATATATTGACCGAGCTAGAGTCATTTTCCCATCTTGCAAGGATGTCTTCTTTGCTTGAACAGGCTGTAGGTAGGTTTTTCCATAATAACATAGGCTATAATCAATGTAAGAATTATATGAATACATGATCAAAATAAATACTATGACTGTAATCAGTTATAGGTGTAGTTTTTAGCCAAGCAAAGAAGACCCTCCGGCAAAATGGGAAAATGACTCAATCTCAGTCAGTTATGGTTCATAAATAATCAATTTGATCTCAAATTGTGGATAACAATTTGATCTACTATGTTGAGACCACATTTATAGTTCTTGAACAAATATTGACCAAGCTGGAGTCATTTTCCCATCTTGCCAGAAGGTCTTCTTTGCATGGACAGACTATAATACTGTATTCATTTTTTCAAATATATTAGCGTTTCAGTTTTTAAACTTTGGAAATATTCAGAAATCTTATTAGAAAGTTCACATGCATGCCACTGGCAACGAGTGACCGAAGCATTCGAGTTTCTCGAGATATCGATGTTTGAATGTATCGAGCAAGAACATCGACTTTGGAGAGGTATCGAAGCAAAACATCGATGTTTTGGGCGTGGCTCGAGGAGTGATAGCGAGCAATAGGGCGAAGTCTAACTACGTTGTTGACAATCTGAATTCTTCCATTTCAAAATGGTTAGTACAGAACTATTTTGCTCAATATCAATATTTATTTGGAATTTGTTCTCAAATCTATTTCATCTTCGACGTTCATTAAAGCCAATAGCTTCGCTTGTCAGATCCAAGTTACCATAAAAGTACCGTAGTCATAGGTTTTATTGACGTGAACGACATAACCTGAAATCAACTAACATTAGGCCATCTTATACCCGGCGATCATATTCTGCTATGGACTGTCCAAGCAAAGAAGGCCCTCTGGCAAGATGGGAAAAAGACTCCAGCTTGGTCAATATTTGTTCAAAAATTATAAATTTGGTCTCAAATTGTAGGAAACAATTTGATCCACTATTAAGACAACATTTATAGTTATTGAACAAATATTGACCAAGCTGGAGTCATTTTCTCATCTTGCCAGTTGGTCTTCTTTGCTTGGACAGACTATAATCTCTATTTTCTGGCAAATCAGTTGATGTGAAACTCAAATATTTTCATTATTCCTGTTTTCTCATCATTCCTTAGGCTATTTATTGTAATAGGAAAAATAATAAAAATTTCCAGTTTTCTTTTCAAACTAGCAATCTTTCAATCATAAGCTTGAAATATTTTGAATCCAACTTCTTCAAGATTCAAATTTTATTAGGTGTCCATCAAATTAGACTATTTTATAATTATTATAAATATTCAAAACACAAATTATTCATAACTATCCAGTATTCAGTTGACAACTTATTACAATAATTTATTTTGAATTCAACCGATTAAAATAGTGTGTACTGTATAAGAAAACAGTATTTTTTATTGAGAGACAATAATTGAGAACAAGTTCATTAAACTTGAAAAATACTCGAAATTTAATCAAATTAATCAGAAAAACAACACATTCCTTTTTAAAAAATCAAACTAGAACTTGGAAAACATCATTCAGAAAGTAAGTTACATTTAATGAATAATAATTATTATAATTTTTTTGCATTTCAACGCACAATTTGAAGAGCACATACAACTTACAGCTATGCTCTTTAAAGAACATTTAAAAGCATAATTCAATTCAATATTTTCAATAAGAAAAATTTTAATTTAATAAAAATAAGTTACGGTCAAGGAGAACCTCCTTGGTTACGGTACATGAAAATTTATTTTTATAAAATAAATTATAATAATTATTTTAGTCTTGTTTGAATTTCATAAACAGAAACAGTTACAATACAGTTCTGATTTTGTCGCTCCTATTAGATAAACATAATATTATATAATCTGTGAATCTGTGTCAATAAAATAATATGCAAGCTAGTTATCAATAATATTGATAACACTCAAGTATGCTGATAACCAAAGGTTCCGAGCTCTATTATTTTATTGAGTTATTAATATGTCAGAATTATTCTCCAAGAACATCACCTTCCACATTTTCCTCTTTCTTTCATATGTAGTATCTTTCATATATGTTGAAGACATTTGAATAATTAATTGTATAACTCATTATAATAGGAAATTATTGTCACAGAAAATAGGTAGTCTGTCCAAGCAAAGAAGACCCTCTGGCAAGATGAGAAAATGACTCCAGCTCGGTTAATAGTGATTCGAAAATTATTGATTTGGTCTCAAATTGAAGATCAGAATGTTTTCTACAATTTGAAACCAAATTTACCATTTTTGAACTAATATTGACCGAGGTGCAGTCATTTTCTCATCTTGCCAGAGGGTCGTCTTTGCTTGGACAGACTATAATTAGTTGAAAATTGAAATACAAAACTCATAGCGAACACATAAAAGTTATTACGTTCCGTCTGTCTTATAGTCTATCCAAGCAAAGAAATAAGACATTCTGACAAGATGAGAAAATGACTCCAGATCGGTCAATATTTTGGTTCAAGAATGATAAATTTAGTCTCAAATTGTATAAAACATTCTGCTCTACAATTTAAGACTAAATTTATAATTTTTGAACCAATATTAATCGAGCTATAGTCATTTTCCCATCTTTCCAGAATGTCTTCTTTGCTTGGACAGACTATACAACTTTATATTCGAATTCAAAACAAGAGACTTGATATGCCTACATGATACAATGTACTGTAGATACATATGTAGGCAACAATTAACTTATGTACACATTTTACATATGTAGGCAACAATTAACTTATGTACACATGTTACATATGTAGGCAACAATTAACTTATGTACACATTTTACATATGTAGGCAACAATTAACTTATGTACACATGTTACATATGTAGGCTACAATTAACTTATGTACACATGTTACATATGTACGCAACAATTAACTTATATACACATGTTACATATGTACAACACATCAATGTGGAAGCTGCGGCTTAGCTTTAATACTTTGCACATTGTTATATTGTTAATTATTTGATTTTAAATATGTTTCTTTTAGAAATAAAATCAATTCTAATTTCAGATTGAATCGGATTATGAACAGGATATAGAAGAAGTAACTGAGGAAGTTGACGATAATGATTATGATGATGATGATGTCAAGAGTTTTATTCCAATTAAAGATGTGAACATTGCTGATGATTTGCAAATAGAAGATGATGACTCCAGGGCTGATCCAATCATTAATCATCAGGTAATCGGGTAATATAATCTGTCCAAGCGAAGAAGACATTCTGGCAAGATGGGAAAATGCCTCCAGATCGGTCAGTAGCCTATTGGTTGAAAAAAAATTAATTAGGTCTCAAATTGTAGATCAGAAAATCTAATACCAAAAATCTGAAAATTCTAAAATCTGATACCAAATTAAAAATTTTTGAACTAATATATTGACCGAGCTGGAGTCATTTTCCCATCTTGCCAGAATGTCTTCTTCCTATGAGCGGTTTCCTTACAGTAAGTAAGTAGGATATAAAATGGAGTTTTTTTATTATTTTGCTCGAGTCATTTTTCTAATAAGGTACCTAAGACAAAAACTTGAATTTTAAAATTACCTAGTTTAAGGTCTACATACACTGTCAGTTCTGTCTACAGTCCGAACTGACAGAACTGCGGACTGTTGAACAGGAAAATGTTCAACACTTATAACAGATCGGACTGCAGTCTGTGACCACTGGTGCTATCACCTACAATATGAAAAATCCATGACCTTTAAAGCGGCAAAAATACTTTTCCATTATATTTTGTACTAGCCGGCAGGCTTGCTTCGCTTGCCTTCTCCGTCTAGCCAGGGGGCTCCGCCTCCTGGACCTCCGACAGTATCAGAAGTGTCAGTGAGTCGAACAGGCTCGCTTCGTTCGCCTGAAAAACCTCGAACGAAGTCCAACTTAACATGCCTGCCAAACTTGAACACATTCGGTTCAGTGGATTTTCAGTTCTGATGATGAATCAGTACCATTTCGCTGTTATAGATATAGATTATGGTTTCTTAAACCACAAATAGCTATCCTATTGGTCCTACACTCAAATTAATAGGCTTGAATTTTACAAATTTATAAAATATTTATGAAGTTCTCAATATTGTTTTCGTTGGTGCCTTATTTATTTGATTTCTGTCATCAACCTTCTAAATTCGAAATTTTAAAGTGTTATATTCCTGCATTGAAAATTATGTGTCAAACATGCAGCACTATTAGATCATTACCTAATTTTGGAAAAAATTTAATTATTATAAAGTTTTTGGGAGAAGAATATAGTACAGGCTATGTCTGGTTTTTCCTCCCAGTTTTAGTACTTTTGGATAAATGAAATAAAATAATGAATTTTATACATTTATGATCCTATTCACCATAGTATACATTTTCTTATTCAGCAGGAGTTTATGAAATGGGAAAAGGAAGATAAAATTTGTTATAAAAGGCAAAAAAGACGTGTTGCTAAATGGCTCTTGATTTTGCTATGAAATCACTCCAAAAAAAAGAAATGCAACAGTGATGCTCAATAATATGTGGTGATTTGATTTTGTGTTTGGATTTTAAGAATTGTTTTATTAATCTTGTAAATTTAACTTGAAGAAGATGTTTTGATCAATCCAATTTTTTATATTGATGTGTAATCTACTTGTATTTTTTTTTTTTTTTTTTTTGTTAATAAAATCATTTGGAATTTTGTTGGCAATAATTGCAATAAGTAAAAGCATACAGTAGAATTAAATGCCTACAATAGAAGAAAAGATTCAGAAATTGAAAAATATAGGCTTTATTATTAATCTTGAGTGTTTCTGCTGTAAACCGATGTTGTCCATGTTGAAGTCTAAAAATTATTCTATTCACCCCATTTTACGGTAGGCCTATTTATGTGGAATAGGACATTGAATATCATTTATGGCTATCTGCTTACCTATCTTTGTGTTCAAATGTAACTTAATGTGAATAGTAAAATAAATATTTCATAAATCTTCAAAATCCACTGATTACAGATAGAAAACGACCAAGAAACTGAAGATGAAGAAGGATGTATTCTACTTAGTGATGTTATTTTACAAGACAATGATGATGATGATGATGATGATGACGTTGATGATTCAGATCAAGAATTAGCTGAATATGAATGGACCGCTTTGAATTCAATCGATTATGAAGATGATGATGATGATTATTCAGAAACTTGTGAAGAAAAGGTAGCGTAGGCTAAGCAATAATTTTTATTTTCCCAATTTTTTTTTCATGACAAATTGCTAGTTCATATTCCATTACAACTACATAACTACACTTAACTTATATATTGATGAGCGTTGACGTTGTTACAGAATCTAAAATCTTTACAGTAGGTATATTCAAAGAATTACGTCAAAGCCGTAATCTAAAGAATTACATCAAGTTGTAATTTAAAGAGTTCGCCTACTTCAAAGTTGTAATTAAAAGAATTACATCAAAGTTGTATAATTTGAAGAATTACATCAAAGTTGTATAATTTAAAGAATTACATCATAGTTGTATAATTTAAAGAATCAAGTTACATCAAAGTTGTATAATTTAAAGAATTACATCAAAGTTGTAATCCCTAAAATTAAATTTGATGTTCCACTTTCAACGCATTATCCTCACACAACAACAGTTCAATTTTCTTTAACACAGCAGTTCAATTTTCTTTAATATGATTTTCAAAAAGTAGTAAATTTCGTACAAGCAGAAAAGAGACGCCGCTACAATGGGCACGTTCAGGGAACGTATGGTAGATTGTCTCAAAATCTCGAGCGGCAGATTGTTCCACGTGCGATGGGAGCATTTTGACAGTAAATGTATCAAGCGGTTGCTAACCGTAACCACTAACCGGAAAATTGGAACATACGGTAGTTGGAAGCAAGGTGATAAGAATAGTGAGGTTCTAAAATAATCAAACACTATGTGAAATTAGCTGAGAAATTCAATGAAACAGTTCCAAGTTTGTAAATTCAACAGTTATTGAGATAATTGGAAAAATATGCTCAAGAACGCCATTTTTCAACAATAAGGGTTATAGGATAAGGAATCATAAAATTGTATTTTTTATTAATGGAAGTTGAAGAGAGCCGGATTCTAAAGAAAACGTTAAATGGCGGCGATTGTGTAAATCTTACCCAAATCTCAGAAATGGCGATCAAAAATCGCGAAATTGACAAAAGTGATGAATTTGTGTTTAGTAGCGACTTTGCGATTTTTAATTGCTATTTCTGAGATTTGGGTAAGATTTACACAATCGCTGCCATTTAACTTTTTCTTTAGAATCCGGCTCTCTTCAACTTCCATTAATAAAAAATACAATTTTATGATTCCTTATCCAGTTATAACCATTATTGTTGAAAAATGGCGTTTTTTTCATATTTTTCAAATTATCTCAATAACCGTTAAAGTCACAAACTTGGAACTGGTTTCATTGAATTCCTCAGCTAATTTCACATAGTGCTTGATTATTTTAGAACCTCAATAAAGCCTCTAAAAAATTAGAAAAATCAATATACTTTAAAAAATCTCAATTTTCCGACATTGGTATCTCGGTAACAAAGCATTTTTGGGGGATGGTCCCATGGAACTTTTTTGTCTACTTGGAGTAAGGAATCAGCCTGAGAGGTATTGCACATTTCTCCTGAAACACTCTGTATATGAACCTTCAACCTTGGGTCAATGTTGGTTTAAAATTATAGGCTACGTTTGGTTTCAAATCAGGATGTTTTTCAACATTTGAGACCAGATTTTTAATTTTTGAACCAATATTGACCGAGCTGGAGTAGTTTTTCCATCTTTTCCCATCTTGCCAGACTGTCTTGTTTGCTTAGACAGACTATTATTATATATTGCCTATGACTGATTATTTTTTGTACCCAGCTAAGATTGCGTTGAAAATACAAAAACTGTTCCCAATTTCCCAATAAAGTGACATGTAAAAGCTTACACTCGATGAATAGAATTTTATGGATTTAAATTAAAATAAAATGTTTATTTTACAGAATGCATTTCAAACAAGCCTGGGAAGTATTGGAAAATCACATGGAAACAGACATAAGACAGGTACAGTCAACAAGTAAACTAATAATATTAATACAAAATTTAATTTAATTTCGGATGGACACGTTAAGCCGTCGGTCCCGGCTGCCTAAAAGCAGTCGTTAAGTCATGTCAGAGGCACTGAAATTGATTAGGAGCGACCTGGAAACTCTTATACCAGACCTGAGCCTGCCAGGTTACACGAATATTATTATTTTTTATTAATAAAAAATGTGAAACTCATTTCACATTCATTTGTTTTTTATTATTCATTTATTTATTCATTTCTTTATTGATTTGATAACGGTTAAGCACCACTATTGGTAGACACTCGATTCAATGGCAGTGAACGTTTGCCATTGGCCTAGACTGGTCAAGCTCTGATCGGGGAGGAGCTTGTCTATAGACCAATGGCAGACGTTCACTGCCATTGACTCGAGCGTCTACCAATAACAGTGCGTGACCGTTAGTATAAATTAGTACTGCTGCCCCTACGTTGAGTTTTAGTTTATCAGAGATTGATAATTGTGTAACAACCGAAACCGGTATCTCGATTTTTTATAAATCAGTGGTTTGACAACATCTTGTCTTTTCATTTAACGAGCATCATTCCTTAAAATGCGCTGTAATCTCACACTTTGTTGTTGAATATTAGTTGGATAGAGATTATAACCTAAGTGATTCACCTGAACTAGGTAACAATTGTTATTTCCAGACGCAGCGGAAAAATCAAAACCAAAATTGGAGAAAAATAAGTCTGTCCAGTTCAAAGAGATCGGCGATCAAGCGTCAAGAACAAGTCGAGGTTTGATGTTGTCAGAAGTTCCCAGTAGACAGGTCACCGTCTCAGACGACTCCGAACAGGTGATCGGCGAGCTAGTTCCTCCCGCAGATCTTCGGTTCTGGCCAGCTGATCGAGTTCCGCGATCGAAATGCTTCTACAAATGTGCGCACTGTGAGCACAAAGCACGCTCCAGGCACAAGCTGCGACTGCACTATCGAAAACACAGTCGTGAGAAGCCGTTCTCGTGCCAGGTGCTTATTTCAATGTTCAATCTTTATTATATTAGTATCAAATATAATAATAATAATAATATATTTATTTCGCCAAAAATTACATACAGTAGTTAATTACAAAATATGAATGATACATACAAAATGCATAATAAATTTAAATTAAAATATATCTAAATGATTTGGCACAGCCAGCAAAGAAAACTTGTGCGCTAGCTGCGAGTTCATAAAGCGAACAGCACAAAGTAAAGCAATACCCAAAAATGAAAAAAACAAGACTTAAAATAAATGAAGATAATTGCAATAAAAATGCTTATTATAAATAATACAATGATAAAATTTGAATAATTTCGTGTTGAGATCAATATACCGGTGATAACCAAAAACAAATCATGTTTATTCTCCCAAATGAAAATTAATGAATAAAAATACAAAAATAATAAATTTTCAGTTATGAGCACATCCCAGTGCTTAATCAATTTTCAAAAGTAAATATAGAAGATAGAAAGACATTCAAAACTCAAATAAATCATGAACAGACTTATTAACATTTAGGTATTGTAGAATATATATTTTGCCCAACCCATAAATTTATTTCCCTGATTAGTGCTTTAGTAATTTTTGAATTAATGAATTTTATCGCAATTTTGTTTGAATATATATTGCAAAGATAGGTGAACTGGTGTCGACAAACTACTAGTTTTATTAGGTTGATATTGAAATTATTTAATGCTAATGATCGAGTCTGATAAGGTATATTCCTAATTTCTAGATTATTTCTATCCTTATTTAAGTGCAAAACAACCCTCGTTACATACATCTGTCCAAGTGTTGGTACATTTAATTCTTCAAAAAGTTTCTTGCTTGGGTATCGTCTTGGTTTACCCAGTGCTGCCCTTATAAGATGCTTTTGTAATGTGAAGATTTTATTAAAGTGACAATCATATGCACCACCCCAAGCTTCAATCGCATATTGAAACAGCGAGTGGGCATACGCAAAATAAATTGATCTTTTCACATCTAAATATATCTATCGAATATATGATGAATATCCCCCATATTTGCTACGTATGTTGCTTATTATTTAAAATGAGAATCGCGCAGTATACCCTTTTCAATTACCACATATTTATTAACCGAACGTAAGTGAGGTCTAAGATTCAAGTCGACGATTTTGCATTTGTTTGTAGGTATCTATGTATGTATGTATGTTTGTATGTTCCGCATTTACGACTGAACGCGGCAATACATTCCAATGAAATTTGACAGGGATGTTCCTCTTGAAATTGCGCGTCAATGTATACCGTATGTAAGGTTTTTCAACAATTTTCATTTTGAGTCAATAGACCGAGCTTGAGTCATTTCCCCATTTTGCCAGAGGTTCTTCTTTGCTTGAACAGACTGTACCTTTGGAACAAAAACGCTATCCTATCATATTAAGCGAGCAATTTCTGTATGTATGTACGTTTATATATCCACGGTTCTAGAAAACGGCTCTAACGATTTCCTTGAAATTTGAAATGTAATGTATGTAACCGTGATGGAAAAATAAGTTTTCCATCAAAATCAAACCTAATGTAATGGAGAAATATGGAACTACAATATCATTCTATTTCAACGTTTCCATATCATACCAATTGGCAATTACAACGTAATCATACCAATTCACAAATCAGGAGCAAACAAAAAACTTACTTGAAAATCACGGACCTATTTCCCTCTTATAAGCTTCAGTTTCTTAAATAATTATTAAAAAGTGGGTCATTTTGGAGGTACAATTGAGGGAATATTGGCGAATAATGATATTTTAGCTTATTCTATATTATTATTATATAAATAATTATGGGCCACCAACCCACTGGTTGCCGTGGTGGGCTGGTGGCATCGATCTATCGATCATTGTACTATCGATTATATGAGTTGATGTATAGGTTAGGTACCAAAAGTAGCGTGATTCACGCTACATACTACTCTTGAAATGTAGCGACGCTACAATTTTATACTACTTTTAAAATGTGGCGTCGTTACACTACAAACTAGAAAAAAGTAGCGCGCTACTCCACAACACTGATTTCAATAAATAAAATAAAATAGAATAATTATGTACCGGTAACATATAAATATTGATAATAACAAAATATAATATGAAACATAATATTATGTGATAAATAAAAACCACAGTAGCATTTGACCACTTTTTATTCCAACTAAACATGTTTTGCTCTCCCAATGGGATGAACTCAAGTGTGAATGAACAAATAAATGGATAAACAAATTTCCCCTTAGCAGAGAGGAAAATGTGGTTTCAAAATGGAAGATTAGAATAGAATATTTGAATAAGGTAACTTATTTTCATTTTATATATTTACATAATATTTCTTGAGGTACCTACTTGTAATTTTGGTTCAACAACAACATATGTTTCGACCTCGAGCGTCATTTGAGTGCTGACGATACACACCCTCAAAAATCTTGAAGCTCTGGCCGAATTTTGGTATAGTCTGTACAAGCAGAGAAGACCCTCTGGCAAGATGGAAAAATGACTCAAGCTCGGTCAATATTGGTTAAAAAATTATTGATTTGGTTTCAATCGTAGGAAACATTCTGATCCACAATAAATATTTCCAATAAGTATAGGACAGGTGAATAATATCTACCAAATAAATATTTTTTGAACCAATATTGACCGAGCTGGAGTTATTTTCTCATCTTGCCAGAGGGTCTTCTTTGCTTGGACATACTATATACGTCTTGCTGATAACAAATCGTGGTGTTTGCAAACCGGGGTACCCTAAGGGTAAGCTAGGGTTAGTTAAAGTTAAGCTAAGTTAGTTAAGTTAAGTTAGTTAGTAAAGCTAAGTTAGGGTAGCCTAACTGTAACTTACTGGTGTAACATCTTAGTATTTAGTTTATGGTGTTCATATTTATATGAAGATTTCTGAGATGTTTTAAAAATAAATTCACAATTCTGTTCAAGGTTTGCGGAAAACAGTTCAGACAGAACCATCATGTAACCGATCATTTAAGGATACACACAGGCGAGCGGCCATTTAAATGTTCCATGTGCGAGAAATCATTTACCAGGTCACATCATTTGAAAAGACACTGCATTGGTCATCATAACATTGAAATTGATCGAAAATAATACAACGGAAAATAGCCAGCTCAAGTGCTCCACCTGCCGAATACCACTTCAGACTGTCCTGACAGAGTTGAGAATAATTGGTAACAGTGATTTCCTAACCATCAGTTTTGTTCACACCAGCTGCTGAACACTAGACATGTTGAAAAGGGACAACAAAATATTATAAATAGGCCTACTGTAGGCCTAATGGTGAAATTAGTTTTTCATATATTAAGTTATGGTGGTTAAAGAAATAGATTTAATAAAGTGATAATAGGAGAAAGTCAATAGTCAATAGTCAATAGTTTTTTTTACATAGTAACAGACGTCAAATATTTTCAAATTATACAGAAAGTGTTCGTGAAAATTCCTCTAGAAAGTGGTGTTCCTTGGGACAGTGTTGTACCTTGGGACAATCACTATTGCTCTGCTATCTGTGGTTGATAAATCAAACTAACCTATATAAGTTGATAATCAGGTCACTATTAGGTGTTAGGTACTACAGAGTTAATAGCGACCATCAACTGATATTTGTGGGAGCTGCAATAAAAAATTTGTAAAACTATCATAGGTGAGTAAATTTTAGTTGAATTGTAGTTTATTTTTTTGTAATTTTATTTCTTCATACTGTGTTGATGAAAATAACTTGAATTTCAAGTGTATGGTTAATTGATGAGTGTTTTCAAATAACTTGAAACTCTTTCATTGATTATGTTTGTCAGACATGCATCATGTTGTACCTTGAGACGTACAGCATCATTGTTGTACCTTGGGACATCCCAAGGTACAACATATTCAGAATTTGGTTGAATCAAACAGATGAATTTCATGTTATTTAATCTATACAGTATGAAGAAACAGAATTAAAAACAATGACACAACAAAATTTTACTCGCCAGTCCTACTAATATTTGATAACCATAATGCCTAGTTTATACGATGCCAGTTGGCAAGGCAATTGTTATAAGACAACTGATGCCGTGCGCAAACAGTTGATAATTGTCTATTAGAGTTTTCATCAAGTCATAAGCCTAGCTGATGATTTAAAATCAAAAGATTCATAATAGATACTTTAAATCAGCTGTATTTTAAATTTCAGAAGACAATTGTCATGAGACAACTGTCTCGCCAATTGGCATCATATAAACTAGGTTTAATAGTCATAAAATCTTTGGATTTATGTAAGGAGAAAGGTGTGGTTTTTAAACATTTCCACCCCATACCTCTCATAGTCTCAAGTTGTAACCATATTGGATCGAACAGTTTTTGGGTCATACAAAGGCTATTAACACTGCATATAACACTGCAATGAATAGTTGGATGCTATCAAATCCAGGAAAGCCCATTCAAATAATATATGATGTAGCTTGATTGGTAGGCAACGCTTTAAAAAAAGCATTCATCCACCAAAGAAAATATAAAGAGAGATTTTTAAGCAACATTAATAATTACCTACATTTAATGGTTAGGTGTACTAAAAATGTTACATTGATTAGTAAGTAACATTGCTTCATCCATTCAACCGAGATAGTTTCACAGACGATGAGTTTCTTTCTTCTGTAACTGACCGAAAGCTTCTTCTTATTGGTCAAGATAACAAGTAGGTGAAATTTCAACCCAGCAGCAATTTGTCTACACCAGAAAATCAACAGCAATTTAATGAGAAGAAATATTCTATTTTGTTCTTCTTTTCCTATTTTTGTATCGATAAAATGAAATTAATTTCCTGTATTAGAGTTTTCCTAAGCTCCCACTTGGTCCCAAAGGTACAACACCCCATATCCCAAGGTACAACTCTTGGATACCTTTGGTACATCAAGGTACCTTTGGATACCAGTACATTGCAGGGCTGTAGAAAATAGTTAATTACTTCCTTATAAAGAATCATATTTTAAATGTCTTCATGATGGTGTTTTGCCTAAATATTGGGCTTTTCAATGAAATTCAAATAAGTTATTCCTATTATACACAGATGGAAATAAAAATATTTTTTTAGAAATTGTCTCAAGGTACAACTTATTCCCCTATATTGTGACATTCAATTGATATACAAGGTAACTCGCTTGGCTATGCAAATAAACATTTTAGGCTTGAAGAATATACTGGCTAACCCTAAGGCGATTTATAAAAAATATCAAAAATATATTTATTTATATTTAAATCAAAATCGCAGTACTCCTTTTCTACAACATGTTCTGCACTCCTCTATTTATTAATTTTTTATATAATAATTGATAGTAGCCCTAGGTTAAAAAGGGGACATTGAAAATTATTCTTCCATGAAGCTTTTGAGAAAGTGTGGTGATGATGAAGCTCTTTAAATTATAATGGCTCTGAGAGCGCAGTGAAGTTTTAAAAAAATTGGAATATAATGTGAAGAGGAATCGCTTTTGAATGCTTATGAGGAGGCTCTGAAACTGTTGCTGAAACTGAATGCTGTTTAAAACTCGCCCGGAAAATTTTGGAATTTTTAGTTGGAAAAACGCAGTTTTAAACAAATCCCTGACGTCCAAAATAAATACTACGGCTGTTAATAAATTAACTTTTTCTCCAATTTATTGTAAAAAAATATTTCATATACTTTTCCCATACATCATTGGAAAGCCAATACATCATCGGATTTTTTATAACTTCAATTACCTTATACGCCGTCTTAAACGCATCCTTGTAATTCAAAATAGAAAATAATTACCTACTTTTTTGGAATTTTCTGCATAATATACGCATTTTCAAGCACATCCTTGATGTCCAATATAAATAGAAACAATGTTGACAGGTTGAATAAACTTGGAAATTCATTGAAATCTTCATAGCTTATTTATGAATGGAACAAAAAAATGGAAATAGCATTACATTTCATTGACTTAATTCAATTGTTGCAAGAAATTCCTTATTTGCATTGTAATAGAACATATTATTTCATATTTCAGCATAATATTATTAAAATTATACAAACGAAAAACAAACATAAACATTGGAATTTCTTAAACAATTTTTATTAAAATATAGTCCACATTTCTTGGATATTAGTGATAGTTTTAATTTTTTTTCTAAAATTGTTGTAATTCACAAATATGGTAAAATTTAGTATATTAAGAAGCTTGAATAAAATGTTGAAATTTTAATAAGAAAGTGGCAGAAAATGTTGAAATTTTGTGGAGGGGTTCGTCTAAGGTCTAGAAATGTTGTGTTGAATTATTTTTGAAATCCGTTCAAGATTACGCCAGTAATCAGGTTTTTTGAAATTTTAGATTGTTGCGGGTTGCATATCTTCCGCGTTCATACGACCAATCCTTACTGTAAATTCAATGGTTCAGCAAGATTATAGATGAACTAATTTAGGAGATATTGAATCAATTTTCAAACCATGTCCGATATACTTCCCAAGGCTATGCTCAATATTAGCTTTTTACTATATTTTTTGGAGTTTTCCCTAGATTTTTCAAGAACCAATTGACAGAAAATATTGAAATTTGGTAGCCATCAGGAGAAGGCGGAGGAGGCTAGGCAGAGAAGGCGAGCGAAGCAAGCCTGCCGGCTACTATAAAATAAATAACTTTTAGATAGAAATTTGAAAAAATTGGTCCACTAGACACTGAAACGGTCGAATCTTAGTGAAATACTGCTACTCCGAGTTAATTGGGGTTTTTGATGTTAGCAGTTTTGAGACGTATTTTTTAATATAAATATATTTTTTCTTTTTTTCACTTTTTTCTTTTCTCCCCTTTCTTTTTTCTTTCTTTTTTCTGGGATGATCTGGGGGGGCACTGACCCCCCATGGCCCCCCCCCTAAATCCGCCCATGACGTGCGCATATAATCATAGCTTCCTTTAATAGAAGCAAAAGCTGTGAGTTGCAGAATTATTAAGCCTATATGCAAACATGTTTCAGCTGGAAACACCTGAAACATTTCTATAGGAATAAGTTTCTTCCAATGCTGGGTATAACATTATTATCAATTCGTACCTTCATTTTTTTTGCTTTAAAATAATACCTGTTTAGTACTAATAGTTCAGTTTTCGACTTTATTTATAATTGATAATTGAGTGAAGTACCTATTCTATCATCCTATTGTGGGCCCAAAAAGTTTTGTACCTCAATCAATCAGTACCGGTACCTAAATAATTTGCTCTAATGCAATTTTTTTATGATTTTGCAATTGCTTGCATTATTATCCATCATTAGAATTTTTATCAAATTGATGTGTTATAAATTGAAATCACAAAATGTGCAATTTCCAAAGACAATATGAACAATAATATTGGTGGTGAAAAGTTATGTGATGTGATTTATCGATGCTTTGTCGTGTCGAAGCTAGTGTTCGTCGATTCTGTGGTGGGCACCTCCATTTGGGCGCCGTTTCGTGATTTGTCGTTTGAGTTTTAAACATGTTTGTTAGTTTGTTAGGTTAACTAGTGAATGTGAGTATGACTGCTTTTTCAAATAAGTTTTATCCTGAATTACACAATTTAAACCAACGGAAAAATGGAAAAATAATTTTCTCAATAATTACTTGCGTTCTCACAATTTCACAAGAAACTGGATTGGAAAATTGAGCCAGCCAGGGGTGCCAGGACTAAAAGCCGCCGGGAAGCATTTGCGTGTACAACTGTAAGTGAATGTGGACTTATTTATTCTAGACTATTCAAATTGTGATCTTATTTTTTAATGTCTGCTTTTAGAACTGATATTCATGTAGCCCATTCTAATAGAATACAGTAACTCCTATCACTAGATCAGTCTGAAACAGTTTGATATACGTTAGCCTAGCCTACTTGCTTCTTGTTTGCGTTGATTCCTGCAATATTCCCAAAGTTTTATAAAATCATGATTTAATAACTATAAGAAACCAATCATTTCTATAAACATCCTCATCCTTATTTCTAACACTTGAGTTTAGACCAGACTTCATGTAGGAATCACACACTCAGCAAAACATTTTTTATATCGACTGCTTTCTTCAATTTTTATTCTTACACTGTAATGAAAATAAACATAATCTTTTTAAGGTGCTTATCAAATTATATTGTAACGCTTTCCTCAGGCTGAAGTTTTGAAAACTTGATGTTGACGTTATTCAAAATAGAATGGAAGGCGAACAGAGAGTAAAAGTAGAGGATGAAGAAGCTATAATCATTGCAACTGCTGATACACAACTCATTGCTGAAACTACGGCAAGGTAAGAAAAAATAGATCAAAATAAAATGAATAAATTTATTTCTACATTTTCATTAATATAACTTGCATATGTATTAACTTACGTATACGTATAACTTGCTTACCAAACATGGTGTGATCTTATTATTCTTGTTCTTCTTTATCTTTAAATATTACTCTACTGGAAAATTTAAGGTAGGCCTATTGCTAATCTTATAAATTTTCCTCTCACAATGACATGTCTTAATAGCCCACAGGAAGGATCGATGTTGTGTGAAAATAATAATCTATAGAACTGGAACCGTAATAAATTTTTGAACTAAGAGGAACTTGCTTACCAAGCTAATATAAAA
Organism: Sogatella furcifera; assembly: GCA_017141385.1. Lineage (NCBI taxonomy): Eukaryota > Metazoa > Arthropoda > Insecta > Hemiptera > Delphacidae > Sogatella > Sogatella furcifera. The sequence continues at coordinate 13,118,974 of CM029553.1, forward strand.
ACTAGAGCAATAGTTCTTTCAAACCTTCAATATTGGCTAAAACCGGTTAATATTGGCTAAATATTATAAACTTGGTCTTAATTTGTAGAGCAAAACGTTTCCTATAATTAAAAACCAAATTTATAATTTTTGAATCAATATTGACCGAACTGGAGTCATTTTCCCAGAAAAAAATACAATACAATACAATTTTATAAATTTCAAACGCAATATAACACACAAATGAAATAAAAAACCGAAGTTAGAACTCTTATAAATGTTATAGAGAAAAAAATGTTATAACGTACAGTGTCATCTTCCTGATGCAATTACACATATGCAAACCTTTTGCCTTTTTTAAAGCTAAATCGCATATGGGAGTACATAATATAATCATTGTTTAGAATTTTAATTAACGGTACCAATAAAAATAAACAATATAATATAATACTAAAAAAGAAAAAAGTACTTTGAAAATGAATAGATACATATCTTTTTGGCTTATACTATTGAAATATTGCTTAATTTTTTGCTCTTGAAAATTATAATTATTATACTAAAAAGTTATAAAAAATGTATTCTTTGATTGGACAGATTATAGTCTGTTTCATTCATATAGTCCACCTACCACCCCCATTGTGATACTGTTCCACATCAACGTGCTCACGTTAAAGACTTCTTTGATCGAATCTTTATTTTTTTAAATCCGTACAGTAGGTAATAGAATTGAGTTTATCCACATAATTATCCATCTGTCAAACTAGGGGTAATCAGTGTGAGGCAATCAGGAATTGAGCAACAGCTGTATGACATTTGAAGAAATTCAATACAATTCCAATAACTTTGTTCAATATCAAGAACTACGGTACCATAATAGTTTCCCATAATGGAAAATTTTGGTTATGTCGGCTGTGGAACTTCTTCGGAACTCCCCATAAATAAGCCATTCGATGATGATGATAATAATAATAATAATGATGATAATAATAATAATCAGGAATATCTTACCTAATCGTTTATTATTAATATTTTGACTTGATTTAAAAAGATTTTAACAGATTACACTTTTTATGATCTTAGTTTCTTATTGGAACGAAAATTTGTCGTTTGTGTTATCATTTCTCTAAATATATATATATATATATATATATATATATATATATATATATATATATATACATTTAGCAGGACCCTCAATTGTTTTTGAAATTCTAAATAAAAATTTGATTTGATTTAAATTCGAATTTCTATAAATTCTTTCATCTACTAAGAGATTATTAAAAAATGCATAAATTTTTACAGTATGGAGACAGAAGAAAGTTTAGAATTACATCAGGATGATTCCGGTAAGTGAAAAGATTATTCTACTATTTTATTCCATACCATCATCATTCATCACTTTTCCAAAAAAAAATTCAACTATAGTCTGTCCAAGCAAAGAAGACGTTCTGGTAAGATGGAAAAATTACTCCAGTCCGTTCAGTATTGGTTCATAACTTGTAAATTTGGTCTTGTGATATGTAGAAACCATTCTGATCCATAATTTGAGGCCAAATGTATAATTGTTAACCAATATTAACCGAGCTGAAGTCATTTTCCCATCTTGCCAGAATGTCTTCTCTGCTTGGACAGACTATACTCGTCAGGGCCTTATTATGATCGTACTCTTGAAGTAAATGCCAACAGAACTAGCTGTTGTGGAATGTATGTTACTGTATTACTCTACAGCTCCATCAGGACAGTCTGAAAGCGGTGTAGAAACGGCGAAACGGTTTAGCTAAAGTCGCTCTCGACTTGGTAAGTTTTCGCAGACTGTCCTGGCAGAGCTGAACATTAATGAGAGTCATTTACCAACAATCAATTTTGTTAGAATCTGCCAAAACAGTCTGAATTTTTAAATCTTGTCAAATTGAAATATAATCTTAATCTGATTTTAATATTGTGGGAAATCACTCACTTGATTTCTCCACTTGTTAGAAGGCTCTACTAATGTTTCTCGATTTATTTATTAAGCGTATGCTTTCATTAGTGGGGAGACCCAATGTTTCTCGATGAAGTGAGTAAGACGCGATAATCTGTTAACAATCAAGAGGACCCAAGTTCGAATCTCGACCGGGGACTAATTCTTCGACCACAGCACAATCGTTTAAATACGGCCACCCCGTCTTTCGGAGGAGACGATAAGCCGTCGGTCCTAAAACGTAGGCCTGGTTGCGTTGTCTCTCATCATCCCTTTTATTTCCCACGCTCAAGCCTAAGACCCTATGTGGACATCAACCTCAGAAACAAACAAACTTAATCTATATCTATATAAGCGAAATGGCACTGACTGATTCATTCATTCATCACCAGAACTAAAAATTCACTGAACCGAATGCGTTCAAATTTGGCAGGCATGTTCAGTTGGACGTTTAGACGCTCGCTAAGAACGGATTTTAGGAACTTTTCAAGGATACGCCAAATATTTAAGTTTTTGTATAGTTTTTCGGTGTCTTCTCAATTTTTTCGAGAACCAATCGGTAGAAAATGTTGATATTTGGTTGGTAGGTTCAGATAAGGTCTAGAAATTTTGTGTTAAGATATTTTTGAATTCCGTTCGAGATTACGCCAGTAATCAGGTTTTTCAAAATTGTAGATGTTTTGCGGGTTGCATATCTTCCGCCTTGATACGACCAATCCTTACTGTAAATTCAATGGTTCAGCGAGATTATAGATAAACCAATTCGGAAGATATTGAATCAAGTTTCAAACTATGTCCGATATAGTTCCCAAGGTTACGCTCAATATCAGCGATTTACTATTTTTCGGAATTTTCAGAGTTTTTCTTGGATTTTTCGAGAATAAATTGGTAGAAAATGTCGAAATTTAGTGAACAGGTCCAGATTAGGTCTAGAAATGCTGTGTTCACTAAGTTTTGAATCCCTTCTGAACGGAATTTGCAGGCGAGCGAAGCGAGCCTGTTTGTCTCAGCTTATACTGACAGAGGTCATGCAGGCGAGCGAAGCTGAAGCTGAAGCTGTTCATCTCAGCTGACACTGACAGAGGTTTTGACTCTTTGACACTGCTGATACTGTCGGGGGTCCAGGGGGCGGAGCCAGCAGAGAAGGCGAGCGAAGCGAGCCTGCCGGCTAGTTAATTCTATAAATTCGATAAAATTCATTTTATTTTAACTTGTGTGCCTGAGTTTTAACTGAAAACTGACCTGTTATATTATAGGCCTATTTGTTTGTTATTTCATTCGATTATAATTATTATTATCACATGCTGGTGTATCTGTCCAAGAAGACATTCAGGCAAGATGAGAGAATGACTTCAGCTTGGTCGATATTGTTTTAAAAATTATAAATTTTGTCTCAAATTTTTGAAAACATTATGATCTACAATATGAGACCAAATTTATAATTTTCAAAAGAATATTGACTGAGCTAGAGCTAGAATGTCTTTTTTGCTTGGACAGACTGGTACCATGTGTATTGCAAATCATATTATATGCTTTTAAACCATATTTTTGTTATTAACTTTCAATTGTTTGCAGTAAGGGATCCATCTTTCAACGAGGGTAACTTTATGAGTCATAATCTACTGACGTCTGCGTCCACGCCGATCTGTCCTGCGTCCGCTATGAAGCGTCTACTGCATCTTTCCAATGATAGCAGTGAAGATAACAGGTAAATACAGGGACTGTATAATCACAGTGTGACCATTGCATAAAAGTAATTTCCAAATTCAAATCAATGTATTTTTATTTCACATCTAATTACAGAAACATTGAACTTGGAAAATGTTTACTGGAATATGTTGTACAAGGTGAAAAAGTTCTGCTAGCAAAGTTTTGATATAGTCTGATAAGAAGGCATTCTTAGACATTGGGAAAATGAATCCAGCTCGGTTAATATTTGTTCAAATATTTCACATTTAGTCTCAAATTGTAGATCAAAATATTTCCTATAATTTGAGACCAAGTGAATGATTTTTCAATCAATATTGACTGAGTTGAAGTAATTTTCCCATCTCGCCAGAAAGTCTTCTTTGCTTGGACAGACTATAAATTACAAGAATTAATTGTCGTTTACTGAATTGTATTCCCTATCCACGATCATTAAGGACGAGAAAAAGACTTTCTGTTAAGGTAGGTTTTCCTCTATGCGAAACGGTCAAACCGTTGTCAAACAGCTGTAGCCAATCACAGGTCTTGTTCTTGAAGGATCAAGGATGGTCTGTTGAAGCTTTGCTGGTCCCTTTATTGGCTTATACCCACTGACGGGGGTCCAGCGGGCGGAGCAGCAGAGTCGACCGACCGTCGAACCGTTTCGCATAAAGGGAAACTTACCTTAACACGCACACACACGTAAACTTGCTTATTTCGTTTCAAGTGATAGTGGATAAGGTATAGAGTCTACTCCAATCTCTATTAAGCTATATTTGTGCCAAGCACAGAAGAGCCTCTTCCAAGATGGCGGAGGGAAGTGTAACTACGCATGCGCAGTTCTGAAATTCAGCCAACCGTTTGCACTATATTATGGTTCCGGGAGGCTGAATTGATGAAGCACACATTGCAACTGCCAATATGTTTCTGTAGTCTGCGACATGACCAACCGTACATAATCTATAGTACCGTACAGGTCCATGTCTCAGTCACGTGAAGATTTACAATCTACAATTACTCTTAATTTGTGGATTTATTAAAGTTTCTGTCTCATAAATTTTTCCAATTAACGAAAATTCTACAATATCAGCTGTTTACAAAATATAAAAACATTCCCATATGACATTTTTGATACTGAGCGGTACGGTAAGCTCAAATAGGTTTGTTGGTTATGTTTGAGCATCATACTGTATTTTTATGAAATATTGTGTTCCAGAAAAATCATAATCATTTTGATTTCACGAATGAAAATATTTATTCAATTATTGACATGATAGCACAAATCATAACATAATTATGAACTAGGACAGAAAAAATAGTCAGAGCCTGTACTATTTCTTCCCAAATTTGGTTATATTAGAACAATTTGCATTTCGACTGGTGGCAGCAGTGAATGGCAGCCATGTTGCCAAAGGGCCTTCTGTGCTTGATAATACTATTTTTCCACTCCATGCTACAAATTTTATTCTCAGCATGAATAACGATGAACTCGATTTTCAACTAATATTTTGTGATTTGCTTTTCAGAACACCTCCAAAAAAACTGCGCACTGAACTAATTTCAAAAGAGGCGGTTCAAGAACCAATTCAAGATGGCGGCTCGGACTCGTGGAAGAGTCATGATGGCAGACTACATCCCCCTTCTGACGCCCATCTTAAAGGTGAGAACTTTGTCCAACCATCATCACCCAGTAGACGCTCTTTTACTTGTTGATCGAGTGCTTCATCTGAGTCTTGAGTTATGATCATATTTGAAAAAAATCTGTTTGTGTAAGCTTGCAGGTATAGTGGGCGCAATCTAAGTTGACTATTTCCTTCTCCACCCGAGAAATAGCTACGTTGTCAGATTGTGAGAAATTGAAACTTCTTCAAATCCTCCATTAGATCCCATATCTGTATGTAGAATTTCATCCTTGACATGCCGGTAGTATTCAAACGGTTCCTGGGTAAAAGGATTCAATTATCACTCTGTATATTTAGAAATCTTTTAACTATTGATAATTGAATTTATACTTTTGAAGTGATACAATAAGTTACAATTATTAAATAATATTTGCTGCGCAGGTGGCAGCTTTTCTCTGGACACCGGCGCCGACGACGCCCATCACCGCAAAAGTGATAGCTTTTCGCCGGACGACAACGGAGCCGCCGCCGCCTCTTCCTATGACTCGCACCAGGGCCACATCTACAGAACGGGAATGTCCAGTGACCGACTGCTTGACTTGCGCAAGTCGCCCACAAAAGAGCAACTGGTGCACATGATCGAAAACCTTAACAGAAAGATTGCCAGATATGAGACCGGACAGGAAGACCAGACATGTCCCTCTCAACATAAGAATGAGGTAGTCTGATATTTTTAGTTTTGGATCAAAATTCATTCAAGAATTTATAAATTAATAAATCATATTATATTATGAATACAAGCAAAGCCGTTGCATAAGAAACTTAATAATAATAAGTTTATTTAATTTTAGTTTAATTTAATATTAGTTTATTAATATTCATTTATTTGAGAAAATACCTTACCAAATAGCGGATTTGGATCAAGAGTTTGAAATTGCTGCCGTTTTATAATTACAGATTGGATCAAGTTGAATTTTTTCTACTGTTGATCTCTCTTATTTAAAAATACTAATCGACTTTTATGAAGATCGCTTGAATAGTACTTACGCCACAAGCCCGAAGGAAAAGTTTACAGTATGAGGATAGTTTCCCGGGCGAGGCTTGCCGAGCGGAATAATTCCGAATACTGTAAAACTTCCTGGGTGAGTGAGTGTATAATTTTTTCGGTACACTTCAAATAAATTTTATTAATCTAATCTCATAAATGAACAAAACAAATGGGATTAATGAGATCTAAGAACAGACCGGATAACTTACTATACAAGCTTCGGCTGAGCTGAATCTGGAGTAAGCTGAACTGCTAAGTATTGAAATTTTGCATCGCAAGTTTATTGATTTAATCAATTGGATATTACTTAATAACTATCAGAATACTCGATTTTCTTAGTCCAGAAACGTTTAAGCTCATGAAAGTTTTTGTACGATCATCCTAAATTGTACAATAGCAATACAAAGTTTCTTGTTTTTGACAAATTCCTGGCAGTTTCACAGAAAGAGATGGTCCATTGTAGTTGTATTTTCTCTTGCTAGATGGCGCCAGCTGTCCACGCTTGGAAAGGGATTGTCCTTGCATGGAAAGGACTTCTTTCCGCTCGAGGACAACAGCTGATTGATTATGTATGTAAATGACGACTTCCTAGTCTACATAGGGACTGGTAAGCAGCTTATTTCCGTGAAGTGTAGTGAAAGGATATTTATTGTAGATGAAAAATACTTTGTAAAAAATACAAAATAGCGGATATCTTGTGAATGAAGCGTTTTTCGAAGGGCTCTAGAACTATTTCAAGAGTTTGGCACTTCACTTTATCTTATAAACTGTTTCATCTTCATTTAGCAAATAAAATTCATTCGTTTTTTTCTCTGGTTGTTACAGCTGATGGAGAACACAGGGAAAAAGCTGACGTTTGCTATAAATGCTATATGTGTTGTTGAAATGAAGGATGAAAATTCTGCACATATAAGGTAATTTCAATTTGTTATAATTAGGCCCGTATTATCAACAGTAGTCTAAATTCTAGTAGTCTTCCAACTAGAGGAAGATATATAACTCTTCTATATCCATTGCATAGGCTTACGTCGTAAGAGAGAAGCCCACATCATGTGGCAATAAACCTTTCCTGCATGTTCAGATCATTGATATTGCACTATATTTCATGGCTGAATTTCTTGAGAAGACTGGTATTTGGAGTCCTCATTGAATTTTTTGTTTTGTCTACCTGAACTCAATTTTCATTAAATTCTATGATTCAATGAGGTAGAGTACTTTTTATTGGTAGTTATTCTAATTTAACTCATTATTTTTTGTATTTTATTTGATATTGTTTAGTTTTTTCCAATAATTATTTTAAAAAATCCATGGCGTATTTTATGTAAATAGGGTAAATGTAGGGCTCTATAAATACCTTAGTCTTTATAGTTCCTTAGGTAAATGTACCGCTATTACTGTACGAATGATTTTTCAAATAAACAGATAGGCTAAATCAACAAATAGCTTAAACATGATAATGTTGCATTTAATACTGCTATAGTCTGTTGAAGCAAAGAAGACCCTCTGGCGAGATGAGAAAATGACTCCAGCTCGGTCAATATTGGTTCAAAAACTTATTGTTTTGGTCTCAATCGTGGGAAACATTCTAATCTACAATTTGAGGTCAAATCAATATTTTTTGAACCAATATTAACTGAGCTGGAGTCATTTTCTCATCTTGCCAGAGGGTCTTCTTTGCTTGGACAGATTATAGTTCATGTGGAGCAGCTAATGATGTAAACTAAAATTTTGATAATATACGGGCCAGATAAAATAGACTGAAGATTAGTTTCCAAACATTGAAATCAAGAAATAAAGCAAATAAGAACATCAAGGAAAATGTGAATTCTAAAATAGTTTGTTATCAGTTATAGCTGGCGTAAAAAAGTTAGGCGGTTTCGTCTGTCTTTTGTACGTGATGTAACCTACTCACAGCTGATTTAAAGCGTCTATTGTCCCCATAAAACATCATCACAAAAATACCTGGGTAATTTTAGGTATTTGTGGAATCATTGATGTTGATAACCCCTCAGTATGCTATTATTGTTAATGATGATGAATTGTTTCAATGTTACACGGTCGAAAACTGATGAGACAATTTGTTGTGTGGCAGGAGTGTGCGTCTGTGTGAAGAGGCGCACCCGTGGCCGTTGAGCACATATTTGGGCGCGGGTAGTTTCCAGCACAGCGGCAGTGATGCAGACCGGTCTGGCTCGGCCGGCTCCTCCTCCCAGGTAACATAACGTAACGTAACATAACATGAGATATCTTATTACAAGTTATAGTCTGTCAAAGCAAAGAAGACCCTCTGGCAAGATGATAAAATAACTCCAGATCGATCAATATTGGTTCAAAAATTATTGATTTGGACTCAAATCGTAGATCAGAATGTTTCCTACTTTTGAGACCAAATCAATAATTTTTGAACCGTTAATGCAAATTCGGAAATTACTTTAAATAGTCGAAACATGTATGTGCATTGATAATTTTAAAGTTTTTTAAAAGGGTATTTGATTCTCATTTTATTTATCAAGCCTAATTTTGTTCACTGTAATATTTTTATTGTACTGAATTGAATTATATTTGTTTCTGTACAGTAACAAAAAGGCATACAATACATACAATACATAGCATAAAAGATGAAAAAATATGTATATATAAATAAGTTCACAAAATAAGAAACAACGCTCACATGAACCGTTAGGTTTGTTTGTGAGTCGTGAGTTCGTATTACAAAAATAATATAGGTACTTGTAGTTATAACACCGCACTCATCCATCCACACTCATACAGGAAGGGGACACACACACCGCATGCAAAAGAAAAAAAAACGCATACACACATACATCCATACACCACCATTCTTGAAATTGCTGTGTTTTATGCGCCACAATTCACTGAATAACCACCGCTGTACGACCGACCAACTGTTTTGTGACTGATTTATTGTTGAATGACTGACCGACTAACCAACTGTCTAACTGACCAACTGCTTTGTAACTATTCGACTCGTAGGCTTACTGGCTTATTGACTTGCTGACTCGTTTATAAATAATATTTCATAAAAAAATATATATATCATGGTTTTGTTTCTTATAAATATTCTATTTTACACTTATACTTTATGCGGAATAAACGTAAATTTTGAATTTGAATTTAAATTAGAATTTGGTATTGGAGGTAGAGAAGATAAAGAATATCGATGGATCAAAATAAAGATAATGGCTGAATAGAAGAGAAAAATATATATATATATATATATATATATATATATATATATATATATATATATATATATATAGAATGTAGAGTAGTTTGTACAGTAGTCCTTCCGCGTTGGGCGCGAAGGAGCTAGACGTAAGTGGATCTTAGAATCTGATAACACACGTTATCACTCATGTCAGATAACCACCTCCGCAACATTCTTTTGTATAGATAAATTGAGCACTCCCCTGGCTGACTAATAAGCAAAGGTGCATTCCGCAGAATTACATGTACCAGGCAAGTTACATTCCTGTCGCAGACTGATCTCATATTTCGTGAAAGGCCAGAATGATGAAGATATGATATACTGTATGAAATGAGATATTTTTGAGAATAATGAGAATGATTTTTTTTTTCATTATTATTTTATCCACATTGATAATGGGCTGAGTACCAAAACATGCATGTGCATTAATATTTTTAAAGTTTTTTAAAAGGGTATTTGATCCTCATTTTATTTATCAATTGTTTTATATAGCCCTAAGTTTTAAAGTTTAATATTAGGCTTATATGAAGTATAACTAGGCTTGTTTTCGAATAGTATCTTCCTGTTTTGCTGAATTGAAAAATTTATGTTTGCCTCTAGGTGAGCGGCCCGGGCCCGTTTGATGTGCCTCCGCTCACGCATGCGGCCAAAATGGCCGCCGTGCTCCATGACTCATCGTCATCGTCGACCAACGATGGGGCGCGCGCCCCGCATCAGGTAAATCATAATACTATTCCAATAATTACATGATAATACAAGGTGAGCGATAATGATTGGTGACAAGGTGATCGGATAATGAGCGATTTTTAAAAGACTCAAATAAAACCATTTTGTTGCAAAAATATGTTTATCTACAAGCGAATCGAAAACTTCCTATTTCAGTTTTACAGTTGAAATCGAAATGACTACCATTTCAAAACGGAATCTCAGAACCATGTCATAATGAACGTTTTTTGATACAGAACGACTTTTTTGATACAGTCCAAATTCCGTTTTTTGATTAATTCCTCATTTCAAAACCAGCTGATGAAAGGTAAACAGCAGTGTTTAAATTTTTTTAACCTAAAACTGCGACTGGAATCAAGTACCAGTATTTGTTCCTCAATATTTCAATTTACGTATTTGAATAATCAATCAATTTGAATAGTCTAAAGTTTAAATAGTTCAATATACTTATAACTTAGTAAATATGTTGATAACTTTCACTTTTATAACAGTGCGCACGATTTTGTTGATTGTTGAATGCGTTTTGTGGCACTGACTGATATTTTATTATTAACATATATACTAAGTTATAAGTTAATTATCATCAACAGTTCAAGTAGGATGAACACAAAAGAAGAAGTTTAATACACGGTATTTTGATTTTTATAGTACCTTCACTTACAGATAACTTGATACTGGTGGTCTATAGCCATATAGCCTACTGTATGATACTGATAACTTCACTGGTAGTCGTAGATAAAGCAGTGTATGCAACGGTTGTATTAGGCCTTTAAACACTCGTGGATATTTAGAGCATTTGCTACGCTCGCAATGCTCGCTGCTTGTGGTTCTTAACTCATATCTCACCTTATGCTTTGAAGGCTTCCATTTTACAACCGTTGCGTGAACTACTATTATATCACAATATTAAAATACATGAAAAAGCATTTTTTACAACAGTAAAATGTCTGTTATTTTTTGAAAATAACTCCATACCCTATTCACGATCACTTGAGACGAAATGAACAAATTGTTTGTGCGGATAAAGGAAGGTATTACTTCATACGACGGTTGGCCGCAGTCGAACAGCTGTAGTCAATCACAGTTCTTGGCTTCTCCTCAAGCTCAAACAAAAATAGCTACCTGTACATGCAAAAAGTTTCTTTATTTCGTCTCAAGTGATCGTGAATAGGGTATAGTAAGAGGTCGTCCATTTGGACTCACACATTCCTGGAAACAATCCTTGAGGTGACTCATTATATCTCGTAGCATTGCCAGTGGGATGTGACCAACTTCCTGCCGGATTCACTCTTTCAGGGCTTTAATTATTCGAGGAAGAATATCTTGGTAAGCACAGGGTTATCTTGGATACGGCAGGAAGTTGGTCAAATCCCACTGCCAATGCTACAGAATGCTAGGCTCGAAGAATGTGTGCGTCTAAAGGGACACCATCTTACTGGAGTTATTGGAAAAAAACAGAAATTTTACTGTTGCAGAACATGCGTTCTCATGTGTATTGTGATATAAACATATTTTTGTAACAAAATGTTTTTATTCAACGATATTATAAAAATCTCTGGTTATTTTGCCTCACCTTGTACAAACAGAGTAAATACTGTGTTTCGGGACACCTGGATATAATCTAAACGGCCTATGATATAGTCTGTCCAAGCAAAGAAGACCCTCTGGCAAGATGGAGGAATGACTCAAGCTCGGTCATTATTGGTTAAAAAATTATCAATTCGATCTCAAATTATAGGAAACCATTATTTTGATTTGCTATTAAGACCACATTTATAATTATTGAACAAATATTGACCAAGCTGGAATAATTTTCCCATTTTGCCAGAGTGTCTTATTGGCTTGGAGCAGACTATATCAGTGTGAGACCTTCATCATTACTTATACAGGGTATCCCAAAAGTAAAGTATGAAACACTGGTAATAGTTTCTATGGGTCAAAATAAGGAGTAAAACAAGAATATCGCTTTGTTTACGAAATATCCACAACTTTTTATTTTGTACAAAACATTTTTCATATTTAATATCTTTCATCTTAATAAAACTCGGTAAGTATGTTCAAATAAGAGAGATCAACTGTAGAAAAAATTCAACTTATTCCAATCAAAAATTTCAAAATGATGACCACATTAAACTCTTGATCCTAATCTGATATATCTTTGATAACAGTTTGAAATTGCCGCTCACCAATTACTCGATAAAAGTCGAATTTATTGAGATATTCAAACTCATAAGGAGAAAATCGAATGAATGAATTGATAGTAGAGAAATAAAGAGATTAGAATAAATGTCGAAACTTGGAAAAAGCGTCAAAGAGTTCAACAGGCAACAAAATATTGGAATAAACACACTTATTTGTATGAAAGATGAACAGGGATTTTAGGATTCAACCTCCCAATGAGCGCAGAAACTCTTCCACATTCACGGACGCAAATTCTTCTTGAGGGATCTCCACTTTGTCAATTGTTCATTTTTCTCTCCATTAGTGTAGGTTTTTATTGTTTTCATGTTTTTATTTTTGTGAATTAACATAATTTAACTACGTGTATTGGGATGCCATATGGAATAAATGAATTAAATTAAATTACTGTAATTTGTTTAATATAATTATTTATTTCAGGGCGCCCTGGGAGCGCGCCTTCACGTGAAACTGCGCCCTCAGCAGTTGCGCCTAGGGTGTCCGCGCTGTGAGTACGCCTTCGCGCGGCCCAACCAGCCAGCCAATCACAGCCAGCCGTCGAGCCATACCGGCTCGCCATTGGCTGGCCAATCACAGCTCAGGGATATATCCAACCTAGCCACGCCTCCTACTGCTATCAAAGTTGTGAGTAGGTTTTCGATTATTCATTTATTCATCTATTTATTTATTCATACATTCATTCATTTTTTTCAATTCATCTATATAGATACAGTATTGTAACTTGTACAAGCTGTATGATTAATAGAATGCTGTGGGTGTATCAGTAGTACCCCACATATGCACTAACGTAATTTCAATTTTTTATAAGGTTTATCATTGTGATTAAGTTTTTGATCATTGCACGTAGTCTATAGCCTGTCCAAGAAAAGAAGACATTCTGACAAGATGGGAAAATTACTCCAACTCTGTCAATATTGTTTCAAATATTATAAATTTGATCTCAAGTTATAGATCAGAATGTTCCCTACAATATGAAATCAGATTTATTATTTTTAGTGATTTTTAGTTTTATTGTTTTTAAACAGCAATATTCACTGAGCTTGAGTCATTTTCCTATCTTGCCAGAATGTCTTCTTTGCTTGGTCAGACTATACAGTACACATGGTGAAATGTGTGTTTGCATTTCAGTCTGTATCGGATAGTGAATCATTGACAAAGCAAAGTCGACCATTGTTGAAAAGAATTTGCAAAACTGATTCGGACTCCATGACGCTGAAACATTCAGCTGCCGGCGACATCTTACGGTCAACGCCTGAACTAATTGAACCACAGCAGATACTGGTTGATCAGATTCGAAGATCATCCGAAGGTGTGGCTGATTCCTTGACTTCTGGTAAGTTCAGTGTCATAGAAAATTACAGAGATTTTGAAAATACATGTATTATACATGATTGTATACCCAGGGTGACCTTCAAGGTGGAATTCCCAAGCGGCAGCTCGAGCTGTCACGGCTCTATCTGCGCTCTGGAGCTGCCCGGCTTCAGCTGCGCTGCTCCAGCCATCACAACTCTATTCACAAAACTAAATTATAAATTTTCACTTTGTTTGTAGGGCTATCAATGTAAAATAAATCAATAAACAGTGAAATTCAATTAAAAATGACTTAAACCGGATGAATTTCACTATTAATTGACTTATTAAATCAAGGGCAACTTATATCATGCCTTTTCTTTCTTGCCAAAGTGTTTGTCATTAGATTGATAAATTATATATAAGTAGCCCCAATAACTGTATTATGAGTGTTCACTTTCTTTATAGGGCTTCCAATGTAAAATAAATCAATAAATATTGAAATACATTTAATATATATATTGTCTATATATTGTTTTTTGGATGAAGTATTTATTGTAGTGATTTGCATCTATGTATAAGTATAAATGTCTTGTAGAGCTCTACCAAGTACCTTGACTGTGTTTCTATTGTTGCTGTTTGTGTAGACTTTGTTCTTTGTTCAAAATTGATTAGTTATTTTAAATTTATAGTTGTTTCAAATTAGAATGCTACAGACGTCGTGCACAAAATGTCTTCGAATTGATGAACTGAACTCAAAACAAAACGTAACATATTTTATTAACAATTTAGGCTATTTAATAAATACCGTATACAATAATTGAACTCAATACTAACAATGACCACATAACTTGCTAAAGTGGTCATTTAATTTCCAGTGTTTTGAAAATTGCTGTTATTCTTTGTTGTTTGTGATGTAAATAAATTTATTTATTTATTATTATTATTAATTACTCAAAAAGGGCAAATTTCACTATTAATTGACTCATATATATATATATATAAGTAGCCCCAACTATATCATAAATGTTCACTTTGTTTTTAGGGCTTTCAATGTAAAATAAATCAATAAAATATATTGAAATTCATTTAAAATGACTTGAAAAGGGTGAATTCCACTTTTTATTGATTTATTATGTATAAGTAGCTCCAATAATATAGTGAGAATTTATATAATAATATAGTTATGTGAATAGGGTTGTGATGACTAGAGCAGCACAGCTAGAGCCGGGCAGCTCCTGTAGCGCAGTGAGAGGTTCAGCGTTCTAACCACACGTTACCGCTATCCTGGTTGATGATTGGTTATTCACTTATGCTGTATAGTGGAGTGAATATGGAATAGGCAACTAGCTGGTAGACCTAAGTCATTTGTAGGATGTTGAATTATACATAAATATTATTGCTTGTAGAAACTGTAATTAATGTAATTAAATTGAAACAATAAGAACAACAACTAAATAAGTTATTGTTTCTATAAAATGAATAAATAAATAAATGGTATTGGAAATTATGCAAATTATTTCTTTAACTGGTTTTTTACAGACTCCAGAATTCGAATTCATGCACTTCAAAGTCTGGATAATGACAGGAAACTCACAACGTCTAAAGAAAGTACTATGACACCTGACACATCTCTTGCTGCTAAAGAGAGTACATTGACATCTAACACATCTCTAGTAGCTAAAGAGAGTACATGGACATCTAACACATCTCTAATAGCTAAAGAGAGTATATTGACATCTAACACATCTCTTGTAGCTAAAGACAGTACCTTGACATCTAACACATCTCTAGCAGCTAAAGAGAGTACAATGATATCTGACATGTCTCAACTAGCTAAAGAGAGTACATTGACATCTAACACACCTCTAGTAGCTAATGAAAGTACATTGACATCTAACACATCTCTAGTAGCTAAAGAGAGTACATTGACATCTAGAACATCTCCAGTAGCTACAGAGAGTACATTGATATCTAACACATCTCTAGTAGCTAAAGAGAGTACCTTGACATCTGATGCGTCTCAACTAGCTAAAGAGAGTACATTGACTTCTAACACATCTCTAGTAGCTAAAGAGAGTACAATGACGCCAAGTAAACCTGTAGCTACTAAAAAGAGTCCTGTGACGCCTAGCACTAGCTGGGGTGGTAAGGGCATTGGTACTCCTTATCTAAATTTAGATACAAGCTCAATGTCGACTGATAGCGATGCTGAATCATCAATCTTCCCATCAATTTTTGGTAAGTAAATAATGAATTGAAAGTAAGTAATAACTTCCTTCCATACATTCTTCTGATGCTTTCAATTTTTCATATTTTCTTCTAAATATATTATTTACTTGCCGGCAGGCTCGCTTTGCTTGCCTTATCCGTCTAGCTCTCTAGCAAGGGGGCTCCGCATCCTGGACCCCCGACAGCATCAGCAGTGTCAGTGAAACAAACAAGCTCGCTTTGCTCCCTGAAAATCCCCTGTCAGTATCAGCTAAGACAAACATTCAAATGTATTTGCTTCTATCATCATATCACTAAAAAAAGTGTTTCTGGCTAATCATTTGAATTAGTTGTTCTATCACCTTAGCTCAACCTTAGTAATTGATTTGAATTTATTTAGTTCAGTAGTTTCAGTGCAAAAGTGCAGATTCTAAACATTGGGAAACCTTATCACAGGCGTAACCTGAGAAGGTTTTTGAAAGCTATTGATCACAGCATTCCTTAGACCTAATCTAAACCTGTTTACCAAATATAAAAATTTTCTACCTATTTGTTTTCGAAAAAAGCTTAGAAAACTTATAAAAACTCTAAAAACCAGAATATTATTAAATCCTTAGGAAATCAAACGGTTGAAACCTCTGGCGGCTCGTACCCACGAAACAGTTGAAGTGCCCGTATCTTTTACTGAACAGCACTTCACCTGTTTTGTGGGCACGAACCGCCAGTGGTTTCAACCGAACAAGCCATGAAATATTGTCATTCCACTTTTATCAAAAAGATCATTAGATTTACTTAGGCGCATGATATGCAACCCGCGATGCAACTGTAACCTTGAAAACCCCTGATTACTGACGTAGCCTCGAACGGATTTCAAAAACATTTCAACACAAAATTCCTAGACCTAATCTGGAACTGTACACCAAATTCCTAAATCGAATCGAAAGAAAATACTATTGTGATTCTGATTTTTATCCATTAAAATATCAATCACTTCATAAGTCAGTTCACCAAGAATTAGTCTGAGGGCAAATAATGTATTTCCATTGGCATATTCGCTATGAGCATCTACCGTGCTGCGGCTCTGGTGGATTATCGTGTGTACTTTTATACGCGTTTTAGCATACAAAGCATAGCGCTAAATGGGAAAAACGCATTTATAATTAGAATGGAATTATTTGCTGCTTCATGCATTTCTCAGTAATTAGAACATGATATTTAGGATAGGAATGTTAGTTATTGATAGTATTATAGCTCATTATATTAGAAAAATCCTAGTTTTCAAGTATTTGAGAGCAGACAACCGCAAACAGATGTATTTGAGAGTCGACAAAAACTTTGAGATAACAGCTGATAAGTTATCTTAGATGAAAATGAAAAATTGGCGCAAGCTCACATTTATTTGAAAAATTGAATGATATGAATATTCCTTATTCAAACATAATTAATAGAGTTTTTGCGTTGATAATAATAGCTTATTAGATTAACTAACATAAAAACTATTCATGTACATTACCTGATGTACAGGTTAGAATGGAGCACTCCATGGTGGTCCTACTTGATCGACAAATTCTTTTGCACGTAAACAAAACAATAAGGTTAGCTTCACCTATCAATATTTATTCAATGCAGTGAACCATTCTTTTTATTGATGAAACTTATGTATGGCAACTGGAAAAGTGTAAAACTTGAAATTTCCATTGCGTGTTTTATTTTTACAATCCGGAACACAACAAATTCTCCAGGACATTATTTTAGGTTTAGCCCTATCTCCTCCAATGTTAATTCTTTCAATTTTTCGCCGAAATGATCCGCCAATAGCGCCTCGGTCGCCAAAAATATCCTTTTCACCCACTTGCACACAGCGAATAGCGGTGTTTGAGTTTGGGAGTGATACTCAATTCAATTTCTTTATTCCAAATAAGCAAAACATGGTACATGATAAATGACAATATACAGAGTGTTTCAGGAGGAATGTGCAATACTTCTCAGGCTGATTCCTTACACCAAGTAGGCAAAAAAGTTCCATGAGACCAACCCCCAAAAACGCTTTGTTACTGAGATAACAATGGCGGAAAATTGAGATTTTTCAAAATATATGAATTTTTAGAGGCTTTAGTGAGGTTTTTAAATGATCAATTCTTATGTAAAATTATCTGAAGAATTCAATGAAACCAGTTCCAAGTTTGTAACTTCAACAGTTATTGAGATAATTGGAAAAATATCCTAGAAACGCCATTTTTCAACAATAAGGGTTATAACTGGATAAGGAAACATAAAATTGTATTTTTTATTAATGGAAGTTGAAGAGGGTGGGATTCTGAAGAAAAAGTTGAATGGCGAATGTGTAAACCTTGCCCAAATCTCAGAAATGGCTATCAAAAATCGCAAAGTTGACAAAACATATCGCAAGTGATGAATCTGTGTTGTAACGCAGCAGAGTGGCGCAGTTGTAACGTAGTTGTGGTGGGAAGAAGAAACTTTAAATTATTTGATCCTTGTATAGATTTATACCTGACCTTATATTATTTCAGATGGGCAATAAGAAGATATCAAAACTTGAAATATTTATAGGTTAATATAATAAATTCTGAAATCATCAAAATTACACACCCGACATAATACAAGGGGATCGTGAATGTAAGAGAATTCAAAATCAAACCACCACGAAAGAAAAGGATCTCATCTTTAGAATTGTGACAGAGGTGATTATAAATTAATAACGAAAGGTTATAGTAGCGACATCCCTTGGTTTATTACTAAAAACCAGAATAAATAAAATCAAAAGATAATAGTAATTGGATACCGGAAATACAAATTACATTATTTTCAGAAATATGGGTTACAATCGGTTACTTAAATTCTTAAATATGTTAGTATACATAAATACCTGGTGTGGTGAGGGGCCCCCCATAAACTTTCACACTATGTATCACTATTGCCTTTTAATTGCACTTCACTTGGTTGATAAAATATTGGTTTCGATGCAAATTTGAATCTGATCCTTCTGAGGTTTTTCTTTCTAATCCTGATGTGTAGAAGTCCGGGTTTCCTTGGGGTTTTTAACGAGATACCCTCGATCCATCTGCGACGTCCATGCTACAGTATTGGTTTCCTGGTTAATTTCAGCAAGGTGGATACATCCAGGTTGATACATCGACCGCTGAATAGAAATAAATACAAAATACTTATTGTAAAGATACAGTATTGATTTGTAAAACAGCATTTAAGTGAATAAAAGTTACAAACAAGTTGAGGTATCGAAAATTCAATTTTTTAATGAAGAGAAGCTTCTTATAATTTTCCAAATGAAAAGGATAATAAAGCATCTTTAGAAAATTTAACAAATTTAAGAGAAAAAGGTACCAAGAGTTTATAATGAAAAGAAAAGATTATTTCAAAACTTTAGAAAACCCAAAAGAAAATCATATTAATTTAATTTTACAATGAAATTTAGTAAACCAAGTTAATAACAAGGAATATGTCTTTACCTGATACAGCGGATTTGGAGATCGGTAAAATTTGAGAGAAGAATCCAATAACTTGGTAAATTTACATATCAAAGAAAAATTAAAATAAAAAAAATCAGGATGAAGCTACTATGTAAAAGAATGAGAATTTAATTAATGTGACTACATCCTGTACTTCAAAGAACTTTCAACAAATCTTATAGAAGAAAGAAAATGTCTATCTGAACTGGTTGGGAGCTAGATTCGAAGTGAATTGAAATTAATAGAGGAGCAAACCGTACAAGGCCATCCCCACTCCTAAGCAACTGTCGATCAAGCAGAATTTTGTTCAAGAAAGAGAGCGACCGAGCAACATACAAAGTAATGAAAAAGGAGGAAAAATATAGAGAGAAATCTACTAAAAGAATAAGCTTGTAATTGCAAGAACAATGATAAAGTTGTTTTTCGAGTAATTCGAAAACAATTTTATCAAGTAATGGAAAATTTATTAAACGTTTTTGGTTGAAAAACAAGATAAATGAATCATGATATTTCATACCGTTACAGTGTTTAGTAGCGATTTTGCGATTTTTGATCGCTATTGTTATCGGTAACAAAGCGTTTTTGGGAGTTGGTCCCATGGAACTTTTTTGTCTACTTGGTGTAAGGAATCAGCCTGAGAAGTATTGCACATTCCTCCTGAAACACCCTGTATATGGAATAGTTATTTCCCCGCATGGACTACTGATCCGTGAGCGAGTCCACAACTACAGGCGGTATAATAATGTTGTAAACAATTAAAATAGCTAAGTTAATATAATGTAAGTAATAAAAAAGAAATACAAATTGAAGTTAATTAGAATTTAGTATGTCCAAGCAAAGAAGACCCTCTTGCAAGATAGGAAAATGACTCCAGATCTGTCAATATTTGTTCAAAAATTATTTATTTGGTCTGAGTCGTAGGAAACATTCTGATCCACATTTTGAGACCAAATCAATATTTTTTGAACCAATATTGACCGAGCTGGAGTCATTTTCTCATCTTTCCAGAGGTTCTTCTTTGCTCTAGGTATAGTCTGTCCAAACAAAGAAGATATTCTTGCAAGATGGGAAAAATAGGACTATAGTTGTTGAACTGACTTATGTAACATCTGGTCTAACACATTTGGCTAATCAGTGTTTCACGAAAGCGTTTTTTTTTCTTCTAAAGATGATCCAGGAATTGAATCGCCGTTCTTGGATATGGAAACATGTCACGTGACACACTTGGACATGGACAGCGATGCTGAGTCAGAGAAACAGTTGCGATTGACCGATGAACTGCCGCTGAGCAAAAGCAGAAAGATGGTTGTGTCGCCTAGTCGCCAATATCAGCTGGAAATTGAACTGATCAAGCAAGGCCCTATACCAGAGGCGGGCACCAACTTGTTCAAGGTTTGCTCGATATTCAATTCATGTTTCTTCTTCTTCTATTTCTTTTTTTCTCTTCTTCCTCTTCCTCTTCTCATTTCTACCTAGTATTACTAATTACTTCCTTTTTACTCTCTGCTTTCTACTCAATCTTTTCAATTTCTACCTAGTTTCCATGTTTTATTCATCATTCTTCTTAGTCCTCATGTAGATTTCAATTGAAGTCTCGAATTGCTAATTTCTACTTATCACACTGGTTTTGTCTTATATTATGAGGTTGTATATTAGTGTACTACTATTTGTGATTTTTATTTTATTTTTATAAATTCAAATATATTCCTATTCCTTTTTCGTAATGTAAATGGACTAAAGTCCAAAACATTTTGTGGAACAATATTGATAGCTTGTACTATCTTTATTTTGTAAACTAAATGTTATAGTCTGACCAAGCAAAGAAGAACCTCTTTGAACCGAAAGAAGAACCGATGGGAAAATGACTCCAGCTTGGTCAATATTGATTTTAAAATTATCAATTTGAACTCAAATTGTAGGGAACGATTTGATCTACTATTAAGACCACATTCATTATTCTTCAACAAATATTGACCAACCTGGAGTCATTTTTCCATCTTGCCAGAGCCTCTTCTTTGCTTTGCATAGGCGAGAGCCTTGTAACAATTATAAATAAAATTCTATTCTATTCCTCTTCTTCTTCCTCCTCCTCCTTCGTCTCCTTCTCGTTCTCCTCCACGCGCTCCACCTACTCCTCCTCCTCCTTCTTTTTCTTTTCCTACTTCTTCTTCTCCTTCTCTTTCTATTTTAACAGCACCTCCCACTTCTTGATCATCCTATTCAAATTTTTCTTCTGTATCTTTATTGTTATCATCATCATCTTCTTCGTCTCCTCCTCCTCCTCCTTCTCCTTCCACTTCTACTTTTTCATCATCATCATCATCGTGATCATCATAATCTTCTTCAACTAAATTTTTTGTTGAGCTACTCTAAATTTAATATTAATAATACTGGTATTAATAAAACTGATGAGTGTATTTACACTACTGTTTTTTGAAATTTTTCACATTTTCTCTGTTTTTCTTTTTCTTCATCTTTTTCTCCTTCCTCCTCCTCTTTTTTCTTTCTTCTTTCCCTCCTCATCCTCCTCCTATTTAAAATTGAAAATGAATCATATAAAATGTCCACGTCAATGTCTGCACTATGATAATACAGTCTCTATAATAATAGTATACTACACCACTAGTTTTGCGACGCCAAGAATACGGAGCTTCACAGCCGAAGCGATCAGCTGAGGCTGGAAGGGTGAAGAATTCGCGACGTCACGAACGTTTTCGAAACGTGTTGTGTATTTGTGTTTTTGGTACACTTTATAGAAGGGCTAATTAGAATAAGATGAAAACGTTTTTATAAATACGACATACGAATTAAACTTGCTGAATTCCATATTGGTAGTTTCCGTTTTTTGTTTTAAAATGAATTCAGGATTCTAATTTGAACAAGGGTTATCAGTCGCTAAAATCAATTCCCAATCAAAACAAAAGGTTAGGTGTGGAATTATACGGAACAAAGTTATTGCTTGAAGACAATCATCTGCTAAATCGTCTGATGCAATCAGCTGGAAAATGTTCGAAATAGTCGACTTACCTGTTCAGTCGACCAATTGGCATGGAATGCACTGCTAAGTCAACGGAAAATTTTGTTGACAGCTGATTTTTCCTATCTTGTACGGCTATAAGGCCCAAATATCAGCCGTTTATTCCGCACTAGTGTGGAAAATATAGGCTTTCAAAGCCTGTCAAGTAGATCGAAACTGGCTACTTTCTATCAAGTGTAACAAAAAAACTATTGAAGGTTGCATTGTCATCAGGTTTTAATCTATTCTGAGAGTTACAAGTCTCTAGCTCGTCTCTTTCAGGAAGTGGGTGAAAATTGCGTTACAAAATTTGTACTTTGACAGACAGACCAGACAAGACCTAAAGCTTAATTGTTGATGTTTGGTATATCTATGTATTGAAAGATGATTTTGTTACAGGGCTGTGCAGTGCTGTTTTCGCAGTGCAAGAGACACATTGATGCGTGGCGCACTCTGCGTGCCAGCGATACTGAGGACAGCGAGCGCGAGCTGAGGACTCCCGCCGATAATTTCAGTCCAATGCACGTGCACCGGCTTACAAGACAGGTGACAATATTCACTACACTATCAATAGTAGGCGTAACCCAAGGTTAGTAAATCTACCGGGTGTGCCAGCGTTGATAAGTGCCCAGCAGTCCACTTTTTCCTGCCGGATGACGTCACAATTTTTATTTTTTACGTTATGCTCTGTACCTATATTTATTACAGTGACTATTATATATAAGATATATAAGACATAATATATATCTTATAAGATATATAAGACATAAGATATCTCTTATAAGATATAAGACAGTGTGGCCATCTGGCAGGGATCGCCATTTTGTTATCATTCAATTCATTGGCTTATATGGGAGCAAAATGTTTATTATCATATGTCTTTGAAGATATCCATTTTAGCTCAACTTAGCGTCTGTGAATCGAAAGAAGGAACTTACCTTGATATTTTTACACAGTTTAGAAAAGTTAAAATGTTCTACAAAGCTATTTATTAGACTAAAATCAACTAGCCATAATGCAAGTGACCGGTATGATGAAGATTCAAATTTATGCTCACGTGATACAAATGATCCGTGGAGTAGTGGTAA
Organism: Sogatella furcifera; assembly: GCA_017141385.1. Lineage (NCBI taxonomy): Eukaryota > Metazoa > Arthropoda > Insecta > Hemiptera > Delphacidae > Sogatella > Sogatella furcifera. Next base: position 13,142,516 of record CM029553.1, read on the forward strand.
AACTTTTGTTTTACAACCTACAGGTTCAGAGTTCGAATCCGAATGGGAAAGTTTTTTTTAAAGCAAGTATTCATTAAAAAGAGACTATATTCTTCAATTATTTTCTTATGCGATTGTATAAAAGGATAATTGATATTATAAATTGGCAGTTACTTGTTATTTCACGTTATTGAGAAAATACAGCATGCAGCACTCAAAATATTTTATTTTAATTCTATCTCCTAAATATAACTATACTCATGTTTCTAATATCGTTCTGCATAGTAAGCATTCAGTACTAGGATTAAGCTTATTGACCAAAAGTTTGTATGATCAGTGAATTGATGTAATAAAATTATATTTATTTATCCATTTATTATGTGTGTAACTCATGAAATGAATAATAATTATTTATATTTATGGCATTTATTATTTTTGTTCTATAGGTTTTAGCCGGGGGAGGAGAGGTATACAAGCGGTTACATCAAGTACCGAAACACATGAAAGACAATCTCTATCTTATCTCGGATGGTCCATCCAGGTAAAGTTTGTGCTAACTGAGAAGACACCTCAGCCAATATACTTTGCATTGTGTTGGCGTGTCTTCTCAGCCTGCCAATATTTTTTATTTATATTAGAGAATTTTGACAAAAGCTCCAAATTTATATTTTTGATTGTTACATGCTCATGGAATGTACACAATACGGGTATTCAATATTGAAGCATGATCTCTTCAATCTACAAAATATAGGGTTTGGCAGTGAAACGGAAAAAATGAATAAGTCACCAATTCTGTTAGAGAATTATCTTCATTATTTGTTTGTCAATGGCTCAACAGCCCCTGAAGGGCTTAGACCTGCCAGCTGGTTGCCAGTTTCATACTCACTCCACTATACGGGTTGAGTGGTAGAGAGGACCAAGAGTCTTAACTCCGCCCTTAATAAAGGCAATTCATCTATCTATACAGGTAAGGTGAATAATCATCAACCAGATAGATAGTTTGTTTGTCAGTGACTCAACAGCCCTATAAAGGATCTAGGCCTACCAGCTGGTTACCAGTTTTATATCCACTCCACTATAAAGTCCATACAAGCAGAGAAGACATCCCGGCAAGACGGGAAAACGCCTCTAGCCCAAAGAAATTCCGAAATTAGTTCTAAAAAAGAATAAACTCCTTCCAAGGTTACTGTGATTATTTATTTATTCATTTATTTATATATTATACATGGCTTGAAACACAGCTCATTACCTTCAATTATTTTAGTTATGTTTGAAAAATTATGTCGTCAAAGTGATTTCCATCATTTCGAATACAGGACTCAAGTCTTTTCTCAAAATCCTTCATCACATGTTGGACCAACATTTCTGCTGTGATAGCAGCAATTTCTCCCACAAGCCACGAAATTTGGACGAGTTGAAAAATGCAATCATTTAAAAAGTTGATGCTATCACTGCAAAAATGTTAGTCCACAGTGTAATGGACGATTTTGAGAAGAGAGTTGAGTCTTGCATTCAAAATGATGGACATTATTTTTCATACACAACTAAAATTGAAGGTAATGAGCTTTGACAACTTTTTTTTGTGAGGGTGATGCCCACATGGGCTCTTGGGCCTGTGCGTGGGTAATGGGAAGGATGATGATGAGAGATGAATGGACCTACTGCTTTAGGTGGGTTCCGAACCACCGGGAAGCGATTTTTGAGGCTCATGAATTGAATTCAGAGGAACCGGTCACCGTTACTACAGTGGTGGTAGAGGCACGTCGCTTATCTAATCTCACCGATTAGACGCTCTCTACCACCGGGACAAACCGCTTCCCGAGACAAACCGCTTCGCACTTGAATGGCTTGAATGAGCTTTGATTTCGTGTAAAAAATATGCAACAATTTCAAAAAATGGCCGAGTATTATTTCATTGAAACCCGTCCGATTCCCGTAAGACATCCTGTACATTAGAAGCCCTTATAAGAAAGTGTAGGAATACATAATATACAAATACAACATATTTAATTGTATTCAGTACATATACAGTATGATACGAAATGAAATTAATAATTTATAAAATTCCATCTTGCATTTCAGATCTCCATTGTACCTGTCCTGTATTATGCTGGGAGTGCCTTTGGTATCCTATACGGCTGTGATAACCGCTTGCATAGAACGACAAAATTTCAAACAGCTAGTCGAAAAACATAGAGATTTGTTCTATCTGCCAGTTGGTTGGAGTGATGAAACAGGTTTGTTTTGTTTTGTCGTGTTTTTTAAAGATTTTTTATTATTATCACATGCCATATTTAGGGGGGAGTCCCAAAAGGAAGTTCCACCGGTAAAATAACCTCAATTTTTATCGATGGAAAATTATGCTTTGACTTGATATGATCCATGAAGATTCAAATGAAGTTTTTTCAATTTAAGAGAGTTGAAAACACTAAAAAGGATCACTGTTGTTCACTTCTAAGAAATGTAAAATATTCAATTTTGAAGGATGAGCTTTGGTCTTGTGCGTAAATTAATTGACAAAGATACAACTGTGGATTAAAAATCCATATGGTTTTTAAGGTGGAAAGCTACCCGATCAATAAATAGTGGAATTTTCCCTTTTTAAGTCATTTTCAAGTCAATTTTACTATTTATTATGCATTAGTAGCCCTAATAACATGATGAAAATCTATAATATTAATATAGTTATGTGAAAAGAGTAGTGATGGCTAGAGCAGCGCAGCTTGGGAAGGTTGTAGTCTGTCCAAGCAAAGAAGACCCTCTGGCAAGATGGGAGAATGACTCAATCTCGGTCAATATTGGTTCAAAAATTATAAATTGGATCTACTATTGAGACCACATTTATAATTCCTGAACAAATATTGACCAAGCTGTAGTCATTTTCCCATCTTGCCAGAGGGTCTTCTTTGCTTGGACAGACTATACCTTGAGAAGTGGTTTTGTTGCCCAAATAGGGAATGTGGTAAATTCTCTTGTGACAACTGTAAAATTGACTTACTGTATTTTCGTAGGTCGCAAAGTGATGAGAAAATCTGTGCAAGAACCATTGGCGGGAATCAGGGTCGGATACGAGTGCCAGCCTCACGGCGGCAACCACGTGACACACACATTTTGGCGGGAGATTTTGGCGCGAATGGGCGCCCACGTGTTCGAGCCGCCTACGCAGCAGCGGTTGGACTTTGTTGTCCGAAACGCACCACCTGACGACCAAAACGCACCAGCTGGCGTACAAAACGCACCATTTGTCAACTGCAATTGGATAGTTCACTCGCTGTTGCACGCCAGCTGTAGACCAGCTGACGCCTCTCCGCTCTACAATGTTGAATTCTATCATTGAGGCCCCATTTCACTCTCTATAAACCATACGTATTGTCAAAAATTCCACCCAAATGAAATCTCTTGCAATATTGTTGAGGTGCAAATAATAGTGAACAGTGAGAAAACGGCGGATAAAATGATACTATGTAACCTCTGTATGTTTCTATTCATTCCTTTTTATGAATAGATCTCAACCAACCGACATGACTTTGTAAAGATAGCATTCCAAAGCATCTGCTCAAGACGTTTGGCTCTAAATGCGCTGTTTGAGCTGCCCAGTTCTAGCTGCCTGGCTGTAGCCACCACAACTCTATTCGCATAACTATATTATAAATGTTCACTATGTCATGAGGGCTACAAATGTGTAATAAATCAATAAATAGTGAAATTCATCCTTTTCAATTTATTTTCTAGTGAATTTCACTATTTATTGATTTATTATAGATTAGTAGCCCTAATAACAAGGTGAATATTTATAATATAGTTATATGAATAGAGTTGTGATGGCTACAGCCAGGCAGCTCAATTCAGAGCCGGACATCTCGAGCTGTCGCTTGGGAATGTTACCTTAAGGTTGAAAAAATTAAAACATCCATATAATAATGGTCATAATTATTTATATAATCAATCTGATAGGGTAGTATTGAGTTGAGTTGATTGGCAGATTCAATTTATTTGCAATATTCTTTGAATAAATCGTGTATTATCAGTGGATCTTTGAAAAAATTGATTGTGCAATAATTACGTATTAGAAACTTGGTGCCTTTATAAAATGTGATAAGTTGTGATAGTATATGATTCATGATAGCTTTCTATAAAAATATTTTGCAATTATTCGTTTACTAGAGTCGTTGAATTGTTCAAGAAATTGAATCTTTCATGAAACTGGTCAATCTGTTGATGAAATTTTCTCAATAAGTACAGATGAAATATATTATTACCGTAAAATGGGGTTACTTTGTGACACTTGTTGGTATTTTTTTACTCAACTGGAATCTTGGAGTTTATTCTTAAGTGAAAGACTTTATTTGAAAGCATCAATAGGTAATTCATTTGATGTTGCATTGTTCAATTAGTTTCCATTTAGGTATGTGTTATTCAGTTGGCAGATATTCGATTTTGCAATTTAGTTAGTGAGTTTAAATTAAGTTAGTATTCATCTACCTCAAAAAAATTGCTGTAAGTTCTAAAAATAATCCTGAATCATGAGAAATACTATGATAATCAGAATTATTATAGAATGATGATAGTATACATCATCGTATATATATATATATATATATATATATATATATATATATATATGAGATAGTAACTTATTCATCATCATTCACCACACTGATGAGAACGGCTCTTTCGCATTTAAAACCCATAATTCTGTTTTCCTTCACCCACTATGTAAGGTCGCATTTTACTCCCCGGAATCGAATGCTAAAGCCTAAAGCCTCACATTTTCTCCCTAGGGAGAGAAAGTAGATCATTTTTCCCTAGGGAGTAAAGTAAACTCATAAGAATAACATGGGTGACGTTATCCATCAATGCAGCATGTGAAGAATGTACATTCACATCTCTTAGGCTGAGGCCGCACTGCAGGTGGTTAGAGCCTGGAGGGTGGAGGGTAGGTGGTAAATCTATAGAACATACACACCATCCACAGTAATACATTGTATGAATGGTATGTGTTCGGCCGCCATCTTGAGATTCTTAAATATGGACAACATAACCTCAAAAACAGTATGACGCCATACCATTCATACAATGTATTACTGTGGATGGTGTGTATGTTCTATAGATTTACCAACTACCCTCCAGGTTCTACCCGCCGGCAGAGCGGCCTCAGCCTCACAGACAGTAAAAATAAATTGACATGTCTTTTTTGACATGTTTAGGTATAGGAAATAGCTGAGGCTTTTCAATTGTGAGGTTATGTCATCTCCACTACAGTATGATAGATTACAATTATTTATTACATTCTTATAGTATTTATTAGTGTAGGTGGAGGAAGAATGTTGTGTACATCTCAGGACTAAACTACGTTTTCTCCCTTGGGAAATTGTCGCCTCGGCTATGCCTCGGGCACCAACATTTTCCCTCAGGGAGAAAAAGTTGAACATTAGTCCCTAGTTGCACAAATAACTATTTCTTCTGAAATTTTGAGTTTAAGGATTTTTTGAGTGCAATTATTTGAGTTGAAAATTTTGAATCCAGAAATTTATCATCAAAAAATATTGTATCACTCAGTTACTTAATTGAGTAATAAGTAACTCTAAAGTTCTCAATACCATTTGAGTACTTAATCCAGTGATCTAGACTTTCTAATTCAGTTCAGAATTCTCTTCTCATTTTCATTAAACTAAAGTTAATAAATCAGGTATTAGAAAATTATGTTCAAAACCGACACTATTTATTCCTTAAAAACTCTAATTCCAAATTTCAAAATTCATCTATTACTAGATATTCGATAATCAATATTCATTATAATAACTTTTTAATGAATTTTCTGTTCAAATCACATTCTGTTCACTATCACATTTAAGTACTCACACACCTTATATGATGAAAATTATCATAATATATACATTTTATAATTAAACCACATAATGGATAATAAATTATACTACTAAGTAATTACAGTATTACTTCAGTTATTTGTATGTGTTATCATCTGATATTTATTTTTTTAGTTTTTATTCATGTTATATACTTTTACTGTACATCATTTTTTATATTTCTTTGGATGTTAAACTCGAAGGTATCTACCTCACAGATCATTTACATTATCAAAAATAATTATTATTAATTAATAAGGTAATTATTACCATATACTGATTTCACTGTGAATTATTCTGACTCGGGGTTTGCCTGTTCTAGTATTAGATATGTATCGCTGTATGATATTTTTTCCTTTCTTAAAAAATTATGTTGATTCACAACGTTTTTTTCAACATGTAACTTATTTAAAGGATTAAAGATCTTCATTTTGGATAGATTGGAATTTTTGTTGAATATTAGCTTAGATTTGAAACAGTGGAACTTTCCAAGTCATGCACACATTATAGTCTGTCCAAGCAAAGAAGGCTCTCTGGAGAATGACTCCAGCTTGGTCAATATTGGTTGAAAAATTATTGGTTTGGTCTCAATCGTAGGAAACATTCTAATCTACAATTTGAGGCCAAATCAATATTTATTGAACCAATATTGACCGAGCTGGAATCATTTTCTCATCTTGCCAGAGGGTCTTCTTTGCTTGGACAGATTATAACAGTCTACTACACGTCTAAAACCTGATTGGATTACATTTATTTAAAAAATTGTGTCACAGTTTTCCAAAATTTTGAAAAACTCAACTCCTAAAAGATTGAATTTCTCCGATCGTTTGTTGAAAAGAGTAACCGTACAAATTGGAAAGTTGGCAATAGGAATACTTTAGGTCTCCCATTACCCGACACTTATAAAAAAACATAATATTATTTTGTCATTATTCTCGTCTCTCCAAAAAGAGACAAAGGTACAAGATAATAATAATTGACTAACCGTAGTAGGTGTAATGATAGGGTAGTAATCCCCCACTGAAATTGCTTCAAGAATATCATTATTGTGTTACAATTTAGGGTGGAAGTGTGTTCCAGAAACGCTTCTATGCAGCAATTAGTTGGTTATCAATGAGGGGTTACAATTGTTATTTCTTCTCGTTATTATTCTAATGATCCCAATAATTATCACTGCAGAAAATGGATTACTTGTGAAGGGTGCCAAATTGAGTCAGTTTCATCAGTTTGGGGGAAAGGAACCCCTATGATACGATCACAAAACTCAAGAAAAGCAAGCAGATCAGTAGACTAGTAGCTTCATCTAGGCTTTACAGAATCAATCTTATTTTTTCGTTCAAATTTTCCATTTTAGTATCATCATGGAGAAAGTATATGCGGGTATGCTTGTAATGCTTCATCTGTGCCAATAAATATTCAGAAAATCAGAAAATAATCAACATACCTATCTGGTAAGAAATAATTTCTCCAAACAATCATCAATCTGTGCAAGCAAAGAAGACCCTCTGGCAAGATGAGAAAATGACTCCAGCTCGGTCAATATTGGTTGAAAAAATATTTATTTGGTCTCAAATTGTAGATAAGAATTTTTCTTACAATCTGAAACCAAATCAATAATTTTTGAACCAATATTGACTTAGCTGGAGTAATTTTCTCATCTTGCCAGAGGGTCTATTTTGCTTGAACAGACTATAAATCTACCTTCTCTGTGTTCCATTGAACAAGTTCATTATAATAACCTAACTTAAGAATATTATGTTTGTAATATTATTTATAATTTATTATTATAAATTTTGGGAATAAGACGTATTGGACGTTGTCTGTGTTTTATCCATAATTTATTGTATTTTCTCGAATAATGTCATTGAAAAATATAGGAATTGACATTGCAGCAATTAGTCTGTCCAAGCAAAGAAGAACCTCAAATTAAGAAAATAACTCGAGCTCGGTCAATTTTGGTTCAAAAATGATCGATTTGATCCCAAATTGTAGAAAACAATAATTGATCTGCTATTAAGACCACATTTATAATTCTTATCTCACGTTTACACCGTAATGTTAATAACATTTTGTTGATAACTTTTGTAAATAATGTATTATTATATAGACTTATATATTACAGTGGAACCTCGATTTTACGAACCCCGATTCTACGAAATCCCCGATTTAACGAATTTTTTTCAAATCCTCTAGAAACGTACATAACACTCAATATAATAGTAACCCCGGTGTTAAGTAGGTTTTCGGCCTAAAAACCCCGATAGTGCGAATTTTCCAAGCTCAAAACTTCAAGGTCAAAGCCCCTATATAACGAATATTTAAAGACAAGAACTCCTATTTTGCGTTTGTAGCCCCTATATAACGTATTTCTCACGCTACAGACCCCGGTTTCACGTATTTTATAAATCCTGTTTGAACTTGAAACGTTTTGTTATAAAACAATGCAAAATCATATTTTCATCTCATTTCATACAGCATAAAACTATTTAAGTCTAGTTCTGGCCTGTCTAGACTTTCGTCTGATTCTTTCTATGCCTTTCACCCTCCCCCTTAGCACAAAAATGCTGTATTCACTCACATTTCTAGGTCAGTTATAGTCCGGCCAAGCAAAGAAGAGCCTCTGGCAAGATGGGAAAATGACTCCAGCTCAGTCAATATTAGTTTAAGAATTATTGATTTGGTCTCAATTGCAGGAAACATTCTGATCTACAATTTGAGACCAAATCAATAATTTTTGAATCAATATTGACCAAGTTAGAGTCATTTTATCATCTTACTAGAGGCTCTTCTTTGCTTGGACAGACTATGCCATAGCCATCTTTTGTATATCAGAATAGTTCGTATCTTACATGAATTATTTATTTAAAGCTAGAAAACTTGTCCAAATTAAAGTAACTTCAATTCACTGGTATATTAATAGTAGAAGAATTACGGTACCTATTGAATATTGCTGCTGGATAATTATAATTATATTTTGAACCAATATTGACGGAGCTGGAGTCATTTTCCCATCTTGCCAGAGGCTCTTCTTTGCTTGGCCAGACTATGGTTGATCACGCTTGCAGTACGCTAACTTTTTTTTTTTTTGCTGCGGATGATGCCCATATAAGTATTTAATTTTACTTGTGCATGGGTAATTGAGTTTGCGAGGGTGATTTATGAGGTGCATAAACGTCCATGCCTCTGGTGGGATTCGAACCCACGACCGGGTAGTGCTAGCGGACTGAAGGTTGTAACGCCCCAGACCACTCGGCCAACCCGGCCGGCAAACAGTTCACAGTACACATTAGGAAACTCCTATATTACGAACCCCGTTTTTAAAAATACCCCGATACAACGAATTTTTCTCTCGGTCCTTTGAGCTACGTTAATCCGGGGTTCGACTGTATTATAACTTATTATACAAAAGTTATTAGCAAATGTTATTAACATTCTCGGGTAAACATGGCATAAAACCAATATTGATCGAGCTGGAGTCATTTGTATGTAATGTAACCTACTACCGCTGATGTAAAGCATCTATTGTCGCTTTTGGTTTCAAAAACATCATCTAGTCATAGCTAAATGACAACAACAATTGGCAACAACTAGCGTACAATGAACAGACGAAACCGCCCAACTTTTAGGTGGCAGCTATAGGACTGGAATGGTGAATCTACCTTCTCTGTGGCTATAGTAAGATAAAGTCAATGAATGTTTGTAAGTAAAAACTGAATGTTTTTTTAATATAATATACAGGGTTCGCCAATGAAGTGGGACGATTTGAATAAGTGACAGATTGTTCAAGAAATTGTAATTTTTTCATCATAAATAGAAAGTAGAAATGTAGCCATTTAGTATACAATAAGTGAAAAATCATTTTTTGAATATCATCTTCCAAATGTCCTCCATTGGAATAATCTATGCACTTTTACAGCCGGGCCTGGAAGTTTCCCATGTCATTTCGCAGCATATTGAGTGGTATTCCTCCAATCTCATCTCGAAGCCGTTGTTTTAGAGCTGGGATAGTTCTGGGTGGATCGCTTTGAAAAACTCTCGTTTTTAAGTAGCCCCATAGAAAAAGTCACAGGCGTGATAAATCTGGAGAGCAAGGAAACCAAGGGATATCCCTGTTTTGAGAAATGACGTGGCTTGGAAACAAAACATTGATATCATTTATGGCAATTTTCGCAGTGTGGCGTGTTTGTTCATTCAATGGAAAACGGGCGAGTTCTGATGTAAAAAAGTTATGAATTATTTCGGTGTACCGCTCAAAGTTAAAAGTCACAGCAAATCTACCCGTTTCTTTCAGGCCCGGCTGCAAAAGTGCATAGAATCCAATGGAGGACATTTGGAAGATGTTACATTCAAAAAAATGATTTTTGACTTATTGTACTAAATTGCTACATTTATACTTTCTATTTATGATGAAAAAGTAACAAAAATACAATTTCTTAAACAACCTGTTGCTTATTCAAATCGTCCTACTTCATTGTCGAACCCTGTTCTATACTTATTATTGAATGTACTCCAATAATTGCTATAAAGTTCACATACGATTCAAGTCACAGACGCGTTTCGGACACTGGTGTTCATCTTCGGCCAAGACTGCCTTAGGCCAGTAGGTATTACACGGTGATCTGAAGTCATTGGTGCATGTTAATAAACTCCGAAATATCAATGAATTGATGGAAAAAATTCGACCGGTTATCAGCGAAATGGAACTGAAAACTTATAATGCATTAATAGTGAATTGGAAAGAGTTGATGCGTGCCAGCGCAGTAGAGGAGGCCACATGCTAGACATAATTTTCCATACCGGTACATCAAATCGGAAAGAAAGATGAACATTCTAATGTAACTTATCTATCTACTATTTTCAATCCCTCGTTAAAATAAATCTCTTAATTTGAAATATATTAAACCGGTACTCTTTTTGAATTACTCTATATTTTTCCTGTTTTTCAATAAATTTTGCTTTTTTATATCCTCATCCCATCTAACTTCCCCTAATAAGTTGAATGTGATTATATAGACCTACTTAGAAATGAATAACTCAATTTTTTAACATTTTCTTCTTCAACTTTTCAGTTTAAATTGTACAGCAATGAGTCCATATAATTTTTTTTTAGAAATGCAGCAGGAGTTCCACAAGTAGATACCGTAATAATAAAATCAGAGTTATAAAAGCATTCAATAATTGCAATCGTCTTCATCTTTAACTCAATAAGTTGGCCTAATCACGATGGTGAGTACAAAATTTTAATTTATTAATTATTTACATGAGTACATTCATGACAATTCATCGTCTTTTCTTTTGTATGATTTGATGAAGGAATCAAATAGGAAGGCGACTTTTTATAATAATACATTGCGAAGTTAGGATACCGGTGCCGTAGTCATATAGCACTAAGAAAGGTACTAATAAGTATAGTAATATAGTTGAAGTATATGTTAGTTATAGTATTAGTAAAATAGTTATATAGTCTGTCGAAGCAAAGAATACATTCTAGCAGGATGGGAAAATGACTCGTGCTTGGCCAATATCCAATAAAAAATAATAAATTTAATCTCAAATTGTAGGAAACATTCTGACCTTCAATTTGAGATCAAATTTATAATTTTTCAACAGATATTGACCAAGCTGGAATCATTTTTCCATCTTACCAGATTGTCTTCTTTACTTGGACACTAGACTAAACCTTCCATACATCTTTGATTTTACCTATAAAATACATTCTAAAATCTACAGTTTCTTAAAATATGTTAGTTAACTATAATATGTAAGCTATCTAGTTGAATCTGTTCAAGTATTGAAAATCACATTTCTCAGCATATATTTTCATTATTATTTTTTTCATTGAGAAGCGATATAATAACTTACAATCCGGTTAAAATTGAATTATAATTATACAACATGATTTCACCCAAGGCTGTTCCTGTTCCAAATCTCAGAAACAGTTTAACAAACAGTCCAAAAGTAGGTATAGTCTGTTCAAGCAAAGAAGACATAATCTAGCAAGATGTGAAAATGACTCCAGCTCGGTTAACATTGATTCAAAAATAATGAATTTGATCTCAAATTGTAGAAAACATTCTGATCTACAATTTGAGACAAAATGACTGTTTAACTCTTGAACTAATATTGACCAAGCTGGAGTCATTTTCCCATATTTCCGGAATGTCTTCTCTGCTTGGACAGCCTATAAGTAGGCCTACAGTATAACTTTTTAGGTCTATATGTTAGTCTATTCATACAATTTTACTCAATCATCGATTTCGACTCACAAAACAAGTCAAGCAAGTTTGAATTTAGAATTATAACATGATAGTTGCAACAAAGGATCACCTCATAAAAATTTATTAATTTTGAAAAATTTAAATAAACTTGAAAAATTAATGTTGAACAAAAGGTATTTGTGTAACTAGTTCGTAAAGTGATAGATTGCTGCATCGAGTGCGGAAAGGAACTTGCACTTTATGCTCGACGAATTACACATTGTATTTTCTTTCAGATATGGATGAGAAGCACCAGTCTAATGCGACAAATCATCCACCTGCTACGTTTTGATCGACCCTACAACCCTCTACCCTTCCTCCTCGTCACCATCTGCCATCTACTAGCACTGTCCAACACACTCATGGTATTTCTCAACAAAGCCGAGCACTTGGAAACTTACGTTATTGCCGCCAAAGATTTCACACTGATAACATCAATATTCAGTGTCACTGTTAAGCGATTCCTAAACGCGCCGGAAAGCGTGCGAATCACAAACATAATCGAAGAAGAACACGTGATTGATTGCTACCAACCCGATTACAATGAGAGAAAATGGCGACGTGTGAAAAAACACTACAACAAACAGAAGAAAAACATGCAACTATCTGGTTCATTTGTTATTGGATTGTGTTTTTTCACATTTATCGGAATTATTTGCAGATTTCCAGTTCTCTATTCGCTAGACCCCGACCTTAAAAAATACAGAGGCAAGCCTACAGCGTTCATATCCTATATACCTTGCGATTATTCTCAATACACAGAATTTCTATATCTATATATTCGTGTTGCACTGTCTAATAATACTATTTCAGGTTGTGGAAGGCTATCTGGTTCACATAGCTCTGCTGCAATGTATTCAGAAACTGTTGACCGACTTTGAAGTGATATACATTTTGCTTGATGAATTGGCTAATGAATATGCGGATTTCGATTGTGTCACTGACAAGCAACTACCTGATTCCAATGCAAAACTAAGAAAGGATTTGAGGCTTCTGGTACAGTGTCATCAGAATCTGAACTGGTAAGTAGAGACGCCCCCGGGCGCAAGGAAATTGGGGTGCCGGAAGCCAGGGGTGCTGGGGGACCCAGAGGTGCTGGAAGACCCAAGGGTGCTGGAGGATCCAGGGTTGCTGGAAGACCCAGGGGTGCTGGAGGACCCAGGGGCGAAAATAAAATCAGAAAAGTGTAATTGACATGATCTTAGCCTACATCGAAAAAATTTAATAAAATTTAATTTGGTGTCACATATGGGTTTGCAAAACCTGTGCGTGAAACCAAGTTCTCAGTATTAGAATGGAATACATTATTATGATATAATAAACACATTATAATAAGGGCAATTTATATTAAGTTGGTTTTAGAACAATATTATCCGATTTATTCATGGTGCGCCCTCGAAAATGTATGTTTTGAAATAAATAAATGAATAAATTATTTTCATTGCACCATATTACTACTTTAGAAATGTCTTAATTACTGAAGGACCGTAATATTTATATCATCATTTTAAATACCGTAGGCATAGTCTGTCCAAAAGCAAAGAAGACATTCTGGCAAAATGGAAGAATTAATGACTCCAGCTTGGTCAATATTGGCTCAAAATTTATTTTAATTTTATATTAGATTGTATAAATTATTCTGATCTACAACTTGAGAGCAAATTCATAACTTTTGAACTCTAGTCTGTCCAAGCAAAGAAGACATTCTAGCAACATGAGAAAATGACTCCATTTCGAGCAATATTGGTTCAAAAATTATAAATTTGGTCTCAAATTGTAGGCTACTAGATCAGAGTGTTTCCTACTATTTGAGACCAAAGTTATAATTTTTGAACTAGTATTCTCGGAGCTGGAGTATATTTTCCCATCTTGCCAGAATGTCATTGTTGAAGGTATATGCTAAGTGAATGCCTTTCAGCATTTCTATACCGACTCCGACCAACCAAGAGTTTAACCTGAGTTATTATAGTGAGAGAGATATTAGAATGATTCAAATAATGAATGAACTGATTAAATTATTTCTAGGACTCTTAATTACTGTGTCAAAGTATTTGGATATGGAATATTCGTTTACAGTTCGATGATAGCTCTAGACATGTGTCTCAATGCATACTTCATTCTTCAGGTAAGGCATTCAATTTATTTCTACCAACCTAGTATAGACAAGATAAATCCTTTAGAGAAGATTAATATTCTCTGTGCTAGCAGGTAATCTGTCCAAGCAAAGATGGCATTCTGGCAAGATAAGAAAATGACTCCTGCTTGGTAATTATTTTGGTTCAAAAAATATTTTTTTTTCAAATTGTAGGAAACATTCTGCTTTGAGACACGTCCTTTATTTTGAAACTCCCGCGTTTTTTAAATTATCCACACTTGAAAGAAGAATATCTTCAACTTTATTATAATGATAACTTTATAATAGTATTTACTTCATAATTGAAAATATTATATAGGAAACAATTACATCTACTAAGACCAATAATTTTTGAGCCAATAATATTGAGCGAGCTGGAGTCATTTTCTCATCTTGCCAGAGGGTCTTCTTTGCTTGGATAGAATATATAGCAGCCTAGTCAAGGTGTGGTAACTCCTTCAGAGAGGATAATATTCTCTGTACTAGCAGGTATAGTCTGTCCGAGCAGAGAAGACATTCTGAAAAGATGGGGAAATGAACCCAGCTCGATCATTATTGGTTCAAAAATTGAAAATTTGGTCTCAAATTAATTGTAAAATTCTGCTTTACAGAATGAAGAATGACTCCAGCTTGGTCAATGTGTGTTCAAGAATTATTAATGAGGTCTCAGTAGTGGATCAAAATGTTTTGAGATGAAATTTATAATTTTTTAACCAATTTTAACCGAGCTGGAGTCATTTTCCCATCTTGCCAGAATGACTCCTTTGCTTGGACAGACTATACTAGTTAAGCACAATACTTACATATACAGAATACTTACATGTGTAGGCTACAGAATTTTGACCTTAAAGTTACTCTATAAGTTTACACTATTATTATGTAGGTAGGCTACTTGACAAAAATTCATTTCGATAGACCCAACTGACAGTCTGTCCAAGCAAAGAAGACCCTCTGGCAAGATCTGAAAATGACTCAAGCTCGGTCAATATTGGTTCAAAAAATATCACTTTGATCTCAAATTGTAGGAAACAATTTGATCCACTACTGAGATCTCATTTATAATTCTTGAACACAATCATATTGACCAAGCTGGAGTCATTTTTCCATCTTGCCAGCAGGTCTTCTTTGCTCGGACAGACTATGCTACTGCGTATACGTATACTAGTTATGAACAATACTTAATATTTATAGCCTACACAATACTGACATATCCACAATATATATGTAAATAGCGTAAGTTTACTTGACAAAAATTCATTGCGATAATAAATATTTTAACATTCATGGAAAACTCCTTTTTTATTTTTTCAGGCAAAAAATGTGAAGATCATCGTTAACCAAGTTTTGTCATGCATCACCTACTCAATTATAATGCTTCTTTGCTATTATATCAGCCAATGCATTTCAAACCAGGTGAGATTATATATGGAATTTTACTTATTGGTTTCTACTTTCATATGATTGCATTTTTGACGTCTAGTGGGATCGGACTCCCCTAGATTCAAGGTTATAGTCTGTCCAAGCAAAGAAGAGCCTCTGGCAAGATGAGAAAATGACTCCAGCTCGTTCAATATTGGTTCAAAAATTATTGATTTGTTCTCAAATTGTAGATCAGAATTTTTCCTACAATTGAGACCAAATCAATAATTTTTGAACCAATATTGAACGAGCTGGAGTCATTTTCTCATCTTGCCAGAGGCTCTCTTTGCTTGGACAGACTTTACTAGGAAATAGTTGTTCCACAGTCACCAGCATACTCGGATCACGCGCATTTTATTCATAAATGACTTGCCTCGTAACTTATAGTCTGTCCAAGCAAAGAAGACCCTCTGGCACGATGGGAAAATGACTCCAGCTCGTTCAATATTTGTTCAAGAATTATAAATGTGGTCTTAATAGTAGATGTAATTGTTTCCTATATAATATTTCCAATTATGAAGTAAATACTATTATAAAGTTATCATTATAATAAAGTTGAAGATATTCTTCTTTTAAGTGTGGATAGTTTAAAAAACGTGTTTCAAAATAAAGGACGCACACAGAAGTTTGAGTGAGAATATATTTGGTATACACCGTTGTATACTAATTATAATTATTAAAATTTATTCATTACACATAATTTTTTATGTGTAGTGCTGTGTATTAGAAAACTCTCACTGTAGATGAGAATTCAACTGATGGTTAACTTCACTTATTATTCAACTTTCTCATCATTCGAAAAAAGTACTCTAAAGCCGCGTATCGACAGTCCGAGGCATGTGCTACGAATGCCTCGCTGTACAGTCTGTTGACACAAAAAAAGAGTACTACTACTAGTATACTATCTACCGCGTATCGACAGTCCGAGGCATGTGCCACACATGCCTCGGACTGTCGATACCGGGTTTGCTAGCAGCGAGGCAAACGCCGCACACAATTTGCAGCGAGCAGTGCCTGTTGCCTCGCAACGCACAACGAACAATTCTACAAACTAACCTCAAAATTGTATCCCATTCATATGCATTTTTGTGATTAAGAATTCTATTTGGGTGCAGAAGGTTATAATAGGCAATAATAAGTAATTATTGTCTTGAATTTTTATCTAATAATTGAGCACAAACTAACCTCCAAAGTCCAAATTATCAATTGTCAGATCTTAGTTGCTTTGTCTCCCGCTTGACGGCGCTAGTCAATTTGTTTGCGTGCTCGCATTTTTGGTTACCATACAAAAAAATGCAGTTTTTTTATTATAATTATTTTTATTATAATTATAATTATATACTATACTATAATCATAATTATTTTTGATTATTGCAGATCATATTCACACATATGCCTCAGCCATGAGTTTATACTTTTTTTGCGTCACCAGACTGTACTTCGTGGCATTCGTGGCACATGCCTCAGACTGTCGATACGCGGCTTAACATGTAGGGGAGGGTGGGCCACAATGAGACAAAAATTATGTTTCTATTTTTTTAATTCTTTCTATTGGAAGTATGCTGTTCAGAAACGTTTTAAACAATATTTTGGAGTATTACACACATTTTCCTGGCATTTCAAATATATTTTTCAGGTGCAAATAATAATTATTGATGTTTTAAAAAACACTTGCAAGTGTCCTATTGTGGCCCAGGTATGGGCCACTATGAGACAACCTAGAAAATAGCCCCTAGTAAATTATTCTGACTAATCATATACTTGATTATGATCAAATATGAATCATACAACAATTATATAAATTTCTATTGCCTTGGTTGAAGGTTTAGTCACATTTGGAAGCCTACATATTGTGTGTTGCAAAATACGTTAATAGATAGAACAATATAGAGGCTAATAACTTACATTGAATTTTTAAGTGGAAATATTTCCTATATGCCGAATATATTAACGCGATCTATCCGGGGACTCCTGGCAATATTCATCTAGACTTTGGATATTCATTCATTCAAAAAATTACAATTACAACACAGACAATAAAGTCCAAAAGGTATTTTTCTCAAATTTTGAAAAAATATTTTAAATAGAGTTTAGGCTATGTTCACAATATATTCTCCCTCAAACTTTGATGTGCGTCCTTTTTGAAACATCCATTATTTTAATAATAAATCGTTCGAATCTTTACTTATTGCAACATTTATTATTATATAATTATCCAGTAGTTGGTGTACTGCAATTTCCAATATCGGTAATTCTACCACCCATCATTTCTTTGAATTTTTTATTAATTTCCCAATCAATTGGAATTATAACTAAAAATAGTAACGTATAGTAAATTATATATAATTGTCATTATATAATTCCAGAACGAAATATTCAGAATGAAACTTGCCAAAGTTCCATGGATTGGAAAACCACGTTGGTTCAAACAAACTCTGATAATAATGAAGATACGAGCAAATGCTGATTCGGAAATAAAACCTCTTGGACTCTATGTTTTGAACCTGTCGTCTTACAAGAGTGTAGGTTCTTTAAAATAATTTTCAAGATGTTGATATTATTTAATATTTTTGAATATATTTATGGTGTGGGTTTCTTTTGCGTAAGATAAGAAGACATGGTTATAGGCTATAGTGCTGTTCAAGCTATAAAAAGACGACATTCTGGCAAGATGGGAAAATGACTTCAGCCATAGCTTCCTTTAATAGAAGGCCCTGCCCTGATAATATGGCAACGTCGCACCGTAGACACAGTCTTTCCATAAGAAAACATTGAGTACAGGTACAAATCATGTATGTTGGCTTTGTTTTTCTCTCTTTGAGCATAATTTCCATGAAAAACGTTCATCAAACTCTTCGTATAGAATTCCTTTTGTGTTTTTTGTAATAGGTTGTGATAGAGATTAGCAAGAAAGATTAAGAAAAGACTATTTATTGAAATAGCTCATGATTTGTAGAAAGTCAAATGTGAGAACGCACACAAGAAACGCATCCATTAGAACAGCTGATTGGAAAATTATTTTAATGCTTTCAAATGGACGCAATTTCCTACTCTACATAGTTATAAATTTTTAGGCCATGGCCTCCTATCAAAGGAAGCTATGCTTCAGCTCGTTCAATATTGATTCAAGAATTATAATTTGGTCTCAAATTGTAGTAAATATTCTATTCTACAATTTTAGACGAAATTTATAATTTTTGAACCAAGCTGGTAGGTATTATAGTCTGTCCAAGCAAAGAAGAGCCTCTGGCAAGATGAGAAAATGACTCCAGCTCGTTCAATATTGGTTCAAAAATTATTTATTTGTTCTCAAATTGTAGATCAGAATTGAGACCAAATCAATAATTTTTGAACCAACATTGAACAAGCTGGAGTAATTTTTTCCATCTTGCCAGAATATCTTATTTGCTTGGACAAACTACCATATATACTTGATGGTTACCCACCAAAAATGTATATAAATTGAAACAAATAAAATTATAATAATGTTTTATTATTATTCACAGATCATGAAGGGCGCCTTCTCATTTGCGAATATATTCTACACTACTAAATTTAGTCAGAATAATTCTTAAAAACTATGCAAGAATCATACTTTACAGAAAAATCGAACAGCTTACGATATAGGTATTATGGGAACCAATTGATTGTATATGATGAATATAATGGTGTTAATAAAAACATTCTTTCAATATTGATACTTGTTAGAAATAAAGCAATATTATTGTACTGTATTTGCATTAAATAATAAAGTGGATTGGATAAGTTCATTGGTACTTACTACTCAATACAGAAATAAACGATTTGTTCAACCTCTCTATTTCAATTAAAACATAAAACTTATTTAGAAAAGGATTATATTCTGATTGTTTTTCATAAATGCTCATTTCTTTTTCATTACAGAGTATTTTTCAATTAAATATTATTCTTGTTGTTGTATAACCACAGCTAATTGCACGTAAATCAAAATAATATAATTCTAGAAAAGTGATCCACTACAACAAATAAAACAATACCTAACCAATGAACGTTTATGCCATTTTGCAGAAGTTGAATTCAATTTTTTGATTTAAACACTTAGAGACTACAGATACTAGTAGTTTATATGCTTTATTCCTACTAATATAGGCCCACAGTCTTTTTAGCGCATATCAATGAAAAATTATCAAACTCTTATTAAATGTAAAATACAATATTCGAAGTAATTCATCAGTTGCCTAGTATATATAGAATAGAAACACAAATAATCGTCTAATGCAACTTTATTCAACATAATAATACAGAATATCGCAGTTGAATAAGGACAATAATTGAAAAATAAAAATATTCTTATGTCTTTTAATGGTGGGGAGACCCTTACGGGTAGTTCCACTAGTATGTGTACTTGGCCAAATACTGGGTACCCATCCAAGAGCAGTCCACAGTATTTAACATCTCGTTGACCGATAATCATCCTCACCAAGAGACCAATACCCAGAACACGACAATAATAATAATTAATTAATTATTACGACAATAATTATTAGTTATTGGTTCATTGTACCGTAATAATTACTATATAACTTTACTAATGCTTTGAGACACAATAGTTCTCTACAGTTCTCTGTAGTTCAAAAACGTCTCTACAACTTTAAAATCTATTAGAATATTAATCTACCTGTTGTCGTAATATAGGAGACTGCTTGTGGCCTATAGCTACCAAGTGCTGAAATGTCTAAGATGATATTATAAATGCACGGGTTTGTCTTGGTTTTTGTGTAACTTTTTCAGTTCAACGGTGATAATTATTATTGTGGATTTACAGTGTGTGTTTTTTTTAGTTGATCATCAAATTCACAAGGTTTTGTTTGTGAGTTTCTTCTCTGTGTGAGAGCTCAGTAAAAATTATGATCACTTGTATCACCCCACAACAATTGGAACAGGCTGTCTATAATGAACAGGTAGAAATGGAAATTTCTTTAAATTAGAAATTGGAGGTTGGCCATTTAGATAAAAATATAAATTCATTTGTTATCATGGAAATAAGAAATTTTAAGCATTGTTTGCTTTTGTGGCGGAGCTTCGCTTCGCCTTGTATAGGTACTCATTTTGTCAACAATTATTGTTAGCATTGCAGCTCACCGGTAGGCCTATATAAGATCAAAAACAAAAAAATTGTATTTCTATTGATTCATTTAGGCAATAAAACTTTATTATTTATAATTCTATTCATTCATAAGAGCTGCATGATTTTATGAAGCTTTATTGCTTTAATAGTCTCCTCTGTCCCTCAAAAATCAGATTGAGTTGATAATGATAATTTTTTTGAGAAGATACACTACAAAAAAACATTCATTGTTAATGATTATTGTAATGGTTTCTCAATATATTAGAGCGGATTTATCTTTAGACCTTATATTGATAATGATTGAAGATAGCCGATGATATAGACTCAAACTGCGCGCCTATTTCAGTGTCGATATATCTCTAGTCGATGTTCTTTATGATGTCGATACAAGAAAAATTATCGACATAACCTTGAAAACTGTACTGTAATCAACATTGGATGCTGAGAACTGAATTGCTTCTTTGTTTCACAACATTGGAATATTTGATTTTTTTAGATTCAATAAAGTATTCTTGTAAATATTGAGCTTTGCAAATATATTATAAGTGATTGGTTTATGTAAAAATGTCCAATAAAAAGGAACAAAGTGGGGATAAACAACAGCCGATGTATCATTTTCAAGAAGGTATGTACACTCTGATTTTTACTCTTTTTTTATAAATAAAATCTTCAATTCAGCTACGTATATTGAAACTATTATAATTAAAATATTAAACTGTCTGTAATATTCTTATAAGCTCAACGACTTGAGTAGAAATTGTTTAAAATTATACAGTGGGTAGGCCTAATTAGTTTTATTTTGCTCCATCACTTACTTTTAACTTACTTGGAATTTGATATCAACTATAATATCACGTTACCTTATTATATTGGTACAAGATTATCAATATTATAAAATTTGTAAACATTGAAAGAGTATGACAAAACTTAAATGAAAATTTCTACCTTATATTTCAGGTGAGAAAGTTCTTTGCTTCCATGGTCCATTGATTTACGTAGCGAAATGTTTACAATCAAGATACGATGAAAAAAACAACACTCCTGAATACCTTATTCATTATTCAGGATGGAATAAGAGGTCAGTGTTTTCAACAACTTTTGAATTTTTTCTATGCAATTTTATAACTTAAGCATAACTTATTCCTTCTATCCAAACGCTTCAAATTGATCTGTTATATGATGATACGTTATTCTATCATTATAGTATGATTATTATTTGAATATATGCATATCACAGAATAAAAGCTTTATAATCAGTCTGCACCTTACTCTCTGATACTAGAATACAAATAACTCAGTTGGATTTGAAATTTTTTTAGCTGGGATGAGTGGGTTCCAGAGCACCGGGTACTCAAGCACAATGAAGCCAACATACAAAAGCAGAAAGATCTTCACAAAGCTCAGAAAACTGGACCGTAAGTACTCTATTATATAAATGAAAATTCTATATGCTATGTTTGATCATGAATATCAAATGTCATACAGTACTGCATACAATCAACAATATATTTTGTTAAGGATGGTTGAAGAATCGAAAATTTCAAAGGAAGATTTTAGTTGTTCATCGGATTTAGAAAATAATTGACCGATCGTAAGTGAGGTCTAATGCCGGGTTTTTCCAAGCATACTCAAAGTTGAGGGGCCCTCAAATTTTGATGAACAGCTGACGTTTTCTATGATAAGTATAAGAAATGTAGTGAAGTGTAGTAAACTTCAGGGTCTCTCAAATTTGAGTTTGCTTGGAAAAACCGGGCAAAAGATTCAAGTCGACGATTTTGCATTTGTTTGTATGTATGTATGTTCCGCATTTACGACTGAACGCGGCAATACATTCTAATGCAATTTGACAGGGATGTTCCTCTTGAAACCGCGCGTCGATGTATTTGTAAGGTTTTTTGACAATTTTCATATTAAGGACGAAAAAAGGATTGAACTATTCTCTGATATAGGTATACTCCATAAATGATTTGATAGTATATTTATGTTGATATTACTTAAACATGTGATACTATGACATTCATAATAGAAAAATCATCAAAATTCCTACTTCAGATGATATTCTTTCATTGCAGTCAGTTGAGATATTTCAGATGAATATTAAGGTAAGTTTTTCTTTATGTGAAACGGTCAGACAGTCGACCGCAGGCTAACAACAAGAGCTGTGATTGGCTACAGCTGTTCGACTGCAGCCGGCCGTCGGACCGTTTTGCATGAAGGAAAACATTATTACAATAATTATAGAGACTGATGCCCGGTTTTCCAAGCACCCTTAAATTTTGGCGAATCGTGACGAACTGATGCCGACATAGCGCGTGACTGTGGCCACTGCATTGCTGACCAGACTTCCCCACGCCGACTTTCGGAATCGACGAACAATCTGAACGTAACGTGAATACAGACAGTGCTTTTATGATGCAGGGAACATGGGTGACTTCGTGAGGTCTACCGTTCACAGAACTACTAGTTTTAAAGATATGAGATATGGGTACGCTTTTCCCAATTAGGCCTAAACAAAGCTAGGCTCAAATAATATCTGATAGGCTATAGCCTGTCCAAGCAAAGAAGACCCTATGGCAAAACGAGAAAGTGACTCCAGGTCGGTCAATATTAGTTCAAAAATTGTTGATTTGTTCTCAAATTGCAGATCAGAATGTTTCTCATAATTTGAGACCAAATTTATTTTTTTTGAACCAATGTTAACCGAGCTGGTGTTATTTCCCCGTCTTGCAAGAATGCTTTATTTGCTTAGACAGACTATAGCTCAGCCGTGTGGGAGCTTCAAAGTAAGGAGATAGTTTTAGGCCTGAAGTATTGTTATGCCGACTGAATGCCAAGCTCAATGGTGTCAATTATAAGAGTTTTCATTCAGCCATCTCTATACTCCGTCCACCGAGTGTTCGGACCTAAGCTCCTCCCCATTTTGACGTCGCAGGCGGATTTAGCCAATGGCAAGTAAGGTTATCATGCTGCAGCTGTTACTTTTCAGGTCACATTCATGCTGTGGAAATCTGGGAAACGCAAGCCTTTCACTTTTCAGGGAATCTATCAAAATTTGCACTCTTTCAGCTGATTTACATAATTCATACCTCTCATGGAAGATTTTTTGGCGGATATGTTTTGTTCTTTGTTCCACCTTCAACATTTGTTATAGTTATATGAAAAAATATTGGTTTTATTGAATTCAAATTACATACAGTAATGAGATTAATTTACTGCAAATGTAAGCTTTAGATTAATTTTTATATACGCATACTTGAATTTGCAGTAGTGTGTAATTGAATGAGTTTGAAATTCCCGGCTTCAACTGAGCAGTCAAAATAATAACAAAAATATTAGTATGAAATATTATGTTCAATCAACCATAATTCTATCAAGTGATATTGATAATGATCGTTCTCATGTTAGAAGGTTGTAAATTTTTCCGAACAACCATAAAACATCAATATTTATAAGGCCACTCAAAAATTCGATATTAAAAGTCCAATATCGATTAGAAATTTCTACGTTCCTGGCAATTACGACCGCTTGTGAGCTTGTCGGATCATGACGTCAGAGCCTCGGAGGAGGAGCTTAGGTCCGAACACTCAGTGGACGGAGTATAGATGAAGGTTTCAAAATCAATAGATATTTTTAATCAGCTGTAAATTTCAGAAAGCAAGCATTAAATATTAGAGTTGTTGAAGTTTGGATATTGTATTAAGGTATTCGACTGAGATATTTCATCTGTGATCAGCTGTATTATCGTAGAAGTAGGCAGAAAAGTCCAAACAAGTCATTTAATAAACAAATTTTTATCAAATTTGAAAACGCAATTTCATTTTTTCTGATTGCTTCTTATCATGAACTCGTTTTGGTAAATATAACAGTTTCAATTTTATTGCAATAACTAATCCTCATTCAAGAATACTAGTTTATCAAATTTTATCTACATATAATTTTCATACTTTAATTTGAAGTAAATTACATTATCGTAATTGTACTTCAAAATTCCTAACCATCAAAACAAATTTTCACAAGTATTTAGGAAACTATAATGCATAGTTTCAAATGGTAAAAGCTCTGTGTAGATAACATAGATATTGAGAAAGCCAGTAAAACGGATGTTTGAAAAATGTTAAAAAATTGAAAAATAAGAATAATTATCAATTATAGTACAGTAATGACTATTTAAACTGTAAATACTCACACAACTTTGAAATAAGTTTGTAAATTTCTTTACGGGTTTGAATCAAATCTTACCTAATATTGTCTGTTCAAGCTAAGAAGACCCTCTGGCAAGATGAGAGAATGCCTCCAGCTCGATCAATATTAGTTAAAAAATTATCAATTTAATGTCAAATTGTAGGAAACAATTTTATCTACTATTAAGACCATATTTTAATTATATTTAAAATATTGACCAAACTGGAGTCATTTTCCCGTCTTGCCAAAGGGTCTTCTTTGCTTGGACAGACTATATCTATTGTATCTTTTGATTTTAAAACCATTATCTAGGCATTGCTAAATGAAAACTGTAATTGACAACTTCAGCTGTTGGAGCGCACAAGAAGCAGTATTCTGACAATTGTCTCGCCAATTGGCATCGTTTAAACCCTTGAAAACGTTGTAACAGTTTACAACTAAAAAATTTGTAACATTTGAATGAACCGTTAATCGGGGAGGAGCTTGTCCAGGCCAATGGCAGACGTTCACTGTCATTGGCTCAAGCGTCCACCAATAGCGGCGCTTTACCGTTAGTATAAATACTGCTGATCTGTACTTTTAGTTTTAGTTTACCAGAGATCGATAATGTTGTAACAACCGAAACCGGTAATCTCGAATTTTTAATAAATTAGTGGTTTGGCAATATTTTGTTTTTTTTTTTCATTTAATATGGATAACTACCACAATAGTACTTTCACAACTACTCAGGAAGTGAAGTCTAATTTGTCATTGTCATTTTCTCATACAGCAAAACAAAGAAAAACCAGAAGAAAAGCATGGTGGGGGGTGGTGAGACAGCAACGCCATCTTGCAGCCTGGCCGACAGTCGACCATCGACTCCCGGCTCCGATAAGTTGGCAGCAGTGACGTCAGAATCTCCAGCGCGCGAAAATTCAAAGAAGAAGGCGCCGCTCGACTCGGATAAAAGGCGCCCCAGAGCGGTGACCGATAGCGCCCAGAGGCGCCCCAGGGCGGCGCCCAGCGAGTCGGCCGCGGCTGTTGAGAGCGAGCAACAGTTTCTGTTGAAGGTGGAAATCAAAGTGCGATTACCTGACGAACTCAAGCCGTGGCTGGTCGACGACTGGGACCTCATCATCAATCAGAAAAAGGTGATCTACATCAAGCAATCAATTTATTTATCAATCATCATTAGATAAATTTTATGCATTACAATTTTATTCTTCCAAGAATTGTAAAAAGTTTTTTTCAATTATGTCTTGTAGACTCTAAGAAGGAGTATGAGGGTGTGTTCGTGTCGGAGCATCGAGCATCGATCCTAGCTTTGATCACAGTTGAGCTGATGAAAACAGCGCTTTTTTCTAGGATCGATGCTATATCGTGTCAAAGTTAGGATCGTTGCTCGATACTCCGACATGAACACACTCTTAAGCCGCGTATCGACAGTCCGAGGCATGTGCCGCGAATGCCTCAAGGTACAGTCTGTTCTCGCAAAGAAGAGTCTTGCTACTACTAATAGTCAGGCATGGCTACTACAAATTTGGCAGGCATGTTCAGTTGGACGTTTAGACGCGCGCTAAGAAATGATTTTTGGAACTTCATAATGATATGAATCCTTACTGTAAATTCAATGGTTCAGCGAGATTATAGATGAACTGATTTAGAACACATCGAATGAATTTTCAATCTATGTCCAATGTGCTTCCCAAGGTTACGCTCGATATTAGCGTTTTACTATTTTTCGATATAATCGCATGAGATTTGGCAGAAATATTTCTTTTTCAACTGCGCGTCGATTTATATGTGAGGTTTTTTAATTTTTTAATTTAAGGACGAAAAAATACACATAATATGATACTACATTTATGTTAATATTACAAAACCATGTGACAATGACGTATAATAATAAAAATTATCACAATTATAGTCTGCCCAAGCAAAGAAGACCCTCTGGCTAGATGGGAAAATGACACTAGCTTGGTTAATATTTGTCAAGAATTATAAATGTGGTCTTAATTGTAGATCAAATTGTTTCCTACAATTCGAGTTCAAATTGATAATTCTTGAACCAATATTAACCGAGGTTGAGTCATTTTCCCATCTTGCCAGAGGGTCTTCTTTGCTTGGACATACTATATCTACTTCGGATGATAGACTGTGATTGAATTCTGCTCATATATTTGAGATGGATATCAATGCAAATTAAATTATTATAGTAAATCCATGAGGTTTATCTCTTATTCATAGAGAGTCAATTACAAGTTTGATTCAAATAATTTATTGAAAAATGGAATTGGGTTTTTGGAATTGAAGGAGTCATGTAACCCCTCTATATTTTTCAATTAATAAAGTTGATGAATTCAAATTCAAATATTCAAAAAACATTAAATTCATTTAAATAATATAATGTGTTTGGAGGACATGTTCATGTATACTGAGTATAATCTATAATATATGCTTGAGTATAATCAGTAAAATCATAGAGAAAAACTAGTTCCTCTATTTCAAAATCTAGTTGAAGGCAATACTCTTCTGATGGAATTTATCGGAGATTTCATCTGCTCCAGAGTAACAAACTAGATTTTTAATTGAAATACTTGTTTCAGCTTATTGAGTTACCTGCCAGAGTAACAGTTGATGAGATCCTAGAAGATTATATTAAACACAAGTCGACGAGTAAAACTAGCACACCAAACAAGTAAGTTGGATTACTTCAAATTAAAAAAAAAGTTTAATGTAATTGAAAATTAATGCTTTGTGTCACTGTTGATGGTATTGTAAAACCGTTATATAATGCAATAAAAACTTAGATTTTGTCACTTTTTGACTTTATTAAAGGTAAATTATTCAAGTAAAGGTACTTTATTGAAGGTAAGGCCTAAGCTAAAGGATGGTTTTCCTATACACGACAAGGCTGCAGCCGGGCAGCAAGAGCCAATAACAGCTCTTGTCCTATCCTCGAGCTCAAACAGCAAGAGCTGTGATTGGCTCTTGCTGCTCGGCTGCAGCCTTGTCGTGTATAGGAAAACCATCCTTTAGCTTAGGCGAACTATAGAGATTTCTACTCCCAAAATAAAAAAATTCGCTCCGGTAGCTGGCGGTCGGAAAGTGTGCATTTCAAATTGTATGATGGCTCGAATCATATGACTTATAATGAGCTATTCAGGGTATGAATTCAAAGGTGCCGTTTTCGAAAACCCCATAAAAACACAATTTTCGGCATATTATTCGCCATTTTCTCCGCCATTTTTGATTGGATTTTTTTTGTTGATGGCTCAAATTGTAGTGCATAATAAGGGTATTATACACACCAATTTTCAAAACAATCAAGTTATTGGTTGATTTGTAGTGATTTTTCTAAATTTTCATCCCCTAATTTCACCCCCTTCCCTTGGACCAATTTGGCTGGTTAACGAACTCGACCGAGATATTAGCACTAATGATTTTTGTGCAAAATTTGGTCGCTCTTCGACAAGCTCTTCGGGAGTTATCGTGTTAACAAGAATCTGTACATTATATATATATAATATATATATATATACAGCATATATATTCTATATATAGAATCTAGTGTTATATAGAATAGTATTATCTATAGAATCTGTCTATTTGTGAAATAATATATCTAAAAGTGACTTTCTATGATATATATATATATATATATATATATATATATATATATAAATAGATATATGAATTTGAACGGACATCAAATTCGTGTTCTAGGGGCTCGGGCTCGAAACGTGTAAAAAATATATCACATCATTAATTTTCGATTGTCAGGGCAAGACTAATAGTGCATTTTTTTCGAATGAAATGCACTAAAAAATAAGATTAGTAATTGACTGAAATGGCTCGATGCTCCAACATGAACATACCCTTAGACAAGTCCAATCTCTATGTATAAGAGCAAAATGGCACTGATTCATTCATTCATCACGTACAGATTGTAGAGCATAGACATAGAGTAACCAAGAAAGACTACATGTCTGATGTTTACTGGAACAGGTGAGAATATTCAACACCATTAAAGGCCATACGAATATTTTTGTGTGACAGAAATTCTCTCTCAGCGTGTGCGGATTATAATCAATTACAAAAATAATGTTAACATAAACTTTGTGTAAAATATTGATTAAAATTTGAAAGAGGAGACGTTTTTAATTACAGTACTATGAAAGCTGTAATTTATTCACTCGAACGAATACAATATATATGGGATACTATACTTAATACTTATACTTATACTGATACTAATACTTATGGGATTGAAACACAGACAATAAAGTTGAAAACTTGCTTTTCCGAATTTTGAGAAATATTTGAAATAAATTTTATTTATTTATTCATTTACAGAAAATAATAAACTTATTAGCTAAAAACACAGACTAACGTCCAAAACGTCTTTATACCAAATTTTGATAAATAATAAATTCGAAACTAGGTAGACTTGTTCTAATTTAGTTAGACTTGTTTGAATTAATTAAAATAATGATAATATTCTTTATTGTTTCATAGGGAATATGCAGTAACCGAGGTGATGAATGGGATCAGAGATTATTTCAATGTAATGCTGCAATCACAATTACTCTACAAGGTTGAAAGAAGTCAATGTAGCAAAGTAAGTACAAGATTATGGATTTCACTTGCTATTTACATATATGCATATTCAATATAGTCAGATTATACATTGTGTGTTGCCAAAATAGTAAGACAAGCTTCGCGCATGATCTTCTTACATTGAAATAAAATAAAAAGTTTAGTAAACTTATGTCCTGAAGCCTGGACATGAAATAACTTAAATAATTAGAATAGAATAGATTAGAAAAATTATATTAATCTCCATAATATTACAAATACAAAATCAATGAAGACACATTTACGACTTGATCACATGATCGCCAGTCGGAAAGTCGGAAGGGGTGCAATTGTAAAAACACCATGAATATGATCAAGTGCAAAATAAAAGAATGATGAGAAATTTAATAATGATAGTGATAATGATATAGTTCCCATTAGCTATACTCTGGCCAAGCAAAGAAGAGCCTCTGGCAAGATGAGAAAATGACTCCAGCTCGGTCAATATTGGTTCAAAAATTATTGATTTGGTCTCAATTCTAGGAAACATTTTGATCTACAATTTGAGACCAAATCAATGATTTTTGAACAAATATTGACCGAGCTAGAGTCATTTTCTCATCTTGCCAGAGGCTCTTCTTTGCTTGGCCAGACTATACCCATGGTTTATAATTCAAATGAACTAGCTCATCCCTGCCTTCAGAAATCCACCTCATAACCCACATTTCGTTGTATTTTCTGATGTATTTTTTCACTTAGTTAGGAAGAGTGACTTTCACCATATGCATGTAATTTCGCTCGTGCATCACGTATAAATTTATTCCAATGGAACTTTTGCAAAACAATGTTTTTGAACGACTCTCTCCATATCAGCACATTCTCCTATGAAAGACTCATTTTTAAGTTCAATTTATTTCAAATTACGTACCTCTTCTTGAACCAAATACATATATTTATTTATTTATTTTATTTATTTTATTTATTTTATTTATTTTATTTATTTTATTTATTTTATTTATTTTATTTATTTTATTTATTTTATTTATTTTATTTATTTATTTATTTTATTTATTTATTTTATTCGTCACATATAAGCTGCAACCAGTGAGCAGTGCTCATGCAGCATATGACACGTCAATGGTTCTACTAATTATTTAAGATACGAGCATCATTATCTCTCAAGGAGGTCCGCCAACTTGTAAGGGCACAACTCCACCAATAAATTTCGGAGCATCTCTTTAAAAACATGCAAGCTTTCCGCCTCCTTTATATAATTGGGGAGTGCATTTAATACCTCAAGTAGACTAAGGGCCGGTTTCTCCATTAAAGTTAATCTGAATTTTGGATTAAACCATCAGCTGGCTCAATTGAGACACAAGTTAATAAGAGTGACCATACACTGACAACTGATAATTTAAACTAAAATTTCAGTTGAACGTATTTGGAGAAACCGGCCCTTAGTCTATGAATAGGATAAACTAAACTTCTGAATCTAGTGTTATGGGTATGATTCAATTGGCAATCCTCAAATATCCCCTATTTAAAAAAAAACAAAAAAAAACAGCCAATTCAAAAATGTAAATGCCTTTACCGGTATTTCCTATTACTAGCTAAGCTACCATTTTTGTAGGCCTTTCATTTTAATAATTTGTGAAATATAATTAAAATGCGACCTGAGGCAGTATTCAAAGAGAAGAGTAAGTTTTGTTTCGATGAAGAGCATATAATTAGGTGCTTTTATGGGTAGAGCAAATACTTTTTGATGAAGAAGCGCTGTAGTTTTTCAACATTGTCATACTGCCTACAACCCCATATTTGAGCTCCATAACATACTACTGTCCTAGCGCATGCTTTAAACAATGACATTTTGGAGAAAATCTACCCCATTGCCTTTCAACATTCCTCCTAATACCAGATTCAACTTCAATAATTGAAATAACTTCTCAATTTGAATAGGAAAAGTAATTCAATATAAATTAAAAATGAAGTTATCATAAGTTGACAATCAAGGAATCACTTTGATAACATTGTTTGTTACCCTCAAGTTTCATTTCTTATTTGCAGTTGATATCGGACTATCCAGATAAACCAATGACAAAACTTTATGGAGCTCAACATCTATTGAGATTATTTGGTGAGTATTATTTTAATTTCATGAATTTGAATGCTCAGCGTTATATTGTGCTGTTTAAGCCTAGTTTCCATTACTATATGGTGATTCAAAAAGAGCGCCGGTTTTGATGTATCAAATTTGGAGGTTTATTTTAACAAAAAACTGAAAATAAATACATCAATATGTTCATCTGACTTTCCAATTAAATGTATGAAGAATGATGTTAAGCCGCGTATCGACAGTCCGAGGCATGTGCTACGAATGCCTCGCTGTACAGTCTGTTGACACAAAAAAGAGTACTACTACTAGTCTACTATCTACCGCGAATCGACAGTCCGAGGCATGTGCCACACATGCCTCGGACTGTCGATACCGGTTTGCTAGCAGCGAGGCAAACGCTGCACACAATTCGCAGCGAGCAGTGCCTCTTGCCTCGCAACGCACAACAAACAATTCTACAAACTAACCTAAAAATTGTACCACATTCCTATGCATTTTTGTGATTAAGAATTCTATTTGGGTGCAGAAGGTTCTAATAGGCAATAATAAGCATTGCCTTGAATTTTTATCTACTAATTGAGCTCAAACTAACCTCCAAAGTCCAAAATATCAATTGTCAGAGCTTAGTTGCTTTGTCTCCCGCTTGATGGCGCTAGTCAATTTGTTTGCATGCTCGCATTTGTGGTTACAAAAAATGCAGATTTTTTATTATAATTATACTATACTATACTATAATTATTTTTGATAATTGCAGATTATATTCACACATATGCCTCAGCCATGAGTTTATACTTTTTTTGCGTCACCAGACTGTACTGCGAGGCATTCGTGGCACATGCCTCGGACTGTCGATACGCGGCTTTACCCATGTGTCTTCCTCTAAAACGCTGGCACGCATCAATATTGTTCATGTAATGAACACTATTATAATCTACTACTTTCTAGCGAGATGGGAAAATGACTTCAGCTCGGTTAATATTGGTTCAAAAATTATAATTATTATTAAATATTATTATAATTAAATATAAATATTATATAATTATTAATTATTTTTAATTATTATTAAATTATTGTCTCAATTTTTAGAGCAGAATGTTTTCTACAATTTGAGACAAAATTTATAGTTTTTGAACCAATATTGACCTAGCTGGAGTCATTTTATCATCTTGCCAGAATGTCTTCTTTGCTCGACCAGACTATAATAGTGGATTACATGGAGAGAGTTGATGCATGCCAGCGCAGTAGAGAACATATGCATGACATCATTTATCATACATTAAATCGGAAAGTCAGATGAACATTTTGATGTATTTACTTCCGATTTTCCGGTCAAATAACCCTCTTAATTTAATATATTGAAACCGGCGTTTTTTTTTTAATCACCATATACAGAGTGTTTCAGGAGGAATGTGCAATACTTCTCAGGCTGATTCCTCACACCAAGTAGAAAAAAAATTTCCATGGGATCAATCCCCAAAAACGCTTTGTTACTGAGATAACAATGGCGGAAAATTGAGATTTTTCAAAAAATATTAATTTTTATAATTTTTTAGAGGCTTTAGTGAGGTTCTAAAATAATCAATCCCTATGTAAAATTAGCTAAGGAATCCAATGAAACCAGTTCCAAGTTTGTAACTTCAACGGTTATTGAGATAATTGGAAAAATATGCTAAAAAACACCATTTTTCAACAATAAGGGTTATAACTGGATAAGGAATCATAAAATTGTATTTTTTAATCATGGATGTTGAAGAGAGTCAGATTCTAATGAAAAAGTTGAATGGCGGCGATTGTGTAAATCTTACCCAAATCTCAGAAATGGCGATCAAAAATCGCAAAAAAGTGATGAATTCGTGTTTAGTCGCGATTTTGCGATTTTTGATTGCCATTTCTGAGATTTGGGTAAGATTTTTACAATCGCCGCCAATTTAAATTTTCTTTAGAATCCGGCTCTCTTCAACATCCATTATTAAAAAATACAATTTTATGATTCCTTATCCAGTTATAACCCTTATTGTTGAAAAATGGCGTTTTCTAGCATATTTTTCCAATTATATCAATAACCGTTAAAGTTACAAACTTGGAGCTGGTTTCATTGAATTCCTTAGCTAATTTTACATAGGAATTGATTATTTTAGAACCTCACTAAAGCCTCTAAAAAATTAGAAAAATTCATATATTTTGAAAAATCTCAATTTTCCACCATTGTTATCTCGGTAGCGTTTTTGGGGGTTGGTCCCATGGAACTTTTTTGTCTACTTGGTGTAAGGAATCAGCCTGAGAGATATTGCACATTCCTCCTGAAACACCCTGTATAAGTCCCACGGGCAAATGTTCCTAAGATGCAATAGGAATATGGAGTTGTGTAGAGCAGTGCACACTGGTCAGCTGATTTCTGATTTGAGTTGCTTCACACAACTACGTGTTTCTATTGGATCTTGTGCCCGTGACTTTTACTAATATAATCTCACTCTTTTTAGTAATAAATAATAATGGAAACCCAACACTTGAATAATTTTTATACCATGCCAAGGTTGTATTGCCAAATATATCTATATCTATATGGCTGAGGCCGCACTGCCGGTGGGTAGAGCCTGGAGGGTGGAGGGTAGTTGGTAAATCCATAGAACATACACACCATCCACAGTAATACATCGTATGAATGGTATGTGTTCAGCCGCCATTTGAAATTCTTAAATATGGACAACATAACCTAAAAAAAAAACAGTATGACGTCATACCATTCATACGAACTATTACTGTGGATGGTGTGTATGTTCTATAGATTTACCAACTACCCTCCACCCTCCAGGCTCTACCCACCGACAGTGCGGCCTCAGCCATATAGATATAGATATATTTGGCAATATAACCTTGGCATGGTATAAAAATTATTCAAGTGTTGGGTTTCCATTATTATTTATTACTAAAAAGAGTGAGATTATATTAGTAAAAGTCACGGGCACAAGATCCAATAGAAACACGTAGTTGTGTGAAGCAACTCAAATCAGAAATCAGCTGACCAGTGTGCACTGCTCTACACAACTCCATATTCCTATTGCATCTTAGGAACATTTGCCCGTGGGACTTATACAGAGTGTTTCAGGAGGAATGTGCAATACCTCTCAGGCTGATTCCTTACACCAAGTAGACAAAAAAGTTCCAAGGGACCAACCCCCAAAAACGCTACCGAGATAACAATGGTGGAAAATTGAGATTTTTCAAAATATATGAATTTTTCTAATTTTTTAGAGGCTTTAGTGAGGTTCTAAAATAATCAATTCCTATGTAAAATTAGCTAAGGAATTCAATGAAACCAGCTCCAAGTTTGTAACTTTAACGGTTATTGATATAATTGGAAAAATATGCTAGAAAACGCCATTTTTCAACAATAAGGGTTATAACTGGATAAGGAATCATAAAATTGTATTTTTTAATCATGGATGTTGAAGAGAGTCGGATTCTAAAGAAAAAGTTAAATGGCGGCGATTGTGTAAATCTTACCCAAATCTCAGAAATGGCGATCAAAAATCGCAAAAAAGTGATGAATTCGTGTTTAGTCGCGATTTTGCGATTTTTGATCGCCATTTCTGAGATTTGGGTGAGATTTTTACAATCGCCGCCAATTTAAATTTTCTTTAGAATCCGGCTCTCTTCAACATCCATTATTAAAAAATACAATTTTATGATTCCTTATCCAGTTATAACCCTTATTGTTGAAAAATGGCGTTTTCTAGCATATTTTTCCAATTATATCAATAACCGTTAAAGTTACAAACTTGGAGCTGGTTTCATTGAATTCCTTAGCTAATTTTACATAGGAATTGATTATTTTAGAACCTCACTAAAGCCTCTAAAAAATTAGAAAAATTCATATATTTTGAAAAATCTCAATTTTCCACCATTGTTATCTCGGTAGCGTTTTTGGGGGTTGGTCCCTTGGAACTTTTTTGTCTACTTGGTGTAAGGAATCAGCCTGAGAGGTATTGCACATTCCTCCTGAAACACTCTGTATAAGTCCCACGGGCAAATGTTCCTAAGATGCAATAGGAATATGGAGTTGTGTAGAGCAGTGCACACTGGTCAGCTGATTTCTGATTTGAGTTGCTTCACACAACTACGTGTTTCTATTGGATCTTGTGCCCGTGACTTTTACTAATATAATCTCACTCTTTTTAGTAATAAATAATAATGGAAACCCAACACTTGAATAATTTTTATACCATGCCAAGGTTATATTGCCAAATATATCTATATCTATATGGCTGAGGCCGCACTGTCGGTGGGTAGAGCCTGGAGGGTGGAGGGTAGTTGGTAAATCTATAGAACATACACACCATCCACAGTAATAGTTCGTATGAATGGTATGACGTCATACTGTTTTTTTGAGGTTATGTTGTCCATATTTAAGAATTTCAAATGGCGGCTGAACACATACCATTCATACGATGTATTACTGTGGATGGTGTGTATGTTCTATGGATTTACCAACTACCCTCCACCCTCCAGGCTCTACCCACCGGCAGTGCGGCCTCAGCCTATAAGCGGAATGGCACTGACTGACTGATTCATTCATCACCAAAACTAAAAATCCACTGAAGCAAATGCGTTCAAATTTGGCAGGCATGTTCAGTTGGACGTTTAGACGCGGGCTAAGAAAATATTTTAAAAACTTTTCAAGGATACGCCAAATATTTAAGTTTTTCTATAGTTTTCCGGCGTTTTCTCAATTTTTTCGAGAACCAATCGGTAGAAAATGTTGATATTTGGTAGGTAGGTTCAGATAAGGTCTAGAAATGTTGTGTTAAAATATTTTTGCAATCCGTTCAAGATTACACCAGTAATCAGGTTTTTGAAAATTGTAGATGTATTGCGGGTTGCATATCTTTCGCCTTGATACGACCAATCCTTACTGTTCAGTGAGATTATAGATAAACTAATTTGGAAGATATTGAATCAAGTTTCAAACTAGGTCCGATATAGTTCCCAAGGTTACGCTCAATATTAGCGATTTACTATTTTTCGGAATTTTCAGAGTTTTTCTTGGATTTTTCTAGAATAAATTGGTAGAAAATGTCGAAATTTGGTGAACAGGTCCAGATTAGGTCTAGAAATGCTGTGTTCAATGAATTTTGAATCCCCTCTGAACGGAATTTGCAGGCGAGTGAAGCGAGCCTGTTTTTCTCAGCTTACACTGACAGAGGTTATCCAGGCGAGCGAAGCGAGCCTGTTTGACTCACTGAAACTGCTGATACTGTCGGGGGTCCAGGCTAGGCGGAGAAGGCGAGCGAAGCGAGCCTACCGGCTAGTATCAAATATAAATGGAAAATAGGTTTATACTCTTGAATGCTTCTTTTTGCAGACATTTTTTTAAAATCAAATTTTGTTACTAAGCTGTTCAACAGGAACTTCAGTGAATCTATATTCTGTCCTAGCAAAGAAGACATTCTGACAAGATGGGAAAATGACTCCAGCTCGATGGATATTGGTTCAACAATTATAAATTTGGTCTCAAATTGTAGATAAGAATGTTCCCTACAATTTGAGAACTGATTTATTCCCTATAATTTTTTAATAAATATTGACCGAGCTTGAGTCATTTTTTTATCTTGCCAGAATGTCTTCTTTGTTTGGACAGACTATACCCAATTGTTAATATGTTAACTGAATGACTGAGAAAGGGAGCATGGAATTTATAAAGATGTGTGTCCACGTCTCAGTTTATTCTCATAGCTTTTGTTAGTTTGGTTCTATTTTGCTCTGTAATTTTTCTAGTTAATTCTGAATTTTCAAACTTTTTCAATATTCTATTTGAGTATTTTTTATTAGATCTTTATTGTGAACAGTGAACTTTCACCAAAATTCAAAAGTTTTCAATGTGAAAATTGTAATGTAAACTTTCATTCACCATGTAAACATCATAATTCACTCACTCATCATAACCTTTGCTCAAAATACTTGCTATCAAGTCCCAATTATATCAATAAATAATAATCAATTTGAAATATTTATGAAGCTGTGTGTCTGCAGTTCAGTTTCTTTCAAAGAAGATACATAAATCATAATCATCTTCATTGAGTAATAATACATAGAAGAGTACAACAGGCAAAGCCCAAAACTGTTCCTCTTACAATTTATACAAACATATTATTAAAGATAGGTTATATGATATTTTTCCAAACTCGCGTACCGCTCGTTTGGAGAACATAATTATTCGTTTGTAAAAACGCCTTTTCCAAACTCATCATGTAATATACTATTTCACACATATTTCCACTAATTTGTACACTAAAATCCAAATTCCATACAGGATGTACATGCATCGAAAATGGAGATATGGAAAACAAACATACGTTTCAATTATGATACAGAACCTTAAACTAGACTGACTCATAAGATACATGTATCATAGATAAAGAGCTTATTATATTGTTTTGTTTCTTGTACATCATTGAAGTACAAAAAGTAGTTATTGTTTCGTTTATTTTCGTATCATGAATAAATAGCTTAATTTTCTTGATTTTTGTACATCATTCACATACAAAAAGTAGTAAGTTCTGTGAAAATTATTGTGAAATTAATATTTTTTGTAGTGAAACTTGGAGGAGTTCTTGCTTATACCGCTTTGGATGAGAAGTCAGTACAAATACTTTTGGCCAATTTCCAGGAGTTCCTAAGGTAAGTTCAATTTGAAGAGAAAAAATAATTTTTTAAACGATTTCAATGTGTAAGTGAATCAATGTAATGAAAAATAAAAATCTTTTGAAAACATTGTCAGAGAGTTTCGGTAATCAAATCAAATATTTTTGATTGCCATAAACATATGCAGTACATGTAAAGTGAACGAAGTGACTATTTTGACTTAGTTTAGTGTATTTAGTAAAAAGCGGAAGATTTATTCGCAATTGAAGTGGAACTAGAGTTCATGAATATCTCAAAATCATGTTTATGTGACTTACACCATTCTGATTTTAACCGGCTCAGCTGTAAACCATCAGGCCGATTGTTGAGCTGGTTGAGCGATCCACTGTATGGCCCATTCTACACGGGTGTAGGAAACGCGGCGTTAACGTCGCGTCGGCAACGCGTGCTCGACAGAACACATTGTGTTGAATGGGCTTGTCTACACGGGCGTGATAAACGCGCGCCCATTTGACACAATGGTTTCTGTCGAGCACGCGTTTTTGACGCGACGTTAACACCGCGTTTCCTACGCCCGTGTAGAATGGGCCTAAACGATCGAACTGTTTAGACGTAGGCTATAAGGGAAAAGCACCAGTAGTGGCCACTTGAATGGTTTTTTCTTTAAAAAACGAATTTGATGCCTTCAAATGACTTCTTAACCTGCTAGAGACTTAGCTTATAATATTTAGCAGCTAAATAGTTCAAGTAGGAGCTTGCAGAGCATCATTAAAGATTTTTGAGAGAGATTCATTGTCTCTATTTCACTCGAATACGTGGTTTCAGTAAGAAGTTCAGTTTCCTCTTAGCAGTTTCAGTAAGAAGGCATGTATTATTACTAGAACATGTATTATTACTAAGGCATGTATTCTTGTATTATTACTAGAAAGTCTGTAAATTTCGCTATTTCTAGTGTTATAATCATTCCCTAGAATGTCTAGATAATTCTTAGAAGGTGTCTAGCCAAATACAGCTAATATTTCGGCGTAAAAGCAGACTGGCCACTACTAGAGCAAGAAACCGTGAATAATCTGGTAGTGGGCACCCAATAGAAATTGTTGTAGATATTGTTGTAAAAGTTGGTGTAATTTGAATTTATGTTCTCCTTAGACTGTTTCAAATAGGTTACAGAGGAAAAATAACTCTACAATATTATTCTATTTTCTGGTTTAACCTCACTTTTCTAGTGGCTTGTAACTAACAACAATGCATTACCAATTCAACTCATTTTAATGTAACCTATATTATTTCTGGCGTTATAATCTATGTCTAGAATGAAAAATTAGCTGACTTGAATAATTGCAACAAGCAGCTTGAGAAATTGACTTGTCAATGAGCATAAAACATCATGTGGCCACTATAGAATCAGTGGCTGGCCACTATAGAATCAATGGCTGGCCACTATTGAATCATAGTGGACACTTTAGAATCAAAATTGAGTTTCACGAAAAATTTAATAATTCATTTGTGAATTGATATATTCGCCATTTCAAGGGATAGGACAAATAGGAAGGATCTGGGCTACATTTTTTTGAGTTTTGGATGAGATAGCTGATAATATAGTCTCACAATTCGGCATTAACTATAAAAAATTCCTTAAAAATGGCCACCACTGGTGCTTTTACAAATAAAGCAAATGAAATGAAAAAAATGAACTCTCAGTACGATCTGACAGTGGATGTGGGAACTCAAAAATTCTTATACACATCTTCTCAAGGGGTGTTTTCTCTGTTTTAAAGAAAAGGTGGATACGGCGATCTAACTTTTCAGGGGAAAATAGTTTTTGTCTACTCACAATTATTATCAAGAATCAGCAAAACGCTTATATCGAAACTTATGTCCTATATTCACAGGTTTCTCACAAAGAATGCAAGCAACTACTTCAACTTACAATGCTATACTGCTACATGGTCCGACAGTCCAAGAAAATCACTACAGTGATCTTAATTATTATTGCAATCAGTGGAACAAACTCAAAGTGTACTCTATTTTATAATAACAAATCTAGTTTTTATATCGTGTCTTGCACGCTAAACGAAAATTGTAAATATGAAAAATTGTTACAAAAGAATTTGTAATTCGAATTATGTTATAAAGAAGTTATACTAGTTTAGTTGAATCTTATTTTCATTTATATAAATATTACAATCTGATTGAAATATGATTTCAAAGCAGAGGGTTATTAAACTTTTATCATAATTATTCAAGCCAGCTTTCACATTGATATATTGTATTATTATGTACCGAGCCTCATGTTTTTTAGTGCATTTCATTTGAAAAAATGCACTATATTGGTCTTGACCGGATAATCGCAAATATATGATGCAATATATTTTTTACACGTTTTCGAGCCCCTAGAACACGAATCTTATGTCCGTTCAAATTCATATATCTCTATATATATATTTATATATGTACAGATTCTTGTTAACACGATAACTCCCGAAGGACTATTCGGAGAGCGACCAAATTTTGCACAAAAATCATTAGTGTTAATATCTCGTTCAAGTTCGTTAACCAGCCAAATTGGTCCAAGGGAAAGGGGTGAAATTAGGGGATGAAAATTTTGAAAAATCACTACAAATCGACCAATGACTTGATCGTTTTGAAAATTGGTGTGTATAATACCCTTATTATGCCCTACAATTTGAGCCATCAACTAGAAAAATCCAATCAAAAATGGCGGAGAAAATGGCGAATAATATGCCGAGAATTGTGTTTTTCATGGGTTTTTCGAAAACGGCACCTTTTAATTCATACCCTGAATAGCTCATAAGTCATATGATTTGAGCCATCATAGAATTGCAATTGAAATGCACTCTTTCCGACCGCCAGCTGCCGGAGCTAATTTTTTTGAAATTTGTCCTTATATTTGCCGATTATGATTTTGGTTTGGTTATTAAACATATGTTATTATAGAGATAAATTTCAGAACATGAGGCTCGATACACGATACAATACACCAATGTGAAGTTGGCTTAATCCTTCATGTGAAAATCCAAATGAAACTGTCATTTTCAAAAGTCGAAGTGAATTCAAGAAGCTTAGTGGCAATATCGTTAGATTACGTCATCTTGCAGTGGTTAAATTTAAGTAGCTTTACGTTCCACTTGCTGTTTTTCAAATATAGTTAATATTTTATTTATATTATATCTTCTTGCTATACCATAAGTGATACTTATGAGTCGCGAGTGTTGATCGAAGAAATCTGAGTCTTGTGATTAAATTGTTTGTGAATTATAGTCTGTCCACGCAAAGAAGACATTCTAGAAAGATAAGAAAATGACTCCAGCTTGGTCAATATTGGTTCAAAAATTATAAATTTCGAGAATGTTTGTATGAAACATTCTGATCTACAATTTGAAACCAAATTGATAATTTTTGAACCAATATTGACCGAGCTGGAGTCTTTTTTCCATCTTGCCAGAATGTCTTTTCCGCTTGGACAGACTATACTTGATGGATACCAAATATGTCTAAAAACTGAAACAAATAAATTGATAAAAGTTTTATTATCGTTGTCCATTTAATGTTATAGTCATTATTTCTTAGTTGGCTTATTGTATTTCAATTTAGGACTCTAGTGCCACGTTTACACCGGAATGTTAATAACTTTTGTGAATAACGCATTATTATATAGATAGACTTATATCATTTACTATCAATGCTTGTATATTATATAACTTTTTATACAAAAGTTATCAAAAAATGTTATTAACATTCCGGTCTAAACGTGGCATAATGCTAATAGTTCACTTTGATAATAATAGGTGATTCCACTCTGATGTATATTTCACTATAATTTCGTTCAAATTGTTTTTTTTTCAATATGGATTTAATCATATTAAACTTGGAATGTAAGGAGTGATATTGGTTCAATTTTGAAAAATGAATTGAAAAGTTGATCTGAGAAATTTGACGCACAAGGAAACTTGTTTCAATTTGATTGACACCCACATTATTTGCTAATTATTCAACAATATTTCCAAGTCGATAGTCATTCTTCTACAAATAGCTTTATTGTAAGTCCATACATACTGTATTGTAATTCAATAACAATGTAGTTGATCATATCATATTTGCGTTACGATTGGTACGTAGCAAGGTAATTAGGTTACAGTTGTAAGTAGATTACTGTGATCTAATTACCTTGGTACCTAGTTACTAAAATAGTTTCATTTAATCTGTGATATTGATTGTAAGTAAGATTTCTGAGTTGAAGAAAGCTATTATTTAGAGAGGTGTAAGTTATTTTGTTCAGAATAAAATATTATCAAAAACATTTAATTAAAGGTTTATTTTATATTTAATTTTAAAAATTTATATTCTATTATATCTTCATTGATACAGATTCTCTATACAGTAGGAATTTCACTGTGAAATTGTTCAAAATACTGTATTCTAGCGTAGTATACACGTTTGAACATTGGTTGAGAATAAATTTGTAAGCTACCGTACAAAAAGTTGGCTTGTTTATTGTTGTGACTCATACACCCATAACAATAGTATATTACATAATGAGTGTGGAAAAGGCGTTTTTACGAACAAATAATTATGTTCTCCAAACGAGCGGTATGCGAGTTTGGAAAATAATTATGAGTTTGTAAACTTTTCCACACGAATTACGTACATTTGTTTTCGTCATACTAGACTGAGAAGGATTCATTAAAACCTCAAAGAACTGAAAACATTGACTGAAGCCAACATAACCTCAACACAACACTAGCACAAATGCACACAATGTACTGACATGGCGGCTCGTTTGACTCATTTATTCATATGTCAGAGTTTGGAAAAAACAGCTGGGCTAGATTTTCAGTGCTGTAATTATCATCATGATGATGACTAGTGCTGTAATAATCATCAAAATGATTATTCCCGCATTCAGAACAGCTGATCTTTGATTCTCCTTTAAACGGCAATTTTCCAAACGCAAATCTAGCTTGGAAAGTTGTGTATTACATACGAGTATGGCGAAAAATGTTTTGTCAAATTTTGATAGCGTATGGTGTCGCAGTGGTTAGGGCGACAAAACAAAGTCAACAGTTCAATGTAAAGAAACGTGTATGTGAGCATACACATAAGAATAGAGCCTACCAATGATGATTTTTTGTACCGTAATATAAAATTATAAAAAATTAATAAACATAGTAGTCTGGGTGCCAATGCGGGTAACCTTTTTTGTGCTATGTCATTGATTTTTTGATCGATTATGATAGATTTTTTGTGTAGATTTTGAATCCGAGTGATGCCAAGCTGTAGAAGTTGAGCATTTTTTGTAATTCAAGATGGCGGCCAAAATTTAGGTTCCATTTCTAATTTACCACGATTTCCGTCAAAACAAAGCGTCGGACGAAATAATCATAACTTAATATCTTTTTTTAGTAAATTAAATTTCCAAGAGAATGGTATTAGACTCATGTCTCTATCCTTATTAGGAACGGAGTTATGATTTTTCAAAAACAGGCAAATTTTCAAGAAAAATGAGAATTCTGATGTATTCATTTGAATCGTGTGAATCAAAATCCCTCTGAGGATAATTTTGTCCTCTACAATTTGAGACCAAGTAGACCTCTCTATCTTGTATAGTTTTTGAACTAGGGCAGTAAAAAGATGTCCTTGTATCTCAAAAAAACCCCTATTTATGGGGGAAATGGTCTCCAAAAAAATTTATACGTGCTTGTATTGAGATTTTATTTGGTAATAATGTATTCTAGATCAATTTTCAGCAGATAAGCCACTTACCGACCAGAATTTTGGTCATGTTCAATAGTAAGGACCCTTCAAGGATCTCAATCTAAGGATACCTAACTATTGTTAAAGTCATCGGATCTCAACAATTCATAACTCATTCTTCTCAACTCATCTAGGCGGTCTAAATTCATATATCATATGTTGAATTCGGTCAATGACGAAAAATCATTGCTGAGGCAAAATTGACTTTTTCATCATATACCAAAATAAAAATGTCAATTTTTGCTTACCAGTTCCATATTCAACAAACTATACAGTCCGTCCAAACAAAGAAGA
The DNA here is from genome assembly GCA_017141385.1 of Sogatella furcifera. Classification (NCBI taxonomy): domain Eukaryota; kingdom Metazoa; phylum Arthropoda; class Insecta; order Hemiptera; family Delphacidae; genus Sogatella; species Sogatella furcifera. The sequence goes on from CM029553.1 coordinate 13,186,842, forward strand.
CACCCCGGCAAGACGGGGAAAAGACTCCAGCCCGGCCAATACCGGCCCAAAAGCCATAAATTCTCAAAAGAACCCACAGCCCCCGAACCAACACCGACCGAGCCGAAGCCTTCCCCACCCCACCAGAATGCCCACCCAGCCCGGACAGAAAAAAAACAGCAAGCGAATAATCATCAACCAGGATAGAGGTACCGGTAACGTGTGGTTAGCACGTCGATCCTCTCAACCATAAGCCAGTCTTCACAACCAAGTAAAGATGCAGAACACCTCTGAATAACATGCAGTTAATCAGTTAGTGTAATGCAACAATTACTATTCCTCCAGAAACGGAAAACGACTGCTAAACGACTAGGTACTAAAGCCACGTTTACACCGGAATTACTTTTGTGAATAACGTATTATTATATAGACTTATATACTATAATTATAAAAGTTATTAACAAATGTTACTAACATTCCGGTCAATCCGGTGTAAACGTGGTATTAGATCTACGGGTTCTATGTGAACCTGTGATTCACCACACCAACTCTCGCGGTTGCGGTCAACCGTTGAGTCGTGTCGTGTATTGGAAAACCTATCTCATAATGAAAAAAGAACAAAAGCGCTACATGATCCAGCGGCCATTTAGAGAACTATTCACAACTGGTGCTTGAATTTTAGGTTATGTTGAGCCTTTGCCTATGAACATAAACTGCAAATTTCGGTTCGTTTCATGTCATTTGTATTGAGAAATGGCCGGTGTTCGTGTTTGTAGATTAGGTTACCAGTTTAGTAAAAACTTATTATTCAAAGACTTGAAATGTATCAGATTAAAAACACCTTCTTATTCTAATAACATCAATCATACAAGCTTTTCTGCTTTGGATAGGTTACCTTTGAGTGTGTGTTGCAGGCATTACCGTAAGTAACTTACAATGATTTCATTAAAAGAAAAGTGCTCAAATTTTCAGCATTTTAAAAGTTTCCTTTATCCCTGAATGTCTTACTTTACTCGCACTTTGGAATTTATGCCTAATTTTGTTTTATAGTGTGTGGCATAGTGCATAGGTACCTACTTGGCCATGGCCAAGTTTCAACCCTAAGGACTTAAAATCCCAAGTTTTTACTTAAGCCTATTTATTTTCTGTGTATTTGGTCTATAAGCCCAAATACTGCTCTAAGCCCAAGTAATGTAGCCTAAAACATGCCCTAACTACGACCCGCGTGCCGATATTATTTGGATTAGGCACTTACTGTAAAAACAATGGTTTGGCAAGCATTTAGAAACTGAAATTTTGTTTATAAAAAAGGAAAATTTACATTATCTTACTGGAAACATCATAACGTGTTCTATAGAAAAGATAACTAAATTCCTGTGATAGACCCAATGAGTAATGACCCTTCTTATACCGGTAACTTATTATAATGTTGAAAATGTTGCTTTCGACTGAAATAACTTAATGGGTATAATATGCTGACGTGTATTTACCTGTCAACCTACCGTGAGCCAAATTTCCGGTTGCAATCGATATGCTACCTGATGACAAAATAATAAAAGGTAAAGTACATTTCTACCGGTGTATGGTATACCGGTACGACGGGCCTACATTATAGAATACAATCACTCATAATTTGTCTTTGCAATACATAGGTAGGCTATTTCTAATGATTGTTTCTGGTACAAACATTCTAGAGGTGGGACGAATACTACAGCAACTGCAAACAGAAATAAAAAATGAGCAAACCAAAGAGGATAACATTGATGAGGATGAAGAAGAGCTTGCAAAACGAAGACAGGAGGCTAATAGAAAAACCAAGTATATGCTGATTGCTATGGGATCATTTCTGGGATTGATGGGTGGAAGTCTTGTCTTCAATTTGGGTGAGTTAATTTACATTAAATTTAATTGATTTAGAAAAATATATACTTAAATCTGCTATTTCACCTATCATTACATTGATAAGCGCAATCACATCTTAACTATTCACATATATCTACATTTAGTGCTGTTTATTATAGCCTAATCAATGAGTATAGTAGGGGTATTATAATTTTCTATACCCTATTCACGATCACTTTAGATAAACAAACTTTTTGCGTGTATAGGTATAGTCTGTCCAAGCAAAGAAGACCCTCCGGCAAGATGGGAAAATGACTCAATCTCGGACAATATTGATTAAAAAATGATCAATTTGATCTCAAATTGTAGGATACAATTTTATCTACTATTAAGACCACATTTATAATTCTTGAACAAATATTGACCAAGCTGGAGTCATTTTCCCATCTTGCCCTAGGGTCTTCTTTGCTTGGACATAATTTAGGTTCTCCTTAATGCGTAACGGTCCGACAGTCGGTCGCAGTCGAACAGCTGTAGCTCTAGGACAAGACAAGAGCTTTGATTGGCTACAGCTGTTCGACTGTGGACGACCGTCGGACTGTTTTGCATAAAGGGAAACCACATACGCCAAAATTTTGTTTATTTCGTCTCAAGTGATCGTGAATAAGGTATAGGTCTATTTTTAATACAGCGTATGACAAGAATTGATATGCCAATTAATCATTTATTATTAATGTGTATTGACAGGCGCACCACAACTGGATGAAGAGGGAAAGGAGATTGTTGATGAGTTTTCCTCTTTACCCGTTATCTCACAGTACTTGAAGAGAATGATGAGAGAGTTGGACTATTATAATAAGGTGAGAATAAGATTTATTCCATAAAAATAGCGAACATTTATTTATAAATAATGATGCTCAGGTTTAATTCAATAGTGTTAAGAAGTCATTTAAAGTGAAAATCACTTGGAAGGGTCATTCCCAAAGTGTGTTTTTTTATATTTGTTATTTTTTAAGCTTCCTGTGACCTCCTATTAAAGGTTTATTAAGGATTTGTCAATAATTTGATTAGTGTCAATGTCAAAGGAATCTTCGATTATTTTTTCATCTATTATATATTAGTAGCCCTCATAACAAAGTGAAAATCTATATTATATTTTTGTAAATAGAAATGTGATGGCTAGCGCAGCGCAGCTAGAGTCGGGCAGCTTGAGCTGCCGCTTGGGAATCCTAAAGTCTGTTCAAGTAAAGAAGACATTGTAGCAAGATGGGGAAATTACTCCAGCTCAGCCAATATTTATTCAAAATTGTAGGAAACATTTTGATCTACACTTTGAAACCAAATTTATAATTTTTGAACGAATATTGACCGAGATGTAGCCATAGGCGATAGCCTTGTAACAATTATAAATAAAGTTATATTCTATTTTCCCATCTTGCCAGAATGTCTTCTTTGCTTGGACATACCATACCTTAGGATTGGATTTCAATTTGAGTGGCTCGTTGGAGGAGTGATAAAGCGCCGGTCTGATAACCAGGTGGACCCTGGTTCAAGTCCCAAGCGGGGAAACAATTTTTGACCACAGCACAATCACATAAATACGGCCACCCCGTCTTTCGGAGGAGACGATAAGCCGTCGGTCCCGACTACCTAAAAAGTAGTCGTCATCTATCATCCATTTCATTACCCACGCACAAGCCTATGAGCTCATGTGGGCTTCACCCTCATAAACAAATAAACAAAATAAATAAAAAATTGGTTGAAATATTTGAATAGCCTATATGAATATTGGATGAAGTATTGTGTACAGATTGGTTATAATCAATTTAAATAGTATTTATTATAAAAAATTATTTTGATTTATTCACAGATGCTGAAGCACCCATCTCGTGATAAGTTATTACCAGATCCATTGCCCTATCCTTATCAACAGCCGCCCTATACTTTGGTGTTGGAACTCAAAGATCTTCTTGTTCACCCCGAATGGACGGTGAGTACAGAAAACGCAATATTTATTTTATCTATGTATGTTACAAATGACACTGACATTGAGAGATAAAATACTAAGGTAATTCTTGTGCTATTCTATCTTTCAAATTCATAATATGATACAGTCCAAAATGTAGGTTAGACTATGTTCAGTTATGTTTCTTCACTTCTCAATTTTTAATGCAAACCCTTTCAAACATAGAATTTTGAATTAATGGATTAAGCACCAAAATTAAATAACGAAATTACACTCAATAATAAGCACTTACCACAAATTAAATTGAAAAAATTATGGTTGCAAGATATCAATCCATCAATCATACTACTGTACTTAATAAAATACAAGCTTGCTTCCTAGTATGTGCGCTTAAAACTCATCTCTATATAACGTAAAAACTTGAAATTTTGCACATAGATTTTATTATACTAAGGATTGTTCTTGACTTACTTTCGTCACAAAATCTAATCTTGAATTGAATAAAACACAATTATTTTGTCAATTCTACCATTTATTTTGGTACAGGACCATGGTTTCTGACCGTGAATTGCTTGAAAATAAGACCCGTGGGACCACGAAACCATGGTAGTGTACCAAAATAGGCCTAAACTATCGTCATCTTTCACCAGCTGTAAATTTTACCACAGCGTTTTTGGTTCCGAAATTAAGTAATTGATTGTAACATTTGAAAATTTCAGTATCAAACGGGCTGGAGATTCAAGAAAAGGCCGGGAGTGGATCAGTTTCTGGAGCAGGTGGCCTCTCCTTACTTTGAAGTTGTCATATTCACCGCTGAACCAGGAATGGTGAGCATAAATCAAATATACATTTCTGAAGTAGTGTCGAGCATTTTAGGGTACTATTCCTTGTTGAAAAACATACCTAAATATCATTTTCAAAATGTCTGAAAGTCAGACTCAATCACTCACACAGCCGCTAATCTTTACAAATTTCATCTAATCTTTCAAATTTATAATTTTGTAGCGGCCTTGCGAGGGTACGATAATGATCAATTATTATGTAAAATCAGCTGAGAAATCGCATGAAACCAGTTAGTAGTTCGTAACTTTGATGGTTATTGATATGATCAGCAAAGTATGCTGAAAAACTACAACTTTTCCAACTTTAAAGGCATTGACATAGGATATTTGATTGGATAGGATATTTAATAGTTGACCAGTATTTTGGATTATTTTATATTGTAGGAAATTCAATTCTGAAGAAAAAATGTTTAGTAACTTTTTCGTCTAAAACGCACCCAAACCTTTCAAATCAGGATTTAAAGAAGACAAAACAGAAATCTTCTCATAACTGCTTTTTTGTCTGTCTTGTCTTCTTTAAATCCTGATTTGTGAGGTTTGGGTGCATTTTAGACGAAAAAGTTACTGAACATTTTTTCTTCAGAATTGAATTTCCTACAATATAAAATAATTCAAAATACTGGTCAACAATTAAATATCCTACTTCTATCCCTTTAAAGTTGGAAAAGTTGTAGTTTTTCAGCATATTTTGCAGAGTTACGAACTTCTAACAGGTTTTATTCGATTTCTCAGCTGATTCTACATAATAATTGATCACCATAGTACCATCTCAAGGCCGCTACAAAATTATTATAAAATTTTAAGATTGGATAAAAATGAGAAAACAAAAATGGCTTTGTATGAGTAATTGAGGACTTTCAGTCATTCTGAAAATGATATTTAGGTATGTTTTCACTAAGGAAACCCTAAAATGCTCGACACTACTTCTGAAACACCCTGTATATTGTATTTCATGTAATATATCTCATATTTAAAATAAGATTATGTAATAAATTTATGTAAGAAATATTGTTTTTTCACACATGACTTCACCAAATCATATAATCATAATAGTCTTGCCAAGCGATGGAGACAATCTGGCAAGATGGGAAAATGATTCCAGCTCGAAAAGTTCAAAAATAATACATTTGGTCTCAAATTGTAGAGCAGAATGTTTTCTACAATTCGAGACCAAATTTATAATTCTTTAACTAATATTTTACTTCTATATTGACTGAGCTGAAGTAATTTTCTCATCTTGCCAGAATGTCTTCTTACTCGATCACATCACACCAAATACCACCAAATCATATACCTATCTTTGAACAGTCTATTCTCAATCTTTTCTGCCAATTACTATCACAACAAAGTAAAGAAAACAGAAAAGGAATGTTATGATCAAATTTCATCAATATTATAATTGAATGCTGGAAAAGCTGAGAGTCCACTTCAAATTTTAAGTATTTAATTAACACCGAATCCAATAAAAATGTTGCTCAAGTTGTAGTGTCGGATGGTACCAATCAACTAGTAAAAACCAGAAATCTATATATGGCCTAAGAGCCGAGATATAATCGAAAATACATGACGCGTTAGAGATTTTTTCGCCTGACAGAGTAACTAGATAAAAAGTTTATAAAAAAATGTTAAGCAAAACTATGGTGGGTGGTGACAAAAAATTTGATTTCAACAAATAACTGTTTTGGAGCACTTCGTATAGTCTGTCCAAGCAAAGAAGACCCTCTAACAAGATGAGAAAATGACTCCAGCTCGGTCGATATTGGTTCAAAAATTATTGATCTGGTCTCAATCCTAGGAAACATTCTGATTTACAATTTGAAACCAAATCAATTTTTGAATCAATATTGACCGAGCTTGAGTCATTTTCCCATCTTTCTCATCTTGCCAGAGGGTCTTCTTTGCTTGGACAGACTATAGACAATAATTCGAATCATGAGTTGTTGAAATTATAATACTATGATATTCTTTTGCAGACAGTGTTCCCTATCATTGATGGCCTGGACCCAAATGGCTATATCACCTATCGTCTTGTGAGGGATTCGACCGATTTTGTAGATGGACAACATGTGAAGAATTTGGATTGTCTCAACCGAGATTTGAGCAAGGTAAAATTCAAAGTATTATTCACTCGAATCACAGGCCATGATCTTTTTTAAGTGGATCTATTACTCTACATATAGGGTGATTCAAAAAAGCACCGGTTTTGATATATCAAATTTTGAGGTTTATTCTAACGAAAAACTGAAAATAAATACATCAATATGTTCTGATATGTTCATCTGACTTTCAGATAAAATGTATGAAGGATGATGTCACCCATGTGTCTTCCTCTAAAGCGCTGACACGCATCAATACTGTCCATGTTATTCACTAATATCTGGTACCGAGCTTCGCTCTGAAGCTGCGGCCGAACTGTTGGATTACATAAATATGGTATTTTAAAAAATAAATTCAAAATTTATATGATCACCTCTCACAATTTATTGACATTATTATTATTATCGTATGGCTTATTTTGTGGTGAGTTCCGAAGAAGTTCCACAGCCGACATAACCACAATTTCCCATGCTGGGAAATTATAAATTGTGGTAGTTCTTGATATTAAACAAATTTATTGGAATTTTGGTGATTTTCTTCAAATTTCATAGAGCTAAACACAAAAATAACACTCGAAGCACTATCCACGATCGGAAATTATTGAATTTTAAAAGAATTTAGAGCACGAAAATTTCACATCACAATTGACATGAACATGAGTTATAGACTTGAATGAAACTCCATTTACTCCAGCTGGATAGCGTTGGTCAGGTCAGCTAACGATAAGAGCCATTATACGCAGTACTTGGTATCATGCCTGAATAAGGAATATTTAATTCTTTTATTAATCCTGCCAGAGAGTTTTCCCGGACATGAGACCTGGTGCAATCTTATTTTTCCTTCACGGTTATTTCAAATTTCGAGGAAACCGTTAGAGCCGTTTTCTAGATCCGTTGTTCCACATACATACTACATACAGAAATTACTCGCTTAATATAATAGGATTATAATCAGGTACCTTCTAGCAAGATGGGAAAATCACTCCAGCTCGGTTAATATTGATTCAAAAATTATCAATTTGGTCTCAATTTGTGGAGCAGAATGTTTTCCACAATTTGAGACCAAATTTATAATTTTGAACCAATATTGACCGAGCTAAGTCATTTTTCATCCTGCCAGAATGTATCCTTTTCTCCATCAGACTATAAGTCTCCTCTTTCTCTGAATATAACGTTACTATTACATATTAATCTTATCAAGGATATAATAGGTTTCTAAAGTAAATAACATGTACAGAGTTGATGCGTGCCAGCGCAGTAGAGGAAGACACACGCATGACATAATTTTCCATGCATCAAATCGGAAAGTCAGATGAAAAATTTGATGTAATCACTTCCGATTTTTCGTTAAAATAACACTTTTAATTTGATACATTGAAACCCCTAATATAATTTGATATATTTGAATCACCCTTTAGTTGCCAGTTTTAATGCCATGGCCTTATATTAAAGGAAGCTATGATTGAACAAATTATGCATGTTGGTGTGCAGGTAATAGTGGTGGACTGGAACCCGAACTCTGTAAAATTGCACTTGGATAACACGCTGGTGGTACCGCGCTGGACGGGCAACATGGACGACACCTACCTCAACGACCTGTCCGCCTTTCTGCGCACCATCGCCGCGTCCGAGGTGGCCGACGTGCGTGACGTCATGAAGCACTATCAGCAGTTCGACAATCCCATCGAGGCGTTCCGCGAGAAACAACGCCTGCTCATGGTAATAACAATAAGCTACTTTATTACTTGGCCTCTTTCAATAAACATTCAAGTTTTTATAGTCTGTCCAAGCAAAGAAGACCCTCTGGCAAGATGGAAGAATGACTTAAGCTCGGTCAATATTGGTTCAAAATTTAAAATTTAGTCTCAGATTGTAGGAAACATCCTGATCTACAATTTGAGACTAAATCGATATTTTTCGAACCAATATTGGCCGATTTGAAGTCATTTTCTCATCTTGCCAGAGGACCTTCTTTGCTTGGACAACCTATAATTTTTTTTATACATTACTTTTGTTATAATTATTCGATTATTGTCTTCTCCATCTTTCTTTATCTCTGGCTATGGTATCCCAGGGCGGTGTCTCATAAACTTTTACAATTCACAATTACTCATAATTCGTGAACTTTATTGGTTCACGTCTCTGTCTCATAAACGTTTTCCATAATTTGGAAATTTTACAACCTCAGCTGGCTAGTTGCTATGACATGAAAAAACCAAAACTTTCCTTCCAATGCAATGATTTGATGAATAAATTGATATATTATTATGAATATAAATATAGATTATTAGTTTTATTGTGAAATTGGAATAGAAATAATTTTTGTTGCTAAAATAATATCATAACCTACAAATATGAAACCTTGAAGTCGGCCATTGATGTACGTTTCAACGTCTGCAATATTGGGGCAACAGCTATTTTTCCAAAATTTGGAACATTGTAAATCGAACGTTTTATTGGTAAATCTACAATCCCGATCACTTGTTTTCCTTCAGAAAACAAGCTGTAAATGTTTATAAGACACGGCCCTGGCTTATAAACATTTACAGCTTGTTTTTCTGAAGAAAAACAAGTGATCGGGATTGTAGATTCACCAATAAAATGTTCACCAATGTTCGATTTACAATGTTCCAAATTTTGGAAAAAACAACTGTTGCCCTAATATTGCACACGTTGAAAGTACATCAATGCCGACTTCAAGGTTTCATGTTTGTAGGTTATATTATTTTAGCGACAAAAATTATTTCTTTTCAAATTTCACAATAAAAATAATAATCGATATTCATATTCATAAAAATATATCAATTTATTTATCAAATCATTGCATTGGAAGCAAAGTTTTGGGGGTTTCATGTCATAGCAACTAGCCAGCTGAGGTTGTAAAATTTCCGGATTAAGGGAAACGTTCATGAGACAGTAACACCAATAACATTCACGAATTATGAGTAATGTGGATTGTAAAATGTTTATAAGCCAGGGCCCTGGCCATAGAATGATACATGTATTTATAAGTTCAAATAAAAAACTATAGATTAAACTATAACAAAAAAATTATCAAATTTCTTTTGGAACTAGGCTATTTATTGAATTTTTCTTTACAGGAACAAATGGAAGAACAGGAACGAATGAAGAAGCAAAAACCAGTGCCCTTTGCATGGCCCAGCAAAATTTTGAGATAAAATTTCTGTTTTGCGAAAAAAGAATAGTGAGTGGATGTTTTGGAAGTAAATAATTATTACATTATTGCCATCTCAAAGGACTTTTGCCAATTTCGTTTAAGTCTTCTATACCATACTAGTAAAGTAGGCATAAGTCTGTCCAAGGAAAGAAGACATTCTTGCAAGATGGGAAAATGACACCAGCTCGGTCAATATAGGTTCAAAAATTATAGAGCTGGTCTTCAATTGTAGAGAACATTCTGATATACAATCTAAGAATGGATTAATAATTTTTAAACCAATATTAACCGAGCTGGAGTAATTTCCCCATCTTGCCAGAATGTCTTCTTTGCTTGGATAGACTGTACTTGAGTTGAAGTTTATGAACAATATTGTTGATTTATGAATAAATAATCACCTGATTCAAAATAAAGCTTTTAACTATCAATAGTTCGAATGTAGGTAGATTTAAAATTATAGATCTATTGTTATTACTGTATTATGTTATCGTTGTTTATAATTTTAAAATTAAATTGATGATATTGTCGTAATCGTAATGTGCTAATTAGTTCATTTATGTTATAGTCTGTCCAAGCAAAGAAGACATTCTGGCAAGATGGGAAAAGTGACATCAGTTCGGTCAAATTATAAATTTAACTCAATGGTCAATTCATTATATACTATTTGGTCTCAAATAGTAGGAAACATTCTTATCTACGATTTTGGAGCAAATTTATAAGTTTTCAACCAATACTTATCGAGCTGGATTCGTTTTATCATCTTGCCAGAATGTCTTCTTTGATTGGACAGGGTTTCCCTCTTAGCACAGTCATTACACAATACACATAAATTATTATAGTAAGTTTTTGCAAGTTTTCAAATTCCATTTTTCTAATTGGAATATTGAAGGAATATAAAATTAGGAGACGATTTGAATAAATTCTACAACATTCGCAAGAAATATATAATTATTATATTATAGTAGCATTCACTTTCTATTTTAATAATTATGAATCTAAATAAAGTATCACAATTCACAGCAAAAGTAAAATAAACTAGAAAAACTATTGAGTAAATAATTCAAGTAAAAAAGTACAACCTAAAAGAACATAAATATTAATACTCTTATTATTAAATGCAACTAAAACTCATCCGTCTGTACATACAATGTTGTCACCATATCACCCTCAATATTCTTCTTTAAGAGAACCGTCTAATTCGAATATAAAATTACTATGATAAACTAATCTATTAAAATAATGTATCGCATTTAAATAAAAAATATATACATAGCCAGTACCAGTATATTTAGAAATTAATCAATAAATAGTCTAATACCGGTTGTTTTCAAGCGTTCGATATATATATCACTTATTAAATTTCAACGTGTTTCAGTAATAGATGCTACAATGTATTGCTATTCATAAATATAATTTAGTCATTATACTGATTCAATATTTGTACAAATGTATGGAATTTTACCGCTTTCAAAAATATCAGACAATCGTTATGCTATAACAACAGAGAAATGAAAACCAGTTCAAGTACTATCATTTCTGAAACCGGTGCATTATATATACAATTCAAATATTTTCAACTTTAATCAAGAAACCCAAAATTGGTAAGTACAGCACTCATTTAAAATTATTCGGGCGACAGTTTGTGAAATTTACTGTAGATTTTTTTGAAATATGATTTATGGAAATTTACAGGATTCGAATAATCTCATGCAGTCATGTATAATAACTAATATAGTCCAAATTCTGACGATGTGGTTGAATTAATTGTTTTTTTTTTTTAGTTTTAATTCTTTTGAATAGAATCAGCAAACTAGGTATGAAAATTTCAAATAATTTATATCTAAAGTTGTTCTAACAACAAAGTTTGATCAGAAGCAGAAGGTTTGCGATATTTTTTCAAGAAAATAAACCAAAAAAATCTCATCAATATTGGAATGGATGCCAAGTGGTATTGATAATAATCACGAATTTTTTAGAAATTTACCTCATTAATTTATCACACAGAACTTTACCTCATTAATTTCAACTATTTTTATAATATTCACGTAAGCTGAGAAGACACTCCATCTCTATGTGAAGTGTATTGTATCAGTATCTTCTCAGTTAGATGGGTAGCCTTGACATAAAATACAATTCATAGCTCAACTCTAAAAACTGACTCAAGTAAATCAAACATTTAGAGTATATTAATCATTTATATTTATTCAACAATTAATAGTATCGATAATATATTTTGCAAAACTATCAATATTATGTGAACTTCTCTTACAATATATTTAACAATAAATGAGGAAACCACAAGTTGAGAACAGTTATTCACTAGAAGACAAGTTCAACACTTATTGACAATTACACCACCACATTTTATCATTGATTTGTCCTTTAATAGTGGAAGAAAATCAGAATCCCAACTAAGTAAACACGTAATGGATGTATTGAAAAACTGTTATCAGTTGTTTGATATTCAAATCATCGTTTGAGATATTCAAACCACGGTGTGATTCAAAAATAATACCACAAATTTGAAAATCTGTAACTTATTAAATCAAGGAAACATAATAGAAATCTTGGATGTAAATCAAAATAAAGAGTCTTGAAATAAAGATTTTCCCACTAGAAAACTACTTACTTACTCCTCAGCTCTACAGGTCATTACAACCCTTGGCCTCCCTCACATAGCCTCTCCATCTGTCACGATCCTCGACCTGTCTCCTCCAGTTCCGAATTCCAAGGATCCTTAGATCGCGCTCTACATCATCTGTCCATCTATTTCTTGGTCTGCCTTGCCTTCTTCTGTTATACATCTTTTCCTTCCATACACATTTTGCTACTCTCTCATCTCCCATCCTTAACATGTGTCCCATCCATCGGATTCTGCCGGATTTAATAATTATGACAATGTCTTCACTGTTTAAAAACTGCGCTATTTCACTATTTTTCCTTCCTCTCCATCGTTCATTCTCGAAAACAGGACCCATATTTCTTCTTACCACCTTTCTTTCAAACACTTTGTATATCTCCAGCAGTAAGTACACATGTCTCAGATCCATAACAGACCACAGGCCTAACCAATGCTTTGTAGTTTCCCACTAGAAAACAAGTTCATAAATAAATGTTCAATATGAACCCCCTCCAGACACTCGAGCGATATCAATACGATATTCGAACTCGTTCCACATTCTCAGTAGCTCATCAGGCGTAACAGTTTGTATAGCTGCTGTACAAACCTCACCCCCTACGATTTTTTTCTATGGTTGTAAATTAAAGATAATATGTATAGACCGCCTTTACCAGCTAACATTGAGGAGCTCAAACAAGAAGTAACAGCAGCTATGAAACCTGTTATGCCTGATATGCTACCGATACGAGTTCGAGTATCTTATTGATATTGCTCGAGTGTCTGGGGATCATATTGAACATTTGTGAACTTGTTTTCTAGTGGAAAAAAATTATTTTAATACTCTTCACTTTGACTTATAACCCAAATTTCTATTATGTTTCCTTGATTAATAAATACAGATTTCCAAAGTTGTGGTATTCTTTTTGAATCACCCTGTATCATAAAATTATTGACATCAAGCAAAGTCCAAGCAAAGAAGACCCTCTGGCAAGATGGGAAAATGACTCCAGCTTGGTGAATATTCGTTCAAAAAGTATTAATTTGGTTTAATATTGTAGAAACATGCTAATCTACAATTTGAGACCAAATCTATCATTTTTGAAACTATTTTTTGACTCGATATAATTTTTTACAATTTGAGACAAAATGTATAATTTTTGAACCAATATTGGCCGAGCTGGAGTCATTTTCTCATCCTGTCAGAATGTCTCCTTTGTTTGGACAGAGCACTCTCGCTTCAATCGGACATTTTGAAGGAATGTCATCTGTGTGCAACCAGAATATACTGGAGACATGCTGTAAAAACAATACATGTGTCTTGGGACGTCGGGGCCAGAGCACTCTTCACCTTCAATAATTATTAATTATGTGCTAAAATGAATAGGGAACCCCCAATATGCTGAGCCTGCTTGATTAGTTGAACGTGGTGTGCTAAAAGAAGGAAACTCATGCTCAGCGCCATCATGAGCTGACAACTGGCAGTCTAAACTCTCGCCGAATGTAGAACATAATGTAAGGCTTGCACTTGGCCACCACGTCTGGCTGGGTTGGACGCACCGAGCTATCGTTGAAGTGGAACCATTGACCTGCAAAACAAACCAAAAATTATAATAAGAATCTCTTTATATTGCTGTATAAATAGACAAAGGACTTCTGCAACTGCAAATATTGATCAATTTACTAAATAGCAAGCGAGATCCATTGAATGAAACTGTTCAAAAAACTGTGCCCGGACTGTGAATCGAATCTAGTATCTCCCGGTTGCCGGCCGGGCCACTTGACGACTTAACCAAAAATTGATTACTAAGAGTGGGCAGTAGTAATCGGACATTTGTATCGTATGACTCATTTGTGGGGAGTTCCGAAGAAGTTCCACAGCCAACTTATCCACAATTTTCCATGATGGGAAATTGTGATAGTTCTCTTGATTTAAACACAGTTATTACAATTTTCGTGAATTTCTTCAAATTTCATAGAGCCAAACAGCAGAATCATGTCTCATGAGAACAATGTAATTTTTATCAATCTCTTAGAACTGATAGCGCTCGTAATTATGGACAGAATTCCACATTCTTTATATCATTGGAAAGATAAATCAATTCTCCAGGGCCTGAACTTTTTACTTTTTCATTTCAAGTTTAAATTAGAGTTCAATACTTTGATAGATAATTAATGTGTAGTGTGTGTGGTTGCTCATTGAAGGCGGTTGCTATGTGATTGTGATGTTCAGCCACAAACACTATGGACTTCTTTCGGATGGGTGACCATATTGTGACCAAGGCGAGTGGAACCCACCCTTATGGGTAGCTCCCCACAACGAAAGCCATATACGTATTTTTATGGTTAATTAATAATAAAATGATTGTTGAAATAAACTAAAAATAAATAAAGTAAAAAAATTTGATAAATATAATTTAATACATTGAGTTATTTTCAATGAAAATACTGAAGTATGACTCACCATCGTTCAATGCAAATGCTGTGTAATGGCCGGATCCAGCACTGAAATGATTAATGAATTTTTATTTCAATCAGGAAAATAATATTTTCTACAAAATTCAATATGGAATGCCATCAATAGAACCTTTATTAGATCAACTGAAAAGAGGCGGAAATTTGAATGATTTTACCATTAGACATTTATCTTGTATTTTTATAAAAAAGATTTTTGTTCCATTCAATTTCCATGCTTTGATAAGTCAAACTAATAAAATATATCACCCGTGCTATGGGGTTTGAGGAATGCCATATTGAGGGGATCTTCAATATATAATTTATTTGATTCATCTTAATCTTAATGAGAAAATCCCATTCTTGAACAAAGCTCTAAAATGCTTGTCGATGGTTTTCAATTTGATACATTCAAGAATTTACAAAAGTCTATTCAATCTAATACAAAATGCGATCAATATAACTCTATATCTGCAAGTAGTTTCAGTACAGTATGAATCGTTCAGAGTTATTCTCTGCGATCTTTTGCAGTGCATTGGCTGCAGCGTATTCGCGGATACTTGGAATAGCAACAAATGAAAACTATGTATCAAAATATACCGTACATAAATATATCCTCACAAAAAAGAACCATTCAGTAGGCTACCTGTATTGTGTTAATATAGGTATTGGTAAGATTTTTGTTCCTATTTTGACTATTCGAGGCATCTGACGCATCAACAAACTTGATCGATACAAGTGAAATTGACTGCAAAATTTCATCATCAAGTTATCAAAGCCATAAGTTAACTCCGAGTTCTCACGCGGGTTCTTCAGCCCATGGGGCTTACTAGTTGAAATTTTAATAATTAATTAATTTCCAAAATCAATTTTATTAATCTATCTTTACCACAAATAATTCAAATTTTAACCAAAACTATTTCAGTGCTAACTATAGAGAGTATCGACAACCGATACAGATGGCACTGATGGGTGGGCACTACACAAGTCAAATTGTAAATAAATGTAAATTGTAGCTCATTTCCTTTGTGAAACGCCTGTAGTTACTGTAATAACTTGTTACCACAAGTACTTGTCAGTAACCATGGTTAATAACAAGACTTGTTGCTTTGTGAAATTGAGCCCTGATGTAAAGTATCTATTGATTCTTTGGATTTTAAAACCATCATCTAGGCATTGCCAAATAAAAACTCTCATTGGCAATGTCAGCTGTTTGCGCCCGGCATCAGTTGTCTTATTACAATTGCCTCGCCAATTGGCATGGTGTAAACTAATTATTAAGGACAGACTATAATTATAATACTTACCCCGTGCCATGATGGACAATGACGGCGGCAAGGTCGTAGAGATTGGATCCGTTCGAAGACAGCCGAGTGTCGGGTAGATCCGAGAGCACAAACTTGGACATATCCAGTGAAGTGACCGGGAAACTGATACTTGTGTCCACCTTGGTGCGAAACGTGTTGTTCCATCTGAATCGTTTGAAATGCAGACACAGCACCTAAACAAATTTAAATCATACCAATAAATGCACCGATACAACAGATTACACCAATGAGTAATTAGTATTGAAGAGTTCAAATGGAAAACCAAGTGTCAAATTTGAGAAAAATTGGATTTTTGGTGGAGAATTATGTAATCTTAATAAAGCAGTAAACTCGGAATGTAACTTACCTTGTGCTAGTCTATTATAGTGTGTAGCAAAGTGTATAGTGTAAGTGTATAGTATAGTGTAGCAAAGAAAAGCCTCCGGCAAGATGGGAAAATGACTCCAGCTCGGTCAATATTGTCTCAAAAAAGTTAAAATTTGGTCTCAGATTGTAGAGCAGAATGTTTCCTACAATTTGAGACCAAATCATCATTTGAAAACCAATATTGACTGAGCTGGAGTCATTTCTCCACCTCTTCATCAACTCTTTTTTTCTATTCCATAAAAAACCATTACATTAATGTATAATGTATAAATAAAACAGCATAATAATCAATAATACATTAACTTATAGTCTGTTTAATCAAAGAAGACATTCTGGCAAGATGAAAAAATTACTCCAGTTCAGTCAATATTATTCCATAAATTATAAATTTGGCCATAAATTGTAAACATTCTGATCTACAATTTAAACCTGAAATAATAATTAAAATATTCTGTGTTTTTTCGGATCAATTCTTCAAAATTTTCCAATTATTATCACTTTCAGATCATTCTTTGAGTGAGAAACCTTCGGCTGAAAAAGAAATTTGGACATATAACCTCAAATTTTGGACTATATTTGAATGAAAATTGTGTTTTGAAATACCAAGGCTATGCCTGTTCTTTCTTACCAATGTGTTTTTGCCAATAGATTTATAAATAAATAAAATAAATACTATTATTGAACGAGATGGAGTCATTCTCCCCTCTTACCAGAAATCTTCTGTGCTTGGATATACTATACTATCCTATACACTATACAGCTTCAGAAGAGCTTTTGCATCATAATATTGTTGAAAACACAGATCTTATCATTTAATAATAATTGAATTATTCAATTTATAAAATCCTAACACATATAGTCCATCCAAGCAGAGAAGACCCTCTTTCCAGATGGCGGAGGGAAGTGGGAGTGCAACTACGAAATGAATTCCTTACATATCAAACCAATAGGTACAGTACTTCTGAACCTCGTCCCAAATCATATGCAAAAACCCACCCCCACTTAACCCTAGAAAGCACCAAGTGTATAGAATAGTAGTAGAGGTGGGTCAGAGTGATGCAGCTGACTATGATACTGACATCGCGGAGTTCCTCTAGTCAAAAATTTAGCATTGATTTCCCTATCCTTGACGAATAATCGTACGCTTTTTCCAATTTACGAAATACAGAATTGTTTTATGAATAAATTTCTCATATGAGCTTGTAGAGAATTTCAAGACCTACATTTTGAGTGATTTAAATCTATATTTTACTCAAATTTAACATGAGAAAAAGTCTGTTAACGTGTCTCGGGAATACTCTGCAGCTGGGCTAATGCAATAATGAATAGCAATGTAATGTAGCAATGTAGCAAAATAATTCCTTATTTTTTATAAGATAAAATATCAAGGAATGGAAAAACAGGATTCGAACCAATACTTCTTTACTTACATTAGGCAAACGTCTAATCCAGAATCGTTTTGTAGACCTCTGTTTGCCCTTGCAGTGATTACAAAAGTAAAGTTCCGATTCAGCAAACTCTTCAACTTCTGTGAAATTTGTCAGACAGTCTGCAAAAAATAACACAACATTACAAATGATCTTATAGTATTAAATTATAAAAAGCATGGTAACAAAATAATACAATAAAAGGAATGAAAAACAGGAGTTAGCCCAAAGCTCCTATTCCAATTTGTATAAAAATTTTCCAAATCCAGGTTACGTACTTTTTTAATTCACACAATTTTCACTCAGAAAAAAACAATACATAAAAACTACCCCCGGAAATTCAATGAGAGGAAAACATAAAGAACTCTATAGTATTGACGAGTTTTATAAAAATAGGGTCTTGCTTCCCTATTTGAAATTGCTCATTCGACTGAGTATTTTACTCATCTATTTTATTTTCCATCACGAACTGCTAGTAAATATTTCACTCTGAACTATTTCACACGACACTGCAGTCATAGTCGCAAAATAGTTCAAAGTGAGTATTTTATATAAATTTAATTTGTATTATATTAACTTTCAACTATCTCCTAGTTTTACTATGTATTTAGTATGATTATCTGTATCTGATACTATACTATATACTAATCCTACTATATACTGTATCTGATACTATCCTATGTACTAAATACATATTACATAGTACTTGAATAAATATATTTGGATTGAATTAAAGGAAACCTAAGTAATAAAAAAATAATTACCGAAAATGTGACAGGGTGGGGCCTTCTGCGATTCGTCAACTTGGGCGGCAAGGGTCTCTTTGTCTTTCTGAAGTTTACGACAGGTAGTCTGCAGGTACTTGTCAGGAATTTCAAGCGACAAATCAAGAAACGGATCGTTCATCTTCGAGTCCATGCTGCAGTTCAAACATCGCACCTGGAAAAATATTAATTCTGTAAGTAATTAACTCTCAAAAATATCAAGTTTTATGTACTTTTCATGTAGAAAAATTGTGTTTTTTATGGTGCCGTGTATCCATTCTTTTTCCCCACTTAAACTTAATAAAAATCACTTTTATGTGGAAATAAGCTTTATTTCCATTTAGAAATTTCAATTTAAGATTCAGAGAACACATCAGAGCAATAAACCATCCCATTCAAACTTTGTTGACCACCTCTTAACAACTAACCACACATTCACTGACATAAACACCAACCAATGGGTGGCTCGTTGGAGGAGTGATAAAGCGCCGGTCTGATAACCAGGTGGACCCTGGTTCGAATCCCAAGCGGAGAACAATATTTTTGACCACAGCACAATCACATAGATACGATCACCCCGTCTTTCGGAGGAGACGATAAGCCGTCGGTCCCGACTACCTAAAAAGTAGTCGTCATCTATCATCCATTCCATTACCCACGCACAAGCCTATGAGCTTATGTGGGCTTCACCCTCATAAACAAACAAACAAACAAACCTTGAAATTCTCCACATAGGCTACAACAAAAAAGCCGAAAATTAAATATACTCGAACAATTTGAAATTCACAACTACACTAAACAGTCTCCCAACAATATCCTGAATGATCAATTGAACTACTCATCCCAAACATAAATAAATTGCCTTTTGATCTAGAAGCAAGAATTAATTACAAAATACTAAATAATTGGATTATACAAAACTATTTCTTTTCAATTGAAAGCATTATCTTATTTTTAAAACGTGGATTATTATATATATTTTTTCTATTATTGTATAAAACCAGGAAACAAACAACCAATGTAACAAATTTATTCAAGCATAACTAACTGATTGCAACTCTCACCAGCGGGCAAGGTTCAATTCCTTTCGCTGGTGATGCCAAATTACACATGAAAAGTATATAATTATGTTTTTGGAATTATTTTATACATTTTGATTATAAAATTATGTATTTCTTTTTATTTGTTTTGAATATGTATTTATTGTATGGCAAATAAATGAATAAATAAACCCTGTTTGACAAAATTCACCAAAATTCAAAATTTCCGCCCTACCAACTCCCACTCCACCATGCCCACCCTCCTCCAACCACCTTCCACAGCATAACCTTGAACAGAGTTCACTGTTCAGTCTGAAGATGACCACCACATTAGGTCGAAACTAGTTACTACTAAGTCTATGTAAATAAAGTTTATTTCCACATAAAACTGATTTTTATCAAGAATTTGTGTTTTTCATATTTTCACCCAATAATTGAATATTATCCTTTATATTTATGTAAGAAGCTGGTTGCTCTATACATCCCCGCTTCTTCTTTCCAATCATATGACCGACTTATTAATTTATTAATCATTCAATGTTCACCTTCGTTCACATTTAGATTGAGATTTATACTGTAAATGATTGACATTAAAAATCGATTTTCTTGAGTTATTGAAAATCTTTCGTCAGTTATTTAATTCAATGGATAAGTGCTGAAGATTATTATATTTACATAGCATAATTTAACTTTAGCACTCAATAAGGAGAAAATGTTCAATAGTTTTAAAAATTTTTTAAATTGAAATTAGCTGATATTGATAAGGAATTATTTATTCACTTATTTGAAAAATTACAATAAAGGGTAAAAACACAGACATTAAACTCCAAAACGCCTCTCCCAAATTTTGATTAAAATATTCAAAATAGAGGTTATGTTCATAAGATTTCCAAACACGTTTCTCAATTCACAAATTTTTACACTCCGAAATTTAAAACTATGATTCTGTTAATTCCATCACAAGTTGTATATTTATATTTATCTATAAGAATTAATAGTATATAATTATTTATTTAATGTATTATTACTATATACAGAGTGACACAGAAAAGACGGGAACTTTTGAAGTAACTTGTACGTCAG
This sequence comes from Sogatella furcifera, assembly GCA_017141385.1. Taxonomy (NCBI): domain Eukaryota; kingdom Metazoa; phylum Arthropoda; class Insecta; order Hemiptera; family Delphacidae; genus Sogatella; species Sogatella furcifera. Next base: position 13,207,824 of record CM029553.1, read on the forward strand.
AATAAAGGAAATGTCATCATTAGCTTTATTGCTAAAAATGTGAAGTAGAATAGTTGCCATTAATCGTTCTCACAAAAAAATGCCAATATTCATGGACAATGTCTTTGAGATGACGACCATTCAAACGTATACATTCCTGGAAGCAAATAGTGAGATTTGAGCTGTGAGATACCCATGTAAGCATGGAATGTCGAAGCACTATGTTCAACATTTTCTTGAGGGGCCATTCAAAAATTAAAGCATATACTTCACGCTCAACAATAATAATTATTGAGTTGAAAACAAGGATTCACTAAGAAATCGCTGAGATTCGCATTGCAGTAGATCAACTTGCCATGCAAAATCTCACTGTTCGCTTCCAGGAATCTATACATACGTTTGAATGGTCGTCATCTCAAGGACATTATCTACAAAAATTGGCATTTCTCTTGTTACCACTATAAATGGCAAGTATTCTACTTCACATTTTCAGCAATAAAGCCAATGATTACATTTCAATAGATTTATTTGGATTGAACAGTGCTTTCAGGCGGGATCTGAGGGAGATATATGCTTGCTGATTGGTAAATAATTGATATATTTTTTTGTTCTTAATGGCCTGTGTAATTTCTGGGTTTCATCAGTTTTTTAGATTTATTTCAACTTTATTAATTTTAATGACATTTTTAATTGATTATTTGAATTTTTTCTTGCTATTATGTATTGTATTTAAATTTGAGCTTTCTTTTTTATCTATAATTTATGTATTTATTAGTGACTTCTTCCTTTATCAGGTACATATATATTTTTTTCTTCTATTATACGAACTCTCATCCATTTTTTTCTCAAGTTGATGTAATTTATTTTAAATTTAAATTGTATCTTAACTTGTGTTATGAGGGCAATAATGGGATTTACTCCTGGTGCCCTCAAATATGTATATTTTGAAATAAATTCCTTTATTCACCTACGTGTTACTTCAAAAGTTCCCGTCTTTCTGTGTCATTCTGTATCATTCAGTTTTAATGTTGAGTGATACCGACCTCACTCTGCAGCACTCCGCCAAACACACTGGTGACAATGGAGTGTCCGAGCGAGATGTACAGCTGTGAGTTGTCCTTGAGCGTGCCCTTGGGATCGGGCAACAGCTGAAGCAGTTCCGTATGCACGCGACTCAGCATGTACAGCAGAAACTCATGCGCATCCTGTTGTTGATAGCCACTGCATCACAAAACATCAAACAAAAATCTGAGTTGAATCAGTTTTCAGTTGAGTCTGAATAACTCGTGATTGCTTGGTGCGTATTGACTAGGCCGTCAAAATGCAAGGTTAGTAGACTAATGGGCCCCATTTCACAAAGCAACAAGTCTTGTTATTAACCATGGTTACTGACAAGTACTTGTGAGAACAAGTTGTTGACTACAGGCGTTTCGCAAAGGAAATGAGCTATAAGTTTACAATTTTACAAGTTTTCCCACCCATCAGTGCAATCTGTAAGTATTGGTTGTCGATACTCTCTATAGTTATGGTTTAATTATTCGTGGTAAAGATAGATTAATTATGAACATGATTAAAGCTCTAATTAGTTTAACTCTCATGTTATTTGGAATAAAAATAATAAATTAATGAAACATTTTTGTTAGGGTGATGCCCACATGGGCTCTTGGGCCTGTGTGTGGGTCATGGGAAGGATGATGATGAGAGATGAATGGACCTACTGCTTTAGGTGGGTTCCGAACCATCGGAAAGAGTTTTTTTGAGGCTCATAAATTAAATTCAGAGGAACCGGTCACCAGTACAACAGTGGTGGCAGAGGCAAGTCGCTTATCTAATCTCACCGATTGGACGCTCTCTACCACTGGGACAAACCGCTTCCCGGTGCTTAAACTAAAAAGTTATTACAGTGAGCTTGGAGTAGTCTCCCCTCATCTCACATGTTATAGCCTTTATTCTACTGGTACTGATGATTTTGTTAACCCATTGAATAAAATTTATATTGGACATAAAAAATAGACAAAGAAACAATATAAAATGGTTCAAATCAATGAAAATAATATTTGAGCCTTGAAAAACATCTTTATCGACACTTGTAACTTATTTACTTAGGTCTATTCATACGTAGAAATCTCTTGATTAATGACAAGGTTTTTTGAGCCTTGGAAAACATCTCTATCAACACTTGTAACTTATTTACTTAGGTCTATTCATACGTAGAAATCTCTTTTTTGACAAGTCTTGTTCTTTACCATGCCAACGTTCGTGAACCACTTTTCATAACCGGCGGAACGCTTGTAAAATTTTTGAAATTCACTTGTTATCACAAGTTTTTGAAACGCCCATAACCAGCTGGATTTGTAAATTTGTTATTAACCATGGTTAGTTAAAAGACTTGTTACGTTGTGAAATAGGGCCCGTGGTCGGCCAGCGTCCAGAAGAGCCAAGCAGTCCACTTTTTTGAGAAGTAGCTTTTCAACAAGAAGAAACTCTGTAACAAAAAGTAGATTTGTAACAAGAAGTAGCTTTGTAACAAGATGTAGCTTTGTAACAAGATGTAGCTTTGTACCAAGAAGTAACGTTTTACCAAGAAATACCTTTGTACCAATAAGTAGCTTTGTAACAAGTTTTTTTTTCAATTCATTCACTCATTTATTAATCAATAATTATCTACATATAGGCGAGTGCAACAGGCAGATACCCAAAACTGCTCCTCTACCAATTTTTACAACAGTCCAAAACAAGGTTATAATAAATCATCAAACTTAATATTGAATTTCCAATTTTGAATTTCGATAAAAGTCCACTTTTGAGTTCCAGAAATAAACAAGATAAATATTCCATAGGATTTTAAATATTTTCAATTCAATTGAAATGTTTAGCGCATGAGTCCCAAACGATATTGTATAGCCTGTTTAAGCAAAGTAGACATTCTGGTAAGATGGGAAAATGACTCATGCTCTGTCAATATTGGTTCAAAAATTGTTAATTTGCTCATATTGTAGGAAACATTCTAATCTACAGTTAGAGACTAAATACATGATTTTTGAACCAATATTGACCGAGCAGGAGACATTTTCCCATCTTGGCAGAATGTTTACTTTGCTTAGACAGGCTATACAATATCGTTTGGGACTCATGCGCTAAACATTTCAATTGAATTGAAAATATTTAAATCTTATGGAATATTTATTGGGAAAATCTTCTTTGCTTGGACAGACTATAACAAGATGAAGTTTTTCTCTTGTGCTTACCGGAAACGGGGCACCACCTTCCAGATGACAAGGAACAGTGATTCGGGCGATATGGCGGCGGCGCTCTTGGCCTCATCCTGATCTCTTAGACTGATCAGCACTTTTCGCAGCTCCTCAGCCATCAGTTCATCACTCATCTCGCGCATACTTCGGCTGTGATAGACTTTGCGACCACCCCCTCCCCCTCCTCCGCTACCAGCGCTCTTCACGTTCTCCAACGACGGCAGTCGCTTAAAGTAAAGGCAAAACTCGTCTATATTGCTGCAACAGAACAAAGATTGCAATAAATATTGAATAAATAAATAGATGATATAGATATAGTCTGTTCAAACAAAGAAGACCCTCTGGCAAGATGGGAAGATGAATCCAGCTTGGTCAATATTAGTTCAATAATTATAAATGTAATCTAAAATTGTAGACAAATGTGATCAAATTGATAATTTTTGAACTAATAATGACCGAGCTGGAGTCAATTACCCATCTTGCAAGAGGGTCTTCTCGTCTATATTGCTGCAACAGAACAAAGATTGCAATAAATATTGAATAAATAAATAGATGATATAGATATAGTCTGTCCAAACAAAGAAGATCCTCTGGCAAGATGGGAAGATGACTCCAGCTTGGTCAATATTTGTTCAATAATTATAAATGTAATCTAAAATTGTAGACAAATGTGATCAAATTGATAATTTTTGAACTAATAATGACCGAGCTAATTTAAAATTGTAGAAAAATGTAATCAAATTGATAATTTTTGATCTAATAATGACCCAACTGGAGTCAATTTCCCATCTTGCAAGAGGGAGGGTCTTCTTTGCTTGGACAGACTATAAATAAATCGTTACAAATGCCAGGAAATGCACACACTGAAGCCCTCTCTAAGGTACGTTTTCCTTTAAGCGGAACGGTTCGACGGTCGTCCATGCTCGAAAAAGATGGCCGACTGCTCCTGTGTTAAATCATAGGACCGTTTTCCTACATGTGGTTGACCGTCGACGACCGATCTGATCACGACCGAGAAGCAGTCATCCCACCAGCCACAGGAAATTCTAACCTCAAATATCTTTTAAAAGACCACAAGAGGAGATACAGAGAATTATAAAGGATACATTGTCATAGCAACGAGTAAATCGGGTAATGTTCCATTGTGGCTCAAAATTTTCAGTGGCAACGAAAAAATAACCTACTTTCGAACTTTATTATTCATCAGAATTTGGTATGAAGACGTTTTGGACATAAGTCTGTGTTTTTAACCAATAAGTTATTAGTGCCTGTAAAATGAATAAATAAATAACATTTTGAAGGATGAATAAATACTTTGACCAAAATAAATAAAATTTTGATTGAAATACTGCCAAAATAGAGTATTTTTCATTTTGTACAAGCAGATCTGGATATCATGATGGCTGGTTATTGCGACTGAGTTGTGCAGGGGAGAACTATCCATCCGCAGCGGGCTGCGTATTTGGCAGCCATAATGCGGCCGACCGTCGAACCGTTCCATATAGAGGAATACGTACCTTTTTTTTTAAATGGGTTGGGCTTTTGTAACCCTTAGCCACTTAGATAGATCTTTTTTGATCTTAAAAATCTGATACAGTATTACCTATCAATACTTTATCAAAGTGTTCCGTATTGAAAAGAATTTAATAATTTACAGCAATATTTATTCAATTCTTCCACCTTTGCCCAGTAAGGTTAACATCATAATTGAGTGAAGCTGCCAGGTGGGCGAAGTGGTAGAACCGAGATGTACCGAGTTCGATTCCGGGCCTTCGAAAAGTTTTATGAACAGTTGCATTCAACGAATCTCACTTGCTATTAGTACATTGGTCAATGTTTGCAGTAGCAAAAGTATTTTGTTCTATTTATATATCTATAATTGGAGATTCAAATCAATTATTTTTACTAATTGGAAAGTGATTAATCTAATATCTATCTTGTTCTTTTAATAAATTTGAATAAAACTCAATACGAATTTGACAGCTTTTCTCTCAGAAATTCAATGATAACAATGATTGATCTTGACAATATTTTTGCACAAGATCTTTTCTCGATGATTCAATGATAAAAATGATTAATGTACCTAAGTGACTGGAGGACAGCATTCATAAAACAGGTGTTGCCAAGATTTCTAAGACCGATCACTTTTTTCTCCTTTCTTGGACTTTTCATTGGCGACGAATTACTTCCGGTTTTCTGTCTAGTGGTGGGCGTATTTTCCGAGCTGCCACTTCCGCTATCGGTTGAATGAGATCTGAAACAAAAACATGTGCTGAATATGAACGTCACTGTTCGAAACGCAACTGCAACTCAAATTGTGAGTTAAATGTACAGCAATTACTTTAATAAAAGGCTCATCTTGTGTACAACTAACTCCAAGAAAATTATGGTACAGAGACTGGCTCATTGGAGTAACGCGCCGGTTTAAAAACCAAAGGTTCTGAGGTTCAATCCTCAGCCAGGGAACAGTTTTTGACCACAACACAATCACATAATACGATCACCCCGTCTTTCAGAGGAGACGATAAGCCGTCGGTCCCGATAGCCTACAAAAATTATCTCTCATCATCATCCCTTTACCCATGGAGGCCTAGGAGCCCATGCATATTACAAAGTTTACTGTTGTAAATAAATAAAATAATAAATATACTGTTGTAAATTACAACGTTTAGCCTACTGTTGCATATTAAAAAGGTTTACTGTTGCACATTAAACGTTTTCTGTTGCATAATAAAAAGGTTTACTGTTGCATATTAAACGTTTACTGTTGCATATTACAAAGTTTACAATTGCATATTAAACGTTTACTGTTGCATATTACAAAGTTTACAATTGCATATTAAACGTTTACTGTTGCATATTACAAAGTTTACAATTGCATATTAAACGTTTACTGTTGCATATTACAAAGTTTACAATTGCATATTAAACGTTTACTGTTGCGTATTACAAAGTTTACAATTGCATATTAAACGTTTACTATTGCATATTAAACGTTTACTGTTGCATATTACAAAGTTTACAATTGCATATTACAACGTTTACTGTTGTATAAGAACGATTACTGCCAACGTTATAAAATATACCATCCTGTCTATCCAATTAGATAAAACTTGAATCAATCAAAACATGACCAAAACATGCTATATAATTGAACAAAAATTAAAGTTCAACTTATTTAATAAGTTAACCTTTTCTATATTATGAAGAGCTCTCTTCTCAGTTGAATTATTCTTGAATTCTGAGTCACAAAAAATTGAACAATATGAAGTGTAAATCACTGGCGGCTCGTGTCCACAAAACAGGTGAAGTGCCCGTATCTTTTACTGTATAGCACTTCACCTGTTTCATAGGCACGAGCCGCCAGTGGTGTAAATCTAGGTTTCTATTATATGCCTACTACATTACTACTACAAGTCAAGGCACACGATGCAGTGAGAACACATGGTTGAATAGAGCAAGGACTTGATCTGTGTTTTGATGCAATCAAGTATAACTTACTGTATCCTTTCAAATAAATAAATAAAAATAAGCTGACCAGTATGCTTTGTTCTTAACGATTCGGGTTTCTAGAAACGTGTTTCTATTGAATCTTAGGCAAATGTGCCCTTGCGACCTTTGTATAGTCTGTCCAAGCAAAGAAGACATTCTGGCAAGATGGGGAAGTGACTCCAGATCAGTAGATATTGGTTCAAAAATTATAAATTTGGTCTCAAATTGTAGAAATAATTCCGATCTACAATTTGAGACCAAATTATAATTTTTGAACCTATATTGATCGAGCTGGAGTCATTTTCCCATCTTTCCAAAATGTCTTCTTTCTTTGGATAGTCTATAGTGAGTTCATGGAAAACTAATCTACATTAGTGAAGATTGATAAACCTAAATCAATCAATTTATTTTTCCAAAACGTAATACAATAGTAAAATATTCGTAACATCAAACATATAATAAATATATACAACAAAAAATACTACTAGAGAGCTAACTCCCAATAACTAAAAGCTCCCTCCACGCATAAATAGTTGAGTAGGAATGTTTGTTTGTTTGTTTGTTTATGAGAATGCTATTGGCTATTGGTAATAATTTTAATTTTGTATTTCTGAATCATATTTTATTTTTATTTTTGTATATATGAATGTTTTTGTACCGCAATAGCCGCAGTATAGGCCTACTATGCTTAAGTATAAAATAGCAACTATAGAATATTCATATCATGTATTTATAATTCATGACACTGGCAGTGCCAATGTAAAAATTGCTGCTAGTATAATCTAAGAAAAGTTATTGTGTAAAAAATTTTTGTTTGTACAAAAGGAGAATAAATTTCATTTTTCGTTGATTGGATTTTCAAGTTCAATTTCAAAGTTGATTACCTCTTGCGCGATCGCGGCCTCAGAGTTCGCAAACAGTTGTTGGAGGGGGGAGTGGGGGGACTGGGCCGCTCCTCCTCCCCTGACCCTCGCCATCCCACCACCACTCGTCTCAATTTCTCCAACCTCCCTCCTTCCAAATCATTCACAACAAATTCGTCGCAGTCGTAGCTGTAAAATGACACACGTTCAACTCAAATCATCATCAATATACAGTTCATTTACTACAAGATTTTCCAATTCAACTTTCAAGATAGAATAAACCAGATATAGTCTGTTCAAGCAAAGAATACCCTCTTACAATATGGGAAATGACTCCAGCTTGGTCAATATTTGTTCAAGAATTATGAATGTGGACTTATGGTAGATAAAAGTGTTCCCTACAATTTGAGATCGAATTGATAATATTTGAACCAATTTTATCGACTGAGCTGGAGTCATTTTTTCATCTTGCCAGAGGGTCTTCTTTACTTGGACAGACTTTACAGACAGACTAATAATGGAAGGTCTCCATTACTACAAGACGCCGGAGTAGGTCGGGTACACGATGCAATCCAATCACGTGGTTGTATGGAGCAACGCAAATAAAAAATCAGCTGTCCGTTGCTTGAAACAACTCCGTGTTCCTATTGGATCTAAGAACATGTTTGTGTGTGCGACTTTTTTAGTAAGTTACCTAATAGTAATAAACTAATATTAATTTATTTATAAATTTAAAGCTTTCTTATTGGAAATTTTGATTGGTGCTCGCTGCCAGCACACAAACTTCGGGTTTTCAGGCAGTGTATATATAAATATATTCTATGTTGTATTATTATTGTAAAGAGGCTTTACCAACATGGAGCTACAAATGTATTTTCTTCTTTTTAGTCGAATTTGAAAACGTTGGTTTTTAAAAATGTTTTATATATATCTATTCATTAGATAGCCTACTTACCAAAATACAGCTAGACTTTCGCAGTCCATGCAGACATTGTGACAAGTAAATTCTTGAGAATGTTGTTGTGCATGACCGTTCACATATCTTCCGCAATTTATCACCCCACAGTGCAGACATATCCATGGACTGCGTTCCGTAGAACATTCTAAAAAAGAACAATTTTTCAAACGAACATAATCTTTCAATCTTATCAGGGGGTGGGGGAATTCATAATTTTTTTTCACTTTTCGAGTGGCTGTGAGGGTGATATTGTGGTAGCTATCCATGTGGAGTTTACCAGAGATTGGTAAAGGTGTAAAAACCGAAACCGGTATCTCAATTTTCTAACGAATTAGTGGTTTTACAACTTCTATTTAAGAAAATACAATAATGAAAACGATTATACAGTTGTAATAAAACAATTAGTGAGGGAATTCATGATCACCTTACTTTTGGCCAAAATAAGCTATGTCAACTTTTGACCTAATTACATAAATATTCCATGGGTAAAAAAATCCTATAAGCTGGGCTGAAACCCTAAACGCTTTTAAAATAAAACATTTCACGTGTATGTAGCTTATCTGTAATAGCCCAAGTTATTAGATTTATACCGCGTACCGTAGCCTACTAAGTCTCAGATCTCTTACAATATGACAGTTGAATCTACTGTCAATATAAAAACCTATTCCTTACACATTATTCAATTTATAGCCTACCATAATGTTTTTAAAATTGACAAAATTAATTTTTGTTCGAGTTATGACACCGAATATACGGGTTATGCCACGAAATATACACACACAAAGATAACCTACACAAGTAGGATGGTAAGGTATCGTAAGCCTAAATTTGCAGTAAACAATGAAATTGATACGGCCGTCTAATCTCAGAAAAGCTTTGGATGATAAAAAAAAACTTTCTCTGAAAGATGGTGATATTCAATGAAATATTTAGCTAAAACCTTCAATTTTTTTCAACATGACATAGTAGAAAATTACTTCGTTATTGAATAACGAGTGAGCTTTAGAGAGACTGAATATTGGAATTTCAATCTAAATAGAATGTTTAAACTCTTATTCCATCATTGAAATTTATAAGTATTGATGAACGGGCTGTCATTGTTTTCGAAAGAGAAGAGCACAAGACGAAAAAGGAACAAAAATGGAAACAAGGCTGAAGTTCAAGACATAATCTATGGGAGAACTAATTGATAGAAATTGAAAAATAGTAATGCAGATTAAATTATTTTTGATTTTGATCCGAAAATAGAATCCTTACCTGCACAAATTAATTCCTTTGTGGCATTTGTTTTTTCAGTCAAATTGGTACTCTGTAATTTAACGCAGTCACTGAGATGAGGGCATTCCATGATGAAGTAGCCTGCGACGAAGTATTGTAAATTATACAGACAAAAATAAATTATTGATTATTTTGAGATTGAGATTCGGGAACAAACAAATCTCAGGAAATAGCCTACCAAGATACAATCCCATTCAGCTGGGCAGTTTGAACAAAACTCAACTCTTTTCTTCTCTCTCCTGTATGCATCAATATCAGATCAGCAGGCGGACCAACTAGACTGGTCTGCTATGTTGCTTTCTGCCATTGCCATCAGGATCACAACACTGAATGAATATCTATTTATATCTTTCTATGAATCTTGTAGATATCTATGTAGTATATAGATATAGTCATAATTTCCAAAATAGATAACCTCACTGCGCAAGACCAAAATTCGTAGCGATCATACTATTCCATTTCCGAGTTACAGTATTAACATTTATGATCTTAAAATTCATTCTACACAATTGTCTTTCTTATTAATATTCTTGCAAATAAGAGGACAAACCTGAATTTATGACACAACCAAACAAGGTTGGCATCTAGAACTAATGGGGAGGGGAGGCGTATCTCAATCAATCAATGTATTCATAAAATTATAAAAACTCGATCAATACAATTCACAAAAAACAGGTCATTATCAATTTTTAATAAGTCACTTCCGTTTTCCGGTAGATACATAATTGAACTGCCTGAAAAGTATATTAGATTTTCTATATTATACTAATTTATTCATCACGCACAAGCCAAAGATTTATATGTGGGTTTCACCCTCAGCTGAAAAATAGTCCTTGCTAAAAGTTGTACAATAGGGTAACCAAAAATTAATACCATAATCTAGGCCTGCTGCACTGCCATAGCCAACTTATATAAAAATGGACTATCATCAAACAATTTAGCTTATAAAATTTAGTGCGCAGTAAATAACATATCCAAAGTCTAGATCGATAGCCAGGAGTCCCCGGATAGATCGCGTCAAAAAAAATAAAAACTGGTAACTTGAAAATCAAGATGGCACGGTGTCAAAGTCCCTCAAAGCTATCCTCAAGGAAGTCTCCCACACTGTAATAGCTTTTTTCAATCAGCCACCTTGATAACCTGCTTTTGAAGACCCCAATAGGGAGATCTTTAACTGGACCTGGTAGCAGATTGAACATTTTGATTGCAAGCACTGGGTAAGAGTCCTTCACCTTTGACAACCTACAGCGTGGAATTTCTAACTGTAGCCTTCTGCGGGTACCATAGGAATGCACTTGACACCTACTCATCATGTTTGCCCTATTCCTCTTGACAGCTGTAAGTGGGGCAAGAATGTACAGCCCAAAGATGGTGTGCAGCCTCAGTCTTCTGAAGATGGGTTGACAATGGGCATTGAACTCACTGTATGTCAATATCAGCAGTGCTTTCTTTTGAAGAAGCAGGATGTCTTGAGCATGCGAAGAATGACCCCAGATCAGAATACCATATTGCACATGACTGCCAAACACTGCATGATACATCATTAGCAGTCGGTCAATACTCAGGAGACTTCTCAACTTTCTGAATAGGTATATAACTCTTGACAGTTTCCTGCTTACCTGGTCAATATGTGGCTCCCAACTCAATTTGCCATCAATTCCAAAACCAAGTAAAGAGACATTTCCTTCTTTTGGAGTTTGAGTACTAAGAGTGCATAGCATCTCTTGTGTCTTAGCCTCATTCAACTTTAGTTTGTTCCTGGCAAACCACTCTTTTGCCTCAGAAAAAAGCTCCTGTGCATAAAACTTTGCCTCCAGGGGTCCACTGCCCTTCCCCATAATGGTTGTGTCGTCAGCAAACTGCAATTTTGCAGGTGGAGGTCATTTATAACGACAAGAAATAACAGCGGCCCAAGCACAGATCCTTGTGGAACTCCATATGCCACTCTCTTTTCCTCTGAAGTGGCACCCATCACTGAAACAACCTGCCTTCTGTCATTCAGATAGTCTGCCACCATGTTCCATGCACTGTCCCTGATGCCATACCTGTGCAGCTTATCTAGCAGGATATTATGTGACACACAGTCAAACGCTTTTGTCAGGTCGCACAGCACCAGGTCAACTGAATCGTGCTCCTCAAAAGCCACATGGATTCTTTCAACCAATACCATAGACCTATACCAACGTCAATTAAAAAAAATATATTCTGTCGATGATGTGAATAGAAAATTATTTCACCCTTATCCATTGTTACTTTCACTTTAATATCTATAATAATTATTTGTAAAGCCAGTGAATATAAAGAGACATCTCTGAACATTGAACTTCAAACTTAGGGCTATTTTAAATAATTGATAAATAAGATGCTTAGAAGTATTATTTTACAGACATGTTTCGGGACTCAGCTTATTTTCAATGTGATTAAAATAATGAGACATCTCTCTATATTCACTGGTATAGCAACCTGTTCATTTGAGTTATTACTGAACATTATTTGAGTTTAAAAGGTCAGGTATAGTCTGTCCAAGCAAAGAAGACATTCTGGAAAGATGGCTTCAACTCAGTCAATATTTATTCAAAAATTATAAATTTGGTCATAAATTGATGTAAAATTTGAGACCAAATTAAAAAATTTTGAACCGATATCGATTGAGCTGGAGTCATTTTGCCAGTGTCTTCTTTGCTTGGACATACTATACCTAGTTTGCGCAAGGTGAGAAGACACGCCGTTATAATACACTACATTGTAATGGAGTATCTTCTCAGCTTGCACCATCAGTTTCTGATTGTCAAAGCGAATTTTCATGTACCGGTACTAGTGATAGTGTCTATCTGCAACCTAAAAAATGTGTTTGTTCCATGTTCTTCATAAATAACAGGGATGTTGTTATCACAATCTACTGTTTAGTTTTCAATTATGAAGCCTGAGAACTGTGAAAATTTCTCTAAATCACGCAGTTCACAATCTCATATTTCAATAAGTTTTCACCTCTTTGAATAGGATAAAATTTAACAAAATCTCTTTAAACTTTGATCAATCACAAACTGCACCATCACTTGAATGATGCAAGATATCATAGCAGCAACATATAGCCTAGTGTTGATATACGAGAATAGTATAGAATACAAATAAGAGTTAAGGAATAGACAGAATATAGCCAATCATATTTTATAAATTTTTATTCATTAAAAATTAATAACATTGAAAAACTTATGGACGCCTGCCGAACTGTGTCTGTGTCAGCTGTAGGCCATTGATGTTCTGGAAGTCCTGTTAACGAATAAAAAATATATAAGTATTGTTTGACGAGAATTTAGAAATCTACACTGAATAATTGGTATAAAGTTCAAGGTATTAGAATAACAATAGGCTAAATTGAATAATTTGAACTATCTATATCTATAAAACCGAAATGGCACTGACTGAATAAGTAGACCTTGATTAGGCCGGTATTACACGATAATAGTTCTATGATCATACCTATTTTATCTCTTTCCATGCGTATTTTTATCTCTTTCCATGTGATCAAATATGATCATAGAACTATTATCGTGTAATGGGGCCCTTAGACATTTTATTGCTATCAAGACAACGTCAATTCTGATTGACAACGACTGAATGATTGATTCATCACCAGAACTGAAAATCTAATGAGCCCGATGCGTTCTAATTCGGCAGGAATGTTCAGTTTACATGACACTGCCGATCTGGAAGCTCCAGTACCTGGCAACGATTTCAAATATCAAGTTCAACCTCTAAATGAGTACTAATGACCTATCTAAATGATCATTTCCTCAAATAAGACTCTACAAGACAAGAGATAGCCATATTTTCTCTACAAGACTATTTGACTCTACAAGACAAGAGATAGCCATATTTTCCAACAAATCAAGATCTATAACAATCTCTTTTCAAAAATTAAAGAGCTGCCGATTTATGAATTTGAAAAAATAAATGTTACAATTAAATTGAGCGAGAGGGTGTTATATCCTGTAGAGGAGTATCTTCAGTCTACAATTCAATAAATGATCAATATTTATGTCATGTACCATTTGATCTTTGGTATCTCTAGTAACCTACTGATCATTAATATGAATATTGCCGTTTTATTTCAAGTAAGACTTGGCAAGGAGCTAGCTTTGTATCATGCTGTCAGGTTTTAAATATTTAAAAGTTGTATTTCTTTTTTATTTGACAATATTATATTATTTATTGACAGTTATATTATTATTGACAGTTATATTATTTCTCAAATTTGACGTGCTTATACAATGTAATGTTGTTCTGACAATTAAAAGGACTTGAATCTAAGAACGGATTTTTGGACTTCTCAGGGATACGCCCAATACTGTATGTCAATTTTTACAGGTTTTATGCGATTTCTTAGCTTTCATGAGAATTAATCGGCAGAAAATGTTGACATTTGGTAGAGTTGTTGACAGGTTCAAATTGGACTTGGAACTTGATCTAACTTATACACATATTTCGACTTCTAAATATGGAAACTATGAAAAATCTATTTGAAAGGTTGTTGTAAAACTGAGAACCAAAAATACAAGTAATATTATACTAAAATAAATAATAATTATTAATAATATTATACTAATATTGCATCTGCTTGTCGCAAATTGCTCTGGTGAGAGCTAGTAGATAGCCACACTGTGATTACAGACTCTGTACAAATAAACAAGTATGGTGGAATTCAATTCGAATTAGTGAACAAATTATGTTTTGTTTTAGAATTAGCCTAGTTGAAGTTGAGATTTAGGTCTCTACCCTATTCACAATCACTTGAGATGAAATAAACAAACTTTTTGCGTCCGTGTAATGGTAAGTTTTCTTATGCGAAACAGTTTTCTGTTGGCCACAGTCCAACAGATGTAGCCAATCACAGCTCAAGACAAGAATCAGGTGTTCGAATGCGGCTGAACGTTTCGCATAGCATTTAACATTACAACGCACGCAAAAAGTTGGTTCATTTCGTCTCAAGTGATCATGGATAGACTTTAGACTTAGGTTTATTTGAATCAAGTTTTATGAGTTTAGATCATTTCCTTGAACATTCAAATTTATCTTTTATTGTATATTTTTCTGTTGGAAATAAAATATGATTGTGATATAAATATTATTCATGAATGACGTAATGTTTCACAGTGACACATAAGGGAAATCTGGGCCGTCTAATTAACATTTACAATCTACAATTACTCATAATTCGTGGATTCTATCGCATAACGTTTCTGTCTCATAAACGTTTCCCATAATTCGGAAATTTGACAATCTCAGCCGGCTAGTTGTTATTACATGAAAACCAATTTTCCTCAAGATAGAATCCCGAAATAGTTCAATGTTGACAAGAAAAAAACCAAAACTTTGCTCCCAATGCAATGATTTTGATATAATTATATTAAGTCGGCCATTTTTAATTTTTCGTCAACATTGATGTATTTTCAGCGTCTGCAATTAGATAGATTTGTTCGCAAAAGCTGATTCTTTCCAAAATTTGGAACATTGTAAATCGAACGTTTCATTGGCGACTCTACAGTCCCGATCACTTGATTTTGTTTTGAAATAAATAAATGATAAATAAGTTATTGTCGGCACTGACCATCATCTTCAACATGTCCTTAGTTTCAGCATCCACTTCGATCACGTCCTGCTCCAGGGCGGACACCTCGGGCACATAGTTGTCGCGACGCTCCCTCTCCTCCTCCTGCAGCTTAATCGAAATGCCGCGCACCTGCGAGTGACGCAGACGCTTCATCAGATGCGTCACAAACCTGCAATAAACCATCAAAATGCAACCTTTCAAAATAATACTGGTGACTTTAAAATATGGCTTTCAATGATTAATAATCCTTAGGATTATGAAAATAAAAGTCAACTTCTAATGTTTGGAAGGGAAACGGATGAACAAACGCACTACACCAATTGGGTCCAAACAAAGAAGACATTCTGGCAAGATGGGAGAATGACTAAAGTTAGGTCAATATAAGTTCAAAATTATTCACATGGTTTCAAATTGTAGAGCAAAACGTTTTCTACAATTTGATAACAAATTCAACCCTTTTGAACCAATATTGACCGAGCTGGACTAATTTTCCCATCTTGCCGGAAAGTCTTCTTTGCTAGGACAAACCATATATCTTGGCAGATTTCGACAGCCACTCATGCGCAAAACCACTCGAATCTTTCATTCTATAGTTTTATAATTGTAAATCTAAACTGTAGCCTCAATTATCAGCACAAAAGCATAAAAATGACCAATGCGCATTAGAGTTCTAGAGGCATTTAGTATCAGCACACAATAGAAGTACACAGAACATCTTGATTCAATATACAGGGTTCAGGTGCTAGAAAAAAAATTCTTAACGCTGTAGAGCATTTTCAAATTTGAACATTCATGATGATTAGAGGTCCTGATTATAGGAGAGAGATGAACATATGAGTGAATAAGCTTATGGTTTAAAACCGTGCTGGCTCATAGAGTGATAAGCGTAAAATCTGTCCAAGCAAAGAAGACCTTCTGGCACTGGCATGATGGAAAAATAACTCCAGCTCGGGCAATACTTGTTTTTTGAAAAATTATTAATTTTGTCCCAACTTGAATAGCAGATCAGAATTTTTCCTACAATTTGGGACCAAATTTATATTTTGGAACCGATATTGACCGAGCTAGAGATCATTTTGCCAGAATGTCTTCTTTGCTTGTAGACTATACTATCAATTTCAGGTCTGCAAGATTTTAGTAACGACACAGCTCTCTATAATAGAAGGAGAGACCAGATGCTCACCTCTGTCAAGACAGTAGGTGTTAAGAAGTAAAATAGAACACTAACTACCTGATCAAAATTATTCAATGTACAGTAAAAAGAATCATCAAAATGACACAGAATTCAACAGAAATTTCAAAATCAAATATGTAACCTTCATCATGACAATCAACCACCTTTCAATTTGGTTGTTGTAATGCCAGAGGCGATTGATGTATGCACTCAACAGAAGTATAAGGAATATTTATATTCAATATACAGGGTTCAGGTGCAAAAATTGATAACAGACAAAAAGGCCTAGCTAAACAGAATCATCAATTTTTTAAAATTTCATGAAAACTCACCCAGCAATCCTGTTCCTCAATGGCTTTGTAGGAATGATAGCTATCTCCTCGCATATCCTCTTATTGGTATCAAAATCCAATGTCAACTTTGTGTAATACTTTTCGATGATCATACGAGCAGCTTTCTTGACGGTTTTCGTCCTAACGCGACCCTGTAAAGCAAAGAGAAAGACAAAACAGTTAGAAATTATAAGAGAAAGCAGAACAAATGGACGATAAACGATTGTTGAAAGGAGTCAACAACGGTAACATTACTACCTTCTTATCAATATAACAAAAATTAGATTGTTGATTATTTTAACTCGACAGTAACTCAAAATTAGTATTGTACGGATTAGCCTAATAAATCTGAACCCGTAGTGCTAGTACGAAATTACACCACACTGAATTATTCAATTTTATATTTACACCTAGGTAAACAAACAATAATAGGATCTGAAATTAAAAGTATTGGTAGAGGCATGAATATTTCATATTGAACTATTTAATTTACCAGTAATAAGGGAATAAGATAAATAACCTAACCTACAAATATAAGAAAAATTATATTTTGAGGGTATTAGATAAGTCAACAAAGAGTTGAGAGTATGAAAAATATCACCAAGTTTAGTACAATAAAAAGATGTCTAAGAAATTATTCTAATTATTAGGATTAATTAATATGGAATAGATAAAAATTTTAATATTACCATGATGACAGCCTAGCAGTCCGACAACTTATTTCCCAAAGAATTCAACATGAACGGAAACAGGAACACGGTAAAGAGCTTACAGGTTAGGCACCATATAATTTATGTATTCATTCGAAATTTATGTTTAATGGCTTCATTTAAATTTGAATTAAATAATCACAATAAATAATAATTATGATCATAAATTAATTTTTATCTAAATAATAGGTAGATAACATTCCGCTAACAAATTACACTGCCAATCTAATATTACATCCATGAAGTTGCTGGCAGGTAACCTGGTGGTGACGTAATAGAAAGGCATTGAAAAAATATGGCGATTTCTATTATCATCTGCTTTTGAAGTATGTGAGTTTTAATTCCAGGATTTTCATATCTGTTCTAGTAGATATATTGTTTCTACTTTGATTCTATCGAAATAATAAAGTGCGAAAATGAGTGTCGATGCTTATGGGCCGAGTTCCCAGACTCTAACCTTTCTCGACACCGAAGAAACTGATTTAATTGGTGCAGATACTCAAGGATCAGAATTTGATTTCACCGATTTTACTCTACCTTCTCAGAGTCAAACTCAGGCATCTCAATTGGACCCAGTCCAAGGCAAAAATCAGGTAACAATTCTAATCCACTATCATATTCATAAACATTGAAATAAGTTATCAATTTGTAGTGATTTTCATATAAGTTGAGTATAGCTTATTCAGATTTCAGATGGAATATCACAGTCATAGTAGTCCACTACAGTTTATTCTATTGGATTGTACTCATTTTAATCTGTATCTTTATTCAATATTACTGCTCACTGTATCACATTCAACAAATTTTCTGTCATTTCCGATCTAATTTGCTGATAATTGTGCAATGCCACATGGTGACCCTTATCTGTGTCAACGTGGTGTGTCATTGATTGTAAAGCTTTACATAACCTTGAAATTAAACTCGGTTGTCAAATTTTGGAATTCTATTTTCTCAATTTATAGCTAGATGTGCTTTTTACTAGGTTTTCAATTGATTTGACCCGTTATTTAGCTTATTTTTAGTTCATATTGATTCTTTCATGATCAAACCATCACATATCAAATGGAATTAGCCTATGGTTGAATCTATATAACTCAATTGTAATGATTATATTTGATCAAATTTTCAATATTTGCAAACTATAAAAATATAATTTTATAATCTACTATTAAATTACAGTTTCTTCAACTCTCAGTCTCTAAGTTACTCACTTCAATCTTAATATATTCAAATTTACTAGAAGCGACTATCTTATAGATTATTCTAACTAAATTATTTGATAACCGCGGCAATAAGATCGCTTTGATGTAAGAATAGCATAGAAATTGGCTTTCAAAATGTTTCTTGATCGTATATTATTCTCAACTTGTTCTAGATCAACGGTAAATTGAATGGAGATATCTCAGAAAACAATGTGGTGTCCGCTGCTCAGAAGTTATCCGAACTGCAATTCGAGGAGGATGACGAAGAAGCTTTCTACAATAAGGTACGCTAAGCCAATAATTACAGTAGAACGTCTATAATCCGGATTAATTGGGACGGGCCCCATCCGGATTATTGGATATTAAGTGCAAGGGAAGACGGTGCAAATATTTTTATAGACGAATCCGGATTATCGACGTTCTGCTGTATTTGAAGTTCGAATCTCGAAATATTCTACTGTTTAAGAACTATTAACTATCGAACTATTCTACTGCAGACAGAAATGAACAATTGAGATTTCAAAGGACTGTCAATTGAATACTACTGTATAGGCTACATCAAACTTCAAACTGGTTTCGAGCAAATGGGTTTCTGCTCAATGAAGATGAAACATAACAAAATCTATGCGCTTTGAAAATAATAATAATAATAATAAATAGGCATGATGATTGATGCGAAATTATCATGGAAACCTCATATCAACTGCATTAGTTCCAAACTGTCTAGAGTGGTATACTTATTGAGAGATTTGAAGAATCATGTTCCCAGTACGGTCAGCATATTTGGTTTTTTTCAAAGTATTTTCAGGGTATTTTACTGTGGGGGAAATAGCGCACATACTGTAGACCAATAATTGATACTCCAGGGAAAAGTTATTAAAGTTATAGAAAGTTATAAAAATTTATAGAAACGGAAATATATATAATATATTTATATATTTTATATTATTATATTTCATATATTATATATTTTAATATATTTATATATTATATATATGATATATAAATATATAATTTATATAAAATGGAATTATAAATTTGTAGAACTGGAAATCCTCACCCATATCAATCTTCACATTTTCACAGTTCTGTTACATACTAAGAAAAATCTGTTAGAGCTGATGATTGTACATGGAATAGTACATTAGGCAATGTCCAAAACTGTCTCTCTTTATACAAACATACAACAAATTATTTAAAAAAATAATGGTACTGAGTAAATGAATCTACATTTATTGAAGACTTTGATTAATGTAGTAGTAGTAGTAGAAGGAGCACTAAGAAAAAGGAAATAGGCTACTAAAGATGGTTAAAGTATTTTAACACACATTTCCACTGATTCTTACTCTAAAATCCAAATTTTTTAATAGATTCACAGAGAATCTTCAAACAAAACACAAGAAAAAAAACATTTTAAACTTTGAACGTTTTTAAATGAACTTGAACATTTTTTGAGCAAAATTCAATCAAACTTATTACTTGGTTGGTAGCCATTACAGTTGATTGAAGTAGCCTTTAAAGATGAAGAACAAGAAAATGATCTGCTAGACAGCTCATCTCTTGCGAACTATTTTTGTCTGATTAGAATGATTGAAAACTTAATTGTGGGCTCCAGAAACGTCATAATCCTATCAATCTACTGCGCATCAGGCTTATGATACCCACCTGGTTTTCTAGTATCCGTGGTTGTATCCATGTGAAAGTTTTGCTTTTTTGGTGACAAGTTGTAAGGTTTTATGTTCCAATAATTTTGGTAATTAATTTTTCAGGAGCTGCCCACCTTCGCCTGCAAGTACTGTGCGATACATGATCCCTCCTGTGTTGTTATGTGTAACATTTGCAAGAAATGGTTCTGCAACGGTCGCGGAAACACTTCCGGGTCGCACATCATCAACCATCTGGTGCGCGCCAAACACAAGGTCAGCCACAAACTTACTGTTGTTCACTCGCAGCATAGTCTTGCCAAGCAAAGAACACATTCTGGCTACATAAGTACAGTCTGTGCAAGCAAAGAAGACCCTCTGGTAAGATCGGAAAATAACTCCAGCTTGGTCAATATTTGTTCAGGAATTATAAATTTGATCTCAAGTTGTAGAAAACATTCTGATCTACAATTTGAGATCAAATTGATGATTTGTGAACCAATATTGACCGAGCTTGAGTCATTCTCCCATCTTGCCAGAGGGTCTTCTGTGCTTGGACAGACTATAAATGACTCCAGCTCGGTTAATGTTAGTTCGAAATTTATCAATTTGGCCTCAAATTTCAGAAAACATTCTGATCTACAATTTGAGACAAAATTCGTATTATTCGAGTCAATTTTGGCCGAGCTGGAGTCATTTTTCCATATTCCAGTTGCTCCAATTTACATCTCACAAAACTCACATGGTTGAATGTTGATGGGAGAGATGACTTTGAACATTCCTCTCCAAGAATAGATATTTATATGTCCAAACTCCGTCATTTTATGTAGATACAGAACAAATGTATGTTACCATTAGTTTATTAATTCCTATATTTCAGTCACTTAACAAGTTTCCATAGTCTATAATTAGCTAACTCAAGCGAACCATAATGTAATTCATGTATTTTTTTATTATCATAGCAGCATTTATTATCAAACCGATTCACTTCTCTATGTTATCTAAATGAATAAAGTAATTGAATCTGAATCTCACTCGTGCTTTAAAGGCTCTCAGAAATGTATATTTTGAAATAAATAAATAATATAACCGTTGCATCAACTACTATAGTCTGTCCAAGCTAAGAAGACATTCTGGCAAGATTGGAAAATGACTCCAGCTCAATATTGGTTCAAGAATTATAAATTTGGTCTCAAATTGTAGATCAGAATTTGTGCTACAAATTGAGACCAAATTTATTCGAACCTATATTGACGCTGACGGAGCTAAAGACATTTTCTCATCTTGCCAGAATGTCTTCTCTGCTTGGACAGACTATAACAGTAATTGAAAAATGATGTTTTATTCATTTACTTACTTATCCATCTACAGAAAATAATTAACTTATTGGTTAAAAACACAGATTAACGTCCAAAACGTCTTGAAGTTATACCAAATTTTGATAAATAATGAGTTCTAAACTAGGTTATCTTTTTTTTTACTGCACTTTCACAAGAATTTATAGTCGAGGAGAAATACCGTATTATACAAATTTTGAATTTAAAGCAATAGGATGCACCAAATTAATTTATTCATCAAATTTTTCACACATTTTCTTATGAAATATTAAATTAACTTGAAAATTTTAAGCTATGTTGAAAACACTACCTTGTTTACTCGTCGCTATGACGAAATGTATGATGATTATTGGTGTACAGGAGGTGACTTTGCATAAGGACGGGCCGCTGGGTGAGACAGTGTTGGAGTGCTATTCGTGCGGAGTGCGCAACGTGTTTGTGTTGGGCTTCATTCCGGCCAAGGCCGACTCGGTGGTGGTTCTGCTGTGCAGACAGCCCTGCGCCGCCCAAAACTCCCTCAAGGACATGAACTGGTGAGTACAACTCAACCTTAGTAGATTCACCAGGTTGGCCCCTGTGGGTTGAAGCAGATGAGAATACGCCCCCAGTATCCTCTGCTTAGTCGTAAAAGGCGTCTAAAAGGGGTCGTGGGAACCCACATTAGTTGCCACAATTCAAAACAACAAATACCAAACCCCAACTCCAGAAGTTGCCTTGCCCTCAAACCCATCAGGGTAGATTCCTTAATCTGATTTGGGTACTTCAGGAACGCAGTAAGTTCCGTTGAAAGATCATGTAGAGGCTATCAACATGAAGAAGGCTTCTATGGATCACTAAGGCCGGTATTACACGATAATAGTTCTATGATCATATCCGATCATATGGAAAGAGATGAAAATACGAAATCATATTTTCATCCATCTCCATATGATCAGATATGATCATAGAACTATTATCATGTAATACCGGCCTAAGGAAACATCTTAACCACCTCCACCCCGACAGAATGCCCAGATAGACTATAGAGCAGGTGAATAATCATCAACCATTTTAACGTTTTTCCACTTTGTCACAGTGCTATGAAGGTGAATATTATTATTAATTCAACAGGGACCAGGAGCAGTGGAAACCGTTGATAGCCGACCGTTGTTTTCTGTCGTGGCTGGTGAAGATACCCAGCGAACAGGACCAGCTGCGCTCGAGGCAGGTCAACGCCACACAAATCGCCAAGCTGGAGGAGTTGTGGCGCGACAACACAGACGCCACCTTCAGCGATTTGGAAAAGCCCGGTGTGGATGAGGAGCCACAGCAAGTATTGCTCAGGTACGAAAAAGAATATTATTTTCTTTATTCACTACTTTGAAGGGTGAAAACACAGACAATAAAGTCCAAAGCATCTTTTTAAATTAGTTATGGTGAGATATTCATAAGTATATTAGGGTGGGTAGTAGTGGTCGGCCATTTGCTGAACGACAGAAACATGTCTTATTAAAACAATGTAATTTTCATAAATCTCTTAGAGCAGATAGCGCCGTTATTTATGGACATAATTACACGTTCTCTATGTCATTGGGAAGATAATTCAATTCTACAGGGACTGGACTTTCACTTTTTTATTCTGAGTTTTTATTTACTAATTAGGCCTAACTATAAAAATATTGAACTCTAATTATTGAAATAAAAAGTAAAGAGTTCAACTCCTGGAGAATTGAATAGGCTAATCTGAACAATTGCATTCGCTGTGCTTCTTCTTTTCTTGTGGTTCTTTACTTTATAACAGATAACTTTATTGTATTTTCATTTATTTTACCTTTAATAATCTACTTTACTTTACTTTAACTAACTTTTTCATGTCTAGTTGATTGAATAGTAAGTTTTCTTATAATAATAAAGCTCATGAACAAACAAAGAGTCTTGTCAGCTTCATATTCTATTTTACAATGATATTCTGTATTTCTATGTATTGTGTAATTTGAAAAATATTAAGTTTACAAAGAATAAATAAATTTAAACTTGAGTCTGGAGGCATTGTGTTTTGAAATTTTGGGAAATAAAATTCATGTTTAAAGGCTCCATTATAGTAATGAAAAATTGTACTTCAAACTCAACTTATAATAATTTTTTACATGAGCAATAAAATTTTATTCATACATTTAACTATAACAATGTGGTTTGTTGCAGATATGAAGACGGATATCAGTACCAGAACATTTTCGGTCCATTGGTGAAATTGGAGGCTGATTATGACAAACGTCTGAAAGAATCGCAGACGCAGGAAAATGTGGACGTGAGGTGGGATGTCGGTCTCAACAAAATGACCATTGCTTACTTCAATCTGGCAAAAACTGACGGCGGTAAGTGGTTATTCGAGTCTGAGGGTGATGCACAGGTGGGCTCAAGGTTCGTGCATGGGTAGAATAAGAATACGAATGACTTAGTTCCTTCATCGCATACAAACAATGCTTTTGGAAACGTTATATCAACTTTCAGTGTAAAATCACTTCTGCCAACCTTCCGCTGGTGAGATATAATGAAATTATATAATTTATCAAACTTTCCAGAGTTTGTTTCGACCTGGGAGCTTGCTCTACCAGCTTATTTGAGCAAGCTTACATCCAATGTGAACTTAATATCCTTGGACAGCTTTTGCTCCAGAAAGAAAGGGAAACATTTTAGGAGAAAGAATCGTTTTTGAATTTTGCGAAACAAAATTTTTAAAATTATCCCATCTATTGAATGTAAAACCTATTCTTTCAATAGAATATTACGCTATCTTGTATTCATTGTTTAATACATAGAGGAGGTATCAATTCACAGATAACCTAATTAGGATGCAATTGCAAACGAAATTCACGACTCATAGGACAACAGATTTTCATGGAAATGAATAGGAGACAAAATGATTGACAAAATTTGATAGAATAATTATTACAAATTTCAGATTACCATAATAATATAAATAATTAATCTTACCATATAAATAATTAATCTTTTTATTTTAAATAACTAATATGAACAGTCTCGCAAACGTAACCTATTTCAGGTTACCGTACTGCTCAGTATAAAAATGTAATATGAAAATGCTTTCATTTCTCATATTTACTGGTTTTTATTCTTACAATTATTGCTACTTGATATCAAGTATTTTAAGCAATGAAATATGATGATGATAGGTGAATGATGATGAAAGCTTACATCATTAGTCAGCTGATATTGAAGAATTTTCGTTTTATTGGAAACTATTATGAGACAGAAATGCCAAAAGAATCGACGAATTATAAGTAATTGTGGATTGTGAATGTTTATGAGACACGGTTGATTGTAAAATAGATACTGTATTGCCTTTTTCTGATAACTAACCTCTGCTATTTATTTGTAGACATGAAGCTTATGCATGGTGACGAGTTACGCCTGCGCTATCTGGGCGAAATGCACAAGCCGTGGTCGGGCGTCGGTCACGTGATCAAAATCCCCGACAATTTCGGCGAGGAGGTGGGCATTGAGTTGAAGACCGCTAGCGGAGCGCCCACCCAGTGCACCTCGCATTTCGTCGTTGACTTTATCTGGAAGTCGACCTCGTTTGATCGGTGAGTAACGAGTAGAAATATCTCGATACTATGGTCTGTCTAAGCAAAGAATACATTCTGGCAAGATGGAAAATGTGGCTCAGTGCCACGAAACGCGTTCGACAAGCTACAAAATGAGTACTGTTGTTGAAGTTGAAGTCATTAACGTATTTATTGTGCTCAATTTTTTTCGAAATTCTATATTTTTTTATAGTGAATGGTTATTTTGGTGATCTTCCTTGCGTTTTTGAACTCTCTTGATTCGGAAGAACTTTTAAAAATTCAAATTTCAGTGTATCATATCAAGTAATACCATGATTTCCCTTCGACGGAAATTAAAGTTATGGTGCCGGTGGAACTTCCTTTTGGAACTCCCCACCGATATGGCATAAGAATACATACATATTTATCAAGTTTTAAGTTGATTATAATCAAAAGTTCAAGTGGGATGAAAACAAGTGAGATGATATTTATTTGTTTGTTTGTTTTGTGTTAGTATGCAGCTGGCGCTGCGCAAGTTCGCCGTTGACGACAACTCGGTGTCTGGCTACATCTATCACCGCCTCCTGGGGCACGAGGTCGACGAGGTGCTCTTCCGCTGTCACTTGCCGAAGCACTTCTCCGCGCCCAATCTGCCCGATCTTAATCGTTCACAGGTGACACTTTCATTACCTCTACAAAGTTGTATCAACAAGTTCCAAATCATGTTTCTTATAAATTTAGAATTTATACTATAATAATATAGTTATTTTTCAGCTTTTGTTTGTTTGTCAATGGCTCAACAGCCCAATAAGGGCCTAGGCCTACCAACTGGTTGTCAGTTTCATATTCAGTCCACTATACAGTTCGTCCAAGCAAAGAAGACACCCCGGCAAGACGGGAAAACAACTCCAGCCCGGCCAATACCAGCCCAAAAGCCATGAACTCTCAAACAGTTCCAGTTATTTAGTTTATTCAGTTTTATTTTACATAAATACAATTGAATGTTTTGCTACTATAGTCTGTCCAAGCAAAGAAGACCCTCTGGCAAGATGGAAAAATGACTCACGCTTGGTCAATATTTGTTCAAGAATTATAAATGTGGTATTAGTAGTAGATCAAATTGTTTCCTACAATTTGTGATCAAATTGATAATTTTTTAACAAAAATTGACCGAGCTTGAGTAATTTTTCCATCTTACCGGAGGGGCTTCTTTGCTTGGACTGACTATAGTAAATAAAATATTTGTTTTCATGTACTGTATTGAATTGTATGTATTGTTGAATAAACGAGATTTTGATTTCGATTTCTAATTTTTGTAGGTGTACGCAGTGAAGCACGCCCTACAGCGTCCCTTGTCGCTGATCCAGGGTCCGCCGGGCACAGGCAAGACCGTCACTTCGGCCACCATTGTCTATCAGCTGGTGAAACAAAATGGCGGACCCGTTCTGGTGTGCGCGCCCTCTAACATTGCCGTCGATCAGCTGACCGAGAAGATACATCGCACTTCGCTCAAGGTCAACAACTATCTTATTTAACCTAATTTCTATCAACAATAGGTAGAAAACGAATATTTATAAGATGGAAACATTTACAATAGGCCACTACGTGATTTTCAATTGATTGATTGGGTATTTTATTGTTTCTCTGTCATGTAACCCATGTCCAGAGGTATTTATTTATTTATTTATTTTATTTATTTATTCACAATGACAAAAAATATGTTAACAAAATAACAAACATTATTATTCCAAGCATGGGCCAAGAAGAAGGTTGGAAAGGAATGATGAGGACTTAGAAATGTCAAGCTAAGAGCGCAGAAAAAGCTCTAATGAGTTCAACT
This sequence comes from Sogatella furcifera, assembly GCA_017141385.1. NCBI lineage: Eukaryota > Metazoa > Arthropoda > Insecta > Hemiptera > Delphacidae > Sogatella > Sogatella furcifera. Next base: position 13,235,042 of record CM029553.1, read on the forward strand.
AAAACTAGTTAACGTATTGAACTAATAAAACTATTTTAACAATATGAGAAGTTATACTACTATACTTATACTACTTTTCTAAACTATCATGTAGCATCACACTATAGAGTCTATGTGTCATGATATATTATTGAATTATGGGTTATAATACTGCTGTTTGGCAGTTGGCAGTCTACTAAACTATTTCCAAGCAAAGAAGACATTCTGGCAATATGTGGAAATGACTCCATCTTGGTCAATATTGGATTGGAAATTTTATATTCGATTTAAACTGTAGAAAACATCCTGCTCTACAGTTCAAGACCAAATATATAATTTTCGAACCAATATTGACCAAGCTGGAGTCATTTTCCCATTTTGCCAGAATGTCCTTTTCTTGGACAGACCAAGAATATTGGTCTGTTATTATACAGACCAATATATATTATCTGTTGGTCTATATTATACATCACTGTTTACTGTATACTTGATCACTGTTTTTATTCTTTCAATTCTGGAAATAAAGGTTTTAATTGAGAATAATTTTTGTGAAACAGAAATAACTGCTCAACATGAACCAAAATTGTGATAGATGATTTGAGGAGATTCTCTAAAAACTTTTTCATTAATGAAATTATATTAATAGGCTACTTGAGTGTTCTATTCTATGTATATTTTCAGGTTGTGAGAGTTTGTGCAAAATCACGTGAGGCAATAGATTCTCCTGTGTCGTTCCTTGCCCTTCACAATCAGATCAGAAATATGGACTGGTAGGTGTTGATTTTTAGTTGTTTTTTTTTCAAATGAAATATGGCCTACTAAACTATTGTGACATATATTTCAATATTCTTAGGTACAGAGACTGAAGTTGTGGGCTGTGGTTATAGTCTGTCCAAGCAAAGAAGACCCTCTGGCAAGTTGGGAAAATGACTCCAGCTCGGTCAATATTGGTTAAAAAAATATTGATTTTGTCTCTAATTTTAGATCAGGGCCCTGGCTTATAAAGATTTACAGCTTGTTTTTCTGATGAAAAACAAGTGTTTGGGATTGTAGATTCACCAATAAAACTCTCGATTTACAATGTTCCAAATTTTGGAAAGGATCAGCTGTTGAATCAACGATCAGCCAAAACTCACTAGAAGACCCTAACATTCGAATCCAAAATGGCCGCGATGTTTCGAGTGGAATAGGAAATCCCATGTATTCTTTATTCTTTCTTTACAATTGCGACTTGGTTTCCAAGTATTTTAAGCAAAGTTTGAATGAGTGATGATGAATGATGAAGGTTTAAGATGTAGGTTATATGTCTATGTAAATTGGTTCAGACGACAAATTCACGATATCAGCTCTTCAAACTCGAATCATTTTAGATTACAAGGCTAGGGTCTTCTGACTTGGTTTGTTTACGATTTTCTTTGTAGGTTATGATAATATTTTAGCGACAAAAATGATTCCTGTTCAAATCTCTTTATAAAAATAATGATTGATATTTATTATTAAATATATTCATAATAATAAATCAATTTATATATCAAAATCATTAAATTAGTAGCAAAGTTTTGGTTTTAAAGGAATAGCATTGGACTATTCCGATATTCTATTTATTTGAGGTAAATTCGTTTCATGTCATTTTTTTAATCAGCTGAAACTGTAGAATTCGCTTTTTATTGGAAACGTTTATGAGACAGAAACGCCCATAAAATCCACGAATTATGAGTAATGTGGATTGTAAAATGTTAATAAGCCAGAGCCCTGTATGTTTCCTACGATTTATAATTTTTGAACCAAAATTGACCGAGTTTGAGTCATTTTCCCATCTTGCCTGAGGGCCTTCTTTGCTTGGACCGACTAATCATCTTTTGTATATTTGTATATTTCAAAAGTCTCAGGTACAGAGACTGAATAACCAAACACTGTAATTGTGAGTTGTGGTTACTATGAATGCAAATTTATTTAAGTATTCACTTTGTTTTGATGTTTTTAGACTTTCTAAATTAATAATAAGTATTCCAAATTCAAATTACTGTGAACAAAATCAAGAACTTTCACCATGTTCCTTATTGACTAAGCATGGTTCTGTAGGTGAGGTGGATCACCTTTTGGTCTCTCCACTAAATGAAGCCAAACGATAATTATTAATTTCATAAACTCTTGATATGAGGAATGAAAAGTCTTGAGCCCTTTTATGAATAAGTCCTAAAATTTTGTTTGAATTGAATTTATTTATACAGAACATATCTGTAAGAATCCATTAATAGTGTAAAGTAATTTTTTGAAAAATTTTTTTCCCACCTCTTCAATAATGAATAATGGTTAATTTTACATAACTTCATAGCATCAAATTTTCAATTCAATAATTCTCAGTAGTCGAATAGATCAGAATAATATTTGTCCATGGTTGAGTGTTAATGAGAGAGATGTCTTTGAACATCCCTTTGAGTGTTAATGGGAGGTATGTTCTTGAGCATTCCTCTCCAAGAATGGACATTTATATCTCCAAACTCCGCCTTTTTATGTTATTACAGCATCAGTAATATTACCATTTAACATAATTATCAAATCCTACATTCCAATCATTTCCGTAAGTCTCCATTGTCTATACTTAGTTTTAAAGCTAGCGATGTAATTAGTATAATTTTTAATTTGCATAATATAGGCTTTGAGCCGATGTATTTTGTAATTTACATAAATAAAGTGAATGAATCTGAATCCAATATCTCCTTTATCTTAGGGCTACTTTATCACTGTTTTTTATTTTAAATAAGAATCGCCGTATACCCTTTTCAATTATTTTTATTTATGCATAACATGTTCCGACTATTTGCATTTAAAAATTACTATGAGTAGTCAAAACATGTTGATTATAAATAAAAATAATTGAAAAGGGTACCACAATTCTTATTTAAAATGAAAACCTGATATATTTGATATATTATAACCGGCGCTCTTTATGAATCACCTTATATTTATTGTAAATGAATGATGGTATTGTTTGTGTTGCAGCAACACAGAGCTGCAGAAGCTGCAGCAGCTGAAGGACGAGACGGGCGAGCTATCGTCGGTGGACGAGAAACGGTACCGGCTGCTGCGCAAGGCGTCGGAACGCGAGCTGTTGGACGCGGCCGACGTGGTGTGTTGCACGTGTGTGGGCGCCGGAGATCCGCGCCTCGCGCGCCTCAAGTTCCACTCTATACTGATTGATGAGAGCATGCAGGCCACCGAGCCCGAGTGCATGGTGCCTGTCATATTGGGCGCCAAACAGGTGTGTGGTCCCGTTTAACTCAAACTCAAACTAAAATATATAATAGGATCCCTCAGGATATAAAAAACATGGCGGATTTGAAAAAATTCAGAATATCATTGAAGAGAGTGTTGCTTGATAGGTGTTATTATTCAGTTGATGAATTTTTGCAGAAGTGATTTCTTATATTTCATCGTTATTGTCTCAACACAGGCACCTGCTCATAAGTTGAGTCCGGCTACATTTTTCTTTTTTTAGTTTTATGTGACTTGCATATACTTGTATAGTAGTATGTTGTTAATTTTTATTTGTATTGAGAACCTTTCCTAAAGGTTGTTCTTTTTTTACTCATCCTCTGTCTGAAAAACAGATGTTCAGGATGATAATTATCATAAATTGAAATTGAAACTGATGAAATGATAACACATAGATGTTGTCAATGCTATACACTAATTATTTGGCCTAGTCTTGCCAAGCAAAGAAGACATTCTGGCAAGATGAAAAAATGACTGCAGCTCAGTCAATATTGGTTCAAAAATTATAATTTTGGTCTCAAATTGTAGAAAATTTTCTGTTCTACAATTTCAAATCAAATCAAATTTTGTTTGCCAAAAAATAACATATGGGTACATGATTTGCACTCTAATTACAAATTTGAATAAAATCAATAAAGGTTCTTTATTCTTTATTTTTTCTCTACAATTGCGACTTGGATTCCAAGTATTTTAAGCAAAGGATGAATGAGTGATGATGAAGGTTTAAGATGTAGGTTATATGTCTATCCACAGTGTCCACTTTCACTTAATATATTAATTTCTCACTTCCAAAAATATTGTATCACAAACAATTTTGAATTTCGATAAAATTCCACTTTTAAGTTCAGAAATGAACAAGATAGGATTTCAATATTTTGGTTTAGCATAGTAATCTTACATAGTGTGAATCAAATAAGTAAAGTGGGTGTGTGGGTGTTGCAAAGCGAAAGTTCAGATTTTTATTAGTGTTGGGCTTGACTAGCTTAAGTAGAACTAATAATGTAAGAAAAATATATAAAAATTACTGGTTCAAAACATTTTGTGTATAGAAATTTTTGTTTGTACAAAAGGAGAATAAATTTCAATTTCATTTGATTGAATTTGATTTGATGTGTGTGTGCAGTTGATTCTGGTGGGCGACCATTGTCAGCTGGGGCCGGTGGTGATGTGCAAGAAAGCGGCACGCGCCGGACTAAGTCAGTCGCTGTTCGAGCGGCTGGTCGTGTTGGGCATCCGGCCATTCCGCCTCGAGGTGCAGTACCGGATGCATCCGGAGCTCAGCCGCTTCCCCTCCAACTTCTTCTACGAGGGATCGTTGCAGAATGGCGTCTGTGCAGGTAGGAAAGACTTTGAATTCAAATTCAATTTATTGAGCCAAACAAAAGCACTAATATACAGACCAAGTCAAAAACATCATAGCATCAATGTAAGATACTTAAAAAGTTGGCACATAATAGTATGGTAAAATTTTAGTCTTATAACGAAGTCAAGTATTATAATTTAAAAATTCATCTACACTATAATAAGCCTTATTTATTAAACACGTATATAGTTATTGCTTAAAATTCCTTGAAGAGATAAATATTTTGGCAATTTCCTAAACAGTCTCAAACCAAATACCCTAGAACTTTGAATAAATAAATATTATTTAATGTCATAGAATGTTTTCACGCATTATAGACAACGTTATTTTTTATGAAACAATAATATATTGAGTATCTTGATAACAATAATGTCAGCTCTTTAAAATAAAATAAAAATTTGAAACATTGAAAGAAAAAGATTTTTACAACTCAAATTTTTACATCACAATAATTGTAATCCAGTACAAACTTTTATCGGAGATTCTTAATTTATAGTGATTGATAAATGGGTTTATATTGCCACGAGTAGAATAGCTATGCGCATCACAATTCTTCTGTAATGAATTGATTTTATTAGAAATGAATAATACTACTCGGTAAATATAAATATGAAGGAAGGTGAGTGACTTAAAGTCTTTAAATGTATTTCTGAACGAAGACTTGATGTCTTAATTTTCGCTGAAGACAATACTTTCGCCTAGAGTATACGAGATTTTACATTAGGAGCGTAAGTTAGGGGAACCAATTTCCTCTTTCACAGTGTGTAGCATCAACAGATTAATGGAATGACGAGAGAAGTCAATTGCGTAGAGCCCACTGCGTACGGGTAGAAATTAGTAAAGAACAGAGCACCTGGCCACTCTTTCTAAGAGAGAGAGATTAGATTAGATCACTTTATTCAAATAGATAACAAAATTTGGCTTAGATTCTACATTGTAATATAATAAATGAGTAAAACAAAATTATCCTATAAATTTCACAAAATAGAAACTTCTAGTAAAAATACGATAAGACGGTGAAGTAATGAATGCAAAATTTATACAAATTTTAATTCGAGGTTCTGCAAAATGAATAAGGAGTGTAAGTTATCTAAGTGAAAAGGCGAAGTTTAGACATATATACGTCCATTCTTGGGAAAGGATAATAAGGATATCCTTTCCATTAACACTTGGCCTTGAAAAGAGACAAAAGAGAGAGAGAGAGAGAGAGAGTGTGTGTGTGTGTGTGTGTGTGTGTGTGAGAGAGAGAGTGAGTGAGCCGTGTCTCAAGTAAATACACTATGATTGTACATGTACAATCTCTATAGTAGAAACCAAATAAGGTAGCAAAAAACCAATGTGTCTCGATTTTGACAAATCTCTGTTTATAATTTAGATTTTAAAGTTGATAGAATTATTAATGTTTGCTTCAGACGAGCGCAAGCTGGCCAAGATGGAGTTTCCGTGGCCGGTGGCCGACAAGCCAATGCTGTTCTACGTGACTCAGGGACAGGAGGAGATCGCCGGATCGGGCACGTCCTATCTGAACCGCACCGAAGCGGCCAACGTCGAAAAGCTGACTACGCGTTTTCTGCGCTGCGGCGTCAAGCCCGATCAGATTGGCGTCATCACGCCCTATGAAGGACAACGCGCCTATCTGGTAAGTATAGTCTGACCAGGCAAAGAAGACCCTCTGGCAAGATGGGAAAATGACACCAGCTCGGTTAATATTGGTTCAAAAATTATAAATCGTAGGAAACATACTGATCTAAAATTTGAGACAAAATCAATATTTTTTAACCAATATTGACCGTATTGTAATATATTATTGCAATATTAATATCATACAGTAGTATTATAATTTCAACAACTCAATGATTCGAATTATTGTCTATAGTCTGTCCAAGCAAAGAAGACCCTCTGGCAAGATGAGAAAGATGACTCCAGCTCGGTCAATATTGATTCAAAAATTGATTTGATCTCAAACTGTAGATCAAATTGTTTCCTACAATTTCGGATCAAATTGATAGTTTTTGAACCAATATTGACCGAGCTGGAGTTATTTTCCCATCCTGCCAGAGGGTCTTTATACATACAGTTGAACTTCGATAATTTTCCCAGCTACAAAATTGTTCGCTCAATTATAACTCCTAATAACTATTAGTGCAAACTCCGCTCAAATGAAACAAAGGGTTTCATTTACATATTCCAACAGCATATTATAATTTGCCATTATCATTTTTTTTAAATTTCAATATACAGAGTGTTTCATGAGGAATTCCTACACTAATTCCTTACACTAAGCAGAGAAAAAAAGTTCCCAAAAACGCTTTGTTACCGAGATAAACATAAGTATTTATTTGTAATAAATATTGAATTTATAGGTGCAGTACATGCAGTACCAGGGCACACTTCCATCGAAGCTCTACCAGGAGATAGAGGTGGCCAGTGTGGACGCATTCCAGGGCCGCGAAAAGGATCTGATCATCATGTCGTGCGTGCGCAGCAATGAGCATCAGGGTATCGGGTTCTTGAACGACCCGCGTCGCCTCAACGTGGCTCTCACACGCGCCAAATACGGCATCATTGTGGTCGGCAATCCCAAAGTGCTCTCCAAGGCAAGTCAAGACTGATCGATGTTTTTCCCATCAATGTCTAATGCTCGATATTTTACAGTTATCGATGTGTTACTCTGATCAATCTTTAAAGCCGGTATTACACAATAATAGTTCTATGTCATACATGTATTATCAAATATATATATATATATTTTTTTTGTGAGGGTGATGCCCACATGGGCTCTTGGGCCTGTGCGTGTGTAATGGCAAGGATGATGATGAGATATGAATGGACCTACTGCTTTAGGTGGGCTCCGAACCACCGGGAAGCGATTTTTGAGGCTCATAAATTGAATTCAGAGGAACCGGTCACCATTACAACAGTGGTGGTAGAGGCACGTCGCTTATCTAATCTCATCGAATAGACGCTGTCTACCACTGGGTCAAACCGCTTCCCAAATATGTTCTCTATAGGATAAAATAAAGTTAATAAATTCTGCCGGCTAGTATAAAATAAACGTGAACATAATCTTCGCACCAGCTCTACCACGGGTATAGTTTGTCTAAGCAAAGTAGACATTCTGGCAAGATAGGATATCGATTCTAGCTCAGTCAATATTGTTTCATAAATCATTAGAGATTTCATAAAATCTCTATAGGAGAACATTCAATTTAATTTCAATTTATTTCAATTTAAACACACATAAAGACACAATGAATAAAATAATACAAAAATTAGTAAAACAAAATAATACATTATTAACAAATTCAACAATTACTGTGGTGGGGTGTGCTTAAAAAGATGGAGGGGAAATACCTAGCCAACTATGGTTTCCCATGTAATAGGCAGGTAGAAGAAGGTAAAAAAGGAAAGAAGGTAAAATAAAATGAAACTGAAAAATAAAGAAAAGGGAAAGGTAAGCGAGTCCACTTGATGAAAAAGTAATACTTTTTACTAATAACAAAATCAAAAGTTCATAATATGTTCAAAGTGACATAATATGACAAAGAATAATAATATGATCATTTATAAAAGCTGGTCCATTACATGATAATGTTCTATCATCACAGATGTTCGATAATAGAAATATCTCATAGAACTATTATCGTGTAATACACGCCTTACTATATTTTATTTTATATTATCATTACTTATTGTATATTTTCATTACTAGTGTTTACTTTCAGTCTGACAATCTATGTTACTCCTCCCTGCACACGGACTAATCATCCATGCAAGGAGAATATTCATATTATCTGAAACAAAATTAAACTTTAAAACTTAGGGCTATTCAATTTTATCTACATTGATAATGGGCTAAATGTCCCGAAACATGTTTGTGCATTAATAATTTTAAAGTTTTTAATAGGGTAATTTATTCTCATCTTATTTTTCAATTATCTGAAAAAACTATATTTTCTGTAAATATGTGACATTGATGAATAAACAAATTTAAGTTTACACTTATCAATGTTTTACAGTTGAAGCCGGCTCCAGACATGTGTTATTCGGCAAATACCGAGCATCTAGTCGCCGAATCACTACAAGATGTATTAATATAAAAGATATATACCGTAATCGATGTCTTACACTTATCGATGGTTTTAACTAAAGTCTATGAGATATTACCATCGACACGGCTCACTCCCTCTCTCTCTGTTTCTCACTCAACCATTATGGTTCACGGTTGAGTGTTAATGGGAGGGATATCTTGAATATCATTCTCCAAGAATAAATCTCTTTATTCTACTTAATTAGAAAAGTTCTCTATTAACTCAATTTGAGTTCTTAAGTTAGCTCTCTATTGAGCCATCATAACTCTGACTATATTATGAATGCTACCTTGGTTATTAGAGCTAATAATATATTCATAATAAATTAGTAAAATTCATCCTTTTCAAATCATTATCAAGTGAATTCCACTTTTTATTGATTTATTGAACATGAGGAGCCCAAATATCTAAGTTAACATTAATAATACAGTTATGCGAATAGAGTTACGATGCCTAGAGCTGCCGCTTGGGAATCGTTCTTTTAAAAGTTGAAAATGTGCTTAATCTTGATCCATGCATAATAATAGTCTGTCCAAGCAAAGAAGACCCTCTGGCAAGATGAGAAAACGACTCCAGCTTGGTCAATAATGGTTCGAAAATTATTGACTTGGTCTTGAATTGTAGATCAGAATGTTTCCTAAAATTGAGACCAGATCAATAATAATTTTCGAACCAATATTGACCGAGCTGTAGTCATTCTCTCATCTTGCCAGAGGGTCTTCTTTGCTTGGACTGTCTATGTCTTGTTTCACTTTGTTATTTTGTCACAGCTAATGTATTGTTCAGGAATTCTATTCATAATTTTAGTGCTTTCATTCATTTGATTTCATTCACACTGCTAATGTGAAGTGTGTTGTGTGTGCAGCAACCGCTATGGAACCACTTGTTGAACTTCTACAAGGAGCAGAAGGTGTTGGTGGAGGGACCGCTGACCAACCTGAAAGAGTCGCTCATCCAGTTCTCCAAGCCCAAGCAGCTGGTCAACGTGTCCAATCCGGGAACACACTTTATGTCGACGAGCACCTACGACGCCCGGGAAGCCATCATACCGGGCAGCATCTATGACCGCAGCGGTAATACCTCCAACGCCCAACCGCACTACATGTCACGGCCTGGTAATTCCTTTTTAATTTTTTCCTTGTTTCAAAACAAGCGTTAACTTCCTTGACTGAATGTCAAGGTAGGAATGTCAAACTCGATATGAAACCATTAATTTGCATTTTTAATAAATGGAAGTTGAAAAGAACCCAATTCTAAAGGAAAAGTTGAATGGCGGTGATTGTGTAAATCTTACCCATATCTCAAAAATCGCAAAATAGCACAAGTGAAGAATTAGTGTTTATTCGCGATTTCTGAGATCTGGGTATGATTTATACAATCAACACTATTTCATTTTTTCAGAATTGGATCCTCTTCAACTCCCATCTATTTAAAATACAAATTTACGGTTTCATAACCAGCCTCTAATTGTTGAAATATTGTGATTTTTTTGTTAGCATATTTTTCAATTATCTCAATAATTGTTGACGTTACAAACTTTCAACTGGTTTCATTGTATACCACAGCCAATTTTTGTAAGATTTGATCAATTCAGAACCTGAAAGTCTCTTGGAATTAGAAACATTGTTTTTTTAATGTCAATTTCCCGCCATTGTTATCTCGGTATCAAAGATTTTTTGAGAGTATGTCCCTTGTAATTTTTTTTGAAAATGTCAATTTCCCGCCATTGTTATCTCGGTATCAAAGAGTTTTTGAGAGTATGTCCCATGTAAAGTTTTTGTCTATTGGGTGTAAGGAATCGGCCTGAGAAGTATTGCACGCACATTCCTCCTGAAACACTCTGTATTTTGAATGCAAATTGTACCTACTTTTCTTGCTTTTCTTGTTGATTTTTGAGGAAGGAAATAAATTTATTTATAAATTTTTTCTTGTTTTGTGGCTCAGGTGGAGTCGGTGCCGGTACTCTGGATATGTTCGCTCGCACCCATGATCCCATCAGCTACATATCGCCGGAACGCGCTCAAGCAAGTCTCGGCAACATGCCTGTGCCAGTCGGTATGTTCATGAACATGTCGCATATACCGCCTCGTTTCTACAATCAGCATCAACAGGCTCTGCAAGGTGAGCATTATATACTATAATAATAATAATATACTAATAATATTATTGTATATACTATAATAATATTATATATTATGTGTTCGGAAAAGAACTGATTCGAGTACCACCACGGTGTCATTTGAGCTATAAAAGAACAGAAAATGTATAGCCTCTCCAAGCAAAAAATACCCTATGGCAAGATGGGAAAATGGCTCCAGCTTGGTCAATATTTGTTCAATAATTATAAATGTGGTCTTAATAGTAAATAAAATTGTTTCCTACAATTTGAGATAAAATTGTTAATTTTTGAACCAAAATTGACTTAGCTTGAGTCATTTTCCCATCTTGCCAGAGGATCAATATTTGTTCAGCTTGTCCAGCTTGGTCAATATTCCGTTCAATAATTATAAATAAAAATCAAACACCCTTTTTTTGAAAACTTTAAAAATTATAAAACACACATACATGTTTCGGGATCTAAGCCCATTTTCAATGTCATGACATTCTAGAACATATTGTTTCCTAGAATTTGAGATCAAATTGATAGTTTTTGAACCAATATTGATCGAGCTGGAGTCATTTTCCCATTTTGCCAGAGGGTCTCCTTTGCTTGGACAGACTAAACTTGGCAAAATGCCGAATTCTCCTTAGTTTTCCTGTTATGTGCCATTCTGTTTTTTATGATTTTCCATCATGGATTGAGATTCCCTTATGAAATTCGGCAGGCGTAAGTACCGATATAAGTATGGAGTCTTTAAAATAGTAATCTCAAGGATCTTCAATAACTGAGATTTTCAAAATGTCGGCCGAACAAAATTTTCATTTTCAATTTGCCCTTGAGCTTGTGCGTGGGTGATGATGAGGAATCACGATGTGTACGTTATTTTTCGATGTATTTAATCATAGCCTCTTTTAATAGAAAGAAGGCATCTTACAACTTTAGAGTACTTTTTCCTTAAACTGACAACTATGTAGAGTAGGAAAGTCGTTCCACTTGAAAGCGTTGAAATCATTTTTCAATCAGCTGTTTTATTGGAGCGTTTCTTGTGTGCGTTCTCACATTTTATTTGCTACAAATCATATTTATATTTATAATTGTCTAAAGATTTCAATATTTTCAAAATTTTCTTCTAATCTCTATCCCAAACCAGTTCAGAAAATACATAAGAATTCTACGCAAGAAGTTTCATGAACCTATTTCATGAAAATCATGCTCAAAAGAGAGAAAAATCAGGTTGACATGCATGATTTGGAACTGCATTCAATGCTATCATATGGGTACGATGCATTCAATGCATTGAAATGCTACGATGCGACGTTGCCATATTATTGTATTTATTTATTTTAATGCTTATTTATTTATTCAATATATTATTGAAAATGAATTTTTTTTCAATTTTGAATATTAAGCAGGGATTTCCATTAAAGGAAGCTGTGATTTAATATAAAAAATTATTTCGATTCCTTGAGTGCTGCGAAATATCAATATATCCGATACATCGATATTTTTGTGTTTGTGTGTTTCAGCTCGTCAGCAGCAGCAGCCACCGGTGATTGGTCAGCAACGGCCGGTGATTGGCGGACGCATGCGCCGCAACGGACGAATGGCGGGCGGCAAGGCAGGCAAAATGAACAGCCAGAACAGTCAGGATGCCCCCGCCGTCAGCACTCAGCCCTACTCCAGTCAACCGGGAATCACGCAGGCCATGTCACAGGTAAATACAGAGTGACTCAAGGGAGATGGACTTCTGACTCATCTGAATCACCTTCTAGTTTGAGAAATCACCGTTCAATACAGTCTGTCCAAGCAAAGAAGGCCCTCTGGCAAGATGGGAAAATGACCCCAGCTCAGTCAATATTGGTTAAAAATTATTGATTTGGTTTTAATCGTAGGAAACATTTTGATCTGAAGTTTGAGACCAAATTAATATTTTTTTTAACCAATATTGACCGAGCTGGAGTCATTTCCCCATCTTGCCAGAGGGTCATCTTTGCTTGGACAGTCTATCAATTCTAGCATTAATATTCTATTAATTCTAGTTATAATTTTGTAGTATCATTACTAAAAATTTTAATGTTATAATTCTAACGTTATAATAACAATGAATGAATGGTTTGTTGCAGGGCATGTCTCAGGGGGGCGGAATGAGTTTATCGCAGGGAGGCGGCATTGGTGGGGCGGCAGGTGAGCTGTCGCAGGGTGACAGCTTCATGGGCGGCGGAGGGGGTGGTGTCGGGGGCGGAGCCGAGGTGTTCCACTCGCAGATGGACGGCCTTCTGTCGCAGGACAGCACCTATCAGGGTGACAGATATCCCACTGCCCACTACACACAGGTAACCTAACGCGCATTATTTATGTCTAAATAAAAAATACATTGTCACTGGTTAGGTACAGGGCAAGGTTAGTATATTAACAGGTCGGCCAGCATCCACAAGAGCCCAGCAGTCCACTTTCTTCCTGCCTCATGACGTCACGATTTTTATTTTATACTTTATGCTCTATAACTATATTTATGATTCAATATGTTTGTTTGTTTGTTTGTTTATGAGGGTGAAGCCCACATGAGCTCTTAGGCTTGTGCGTGGGTAATGAAATGGATGATAGATGACGACTACTTTTTTTATGTAGTCGGGACCGACGGCTTATCGTCTCCTCCGAAAGACGGGGTGGCCGTATTTATGTGATTGTGCTGTGGTCAAAAATTGTTTCCCCGCTTAGGACTTGAACCAGGGTCCACCTGGTTATCAGACCGGCGCTTTATCACTCCTCCAACGAGCCACCCACAATATGTATCTGGGATTTCAATTTTCCAGCTGTTTTTCAGAGATTTGAAATAAGAAAAATAAGAATTTGAAAGAGAATAAAAAATAAGCTGAAGAAAAGAATAAATTATAGCTTATTATTGATTGTTATTACAGTCCAATAATAATGAATAATGTTGTGATATTGTAATAATATAATGTCATTGCCATGAATCATTCAGACAAATATTCAAGAAACTAGCACTCTTGTTGAGAAAAATGTGAGCTTTGGTAGGTTCAAGCTATGCGATTACGATTATAAAAATGAATGTAATAGTTTTTTACTACAAGGGTATCTTGAAAATATTTTTTCCTTACTAATTCTGATATTCCCAACTCATCAGAATTCATTACAACAATTATATCCTTCAAATTTACGAGAATCGGTTATGTTTACATTCTTATCAGTTGTGCCTTTAATTTTGGGCGCTAGAGCAGGACACTGTAGAAAAATTGTGACGTCAGACTTGTGAACCATATTTTCGAGACAATCAGCTCACCTGGGGATCTAAAATCCTTGGGTACAGGGAACATGAAATAATCATATTTTTACGGTAAATTGTACCATGTTCCCATTGAATGCGGTACAAATCATTATAATTCATAGCTGATATAATTCAAGTTTTTTATAATTCCTTCATGACAAACTTGATAGAAAATTATGTCAATGCTTTTTCGCTACACTTCACGGAAATAAGCTGCTTACCAGTCCCTATGTAGACTAGGAAGTCGTCATTTACATACATAATCAATCAGCTGTTGTCCTCGAGCGGAAAGAAGTCCTTTCCATACAAGGACCATCTCTTTCCAAGCGTGGACAGCTGACGCCATCTAGCGAGAGAAAATGCAACTACAATGGACCATCACTTTCTTTGAAACTGCCAGGAATTTGTCAAAAACAAGAAACTTTGTATTGCTATTGTACAATTTAGGATGATCGTACAAAAAATATCATGAGCTTAAACATTTCTGGACTAAGAAAATCGAGTATTCTGATAGTTATTAAGTAATATCCATTTGATTAAATCAAAAAAATTGTGATGCAAACTTTCAATACTTAGCAGTTCAGCTCACTCCAGATTCAGCTCAGCCGAAGCTAGTATAGTAAGTTATCTGGTCTTAGCTGTTCTTAGATTTCATTAATCCTATTTGTTTTGTTCATTCATGAAATTAGATTGATAATATTTATTTGAAGTGTAGTGAAAAAATTATACACAACTCGCCCAGGAAGTTTTTTACGGTATTCGGAATTATTCCCAGGCTCGGCAAGCCTCGCCCGGGAAACTATCCTCATACCGTAAACTTTTCCTTCCCAGGCTTGTGGTGTAATGTACTATCAATTTGGTCCACTTTCCTACTATGCACAGTTGCCACTTTGAAGGCTATAGCCTTAGGAAGGAAGCTATGTTGGAAAGCTATGAGGAAGCTATGGTGTTAAAGGATGTTGATGATGAATTGATGAAATTCAATATTATTAATTTTGATGAAATGTTTTTCAGGCGTACTGATGTGATGTCTCTGAATTCTGTTGTATTGTTTTGATGAATTGTTGAAAGTCAATATTTGATCAAATTGATTGCAGCCGTACTGATTGGATGTCGCCGAGAGCACGTGAGCTATCAGACTGCGGGAGCGGTCAAAAGCCAAATCAGAATATAATTGAGAGTGGCGCATTAATACGGATCTGTGACTATCGGCCTGATCAGCTGTTCCACCAGACAGACAGGTGAAACGAGAGAGAGAAGAGAACAAATGATGACGACTACTGAGAGATGGAGAGAGAGAGAGTAAACGAAATCATGCAACCTAACTCAGCGCAGTGCAGAAAATCGACTGAAGCAAATCGACAAAGAAAATTTTGTAAAATTCCAGCATAAAGTAAACAAAATACTTATCTCAATTATCGCTTTCATTCGATAGTGGCTTATGATTGGTTCAGGAATTTACAATGTTACAGTCCGTCCAAGCAAAGAAGACGTTCTAGCACGATAGAAAACTGTCAATATTGCTTCAAAAATTATCAATTGGTCTCAAATTATAGAAAACATACTGCTCTATAATTTGAGACGAAATTCATGATTTCGAAACCAATATTGATTGAGCTGGAGTCATTTTCCTATCTTGCCAGAAAGTCTTCTTTGCTTAGACAGACTATAAATTCCAGACCACTGTAATAATGATTCGTGAGACATTGAGGCACGCATTATCAGTAGCAGTTCAAACCATGAATAGAATAACCGATGGTTAAATCAAGATATGTTTGCATTTAATATAATGAGTTTTATCTGAATAAAGGTCGGTTTTTGTAAACATGACACGACGGTTGGCCGCAAGAGCCAATCAAGCTCTTGTTACTTGAGCTTGCTCTTAGACAAGAGTTGTGATTGGGTTGTGTCCTAGAGATTAAGCAACAAGAGTTGTGATTGGCTTGTTTCCTAGGGCTTAATGCCTAGTTTATACGATGCCAATTGGCGAGACAATTGCCTCCTGAAATTTACAGGTGATGTAAAGTATCTATTAAATCTTTTGATTTTAAAACCATCAGCTAGGCATGGCTTGATGAAAACTCTAAAAGACAATATCAGCTGTTAGCACCCGGTATCAGTTGTCTTATGACAATTGCCTCGCCAATTGGCATCGTATAAACTAGGCATAAGCAACAAGAGCTGTGATTGGCTTGTGTTCTAGAGCTTAAGCAACAACAGCCGTGATTGGCTTTTGTCCCAGAGTTTAAATAAAAATAAGATCTGTGATTGTCTCTTGTCCTAGAGCTGAGCAACAACAGCCGTGATTGGTTTGTGCCCCAGAGCTTAAAAGCAACAAAAGCTGTGATTGGTTTTTGCGACCAACCGTCGTGTTGTGTTTACGAAAACGTACATTTGAAATTTTGTCAACTACTATTGATAATACGGGCCTAAATTAGCTAATGTATTTTTTGAATTCCATTGAAAGACACAATCTGACTTCATATCTGTGTAGTGAGTTTTAATGTCACATTTGCTATTTCAATGAACCAGACATGAGAGCCCACAGTATTTTATGTAATTTTTGGCTGAAATAAATGATTGAGGAGGGAAGTCAGATGTCAAATATTTTTTGTTGATGCTCAATAATTCAGTTGGGGCTTGATAACTGTCCTGACAGAGCAGAGCTTGAGTTGAGCCTACAGATACTGTCTAATCACACTGTGGCTATTGGTTTGGAGTGCTCTGTAATTATAAGTTGAATTAATATCTTATTCGCCATACTTTTTATAAGTTCTCTAATTCCGATGTGGGAAGTACAGGCAAGCTTGAACTCATTTTTTTATTTAAAAGAAATTTCCTAACATTTTATATTTATATAGTATATTCCAGCAAAGAAGACATTCTGGCAAGATGGAAAATTACTCCAGGTCGGGCAATATTGGTTCAAAAATTATAAACAAATAAGTTTATTTGCAATAGGGGCTGCAAAGCGTTACAAACACATGTCATAGTCAAAAATCATGCATACAAATTATACAATGAATTTAACAAATCACGTGAAATATTTACATCAATTCAATGTAATAAATTAAAATTCAAAAATTCAATTGTAAAAATAATATCACTGTTGCCTCAACCTCTTAACCTTTTATGCTTAATAATTATATCTGATCTCGTGCTTCCACAGTAAAATTGTACACAGAGTCTACAATCAAGTTGGACAAGAGCACCATTGCTTTTTTATGTTCGTCATTAATAGTATTCTGTATAAATTTGGCAATGAATTGTCTCCTTCTGTGATTATACATTGGACAGACTCATAAGAAGTGTTTACTGTTTCGTCAGTTCTCAAATTGCATATTGACAGTGTTCTTTACAATTTACCTAAATACCATTTCCTTCAACAAATAAGTACATAGCCAGATTACTAGCGAATTTTTGAGAAATCCAATCAATTTTTGAATCGCTCACCCTGTAGAAAACATTCTGCTCTATAATTTAAAACTAAATTAATAATTTTTGAACAAATACTGGAGACATTTTCCCATCTTGCCAGAATGTCTTCTGTGCTTAGACAGATGTCTAATATAGCTAGGCTAATTTCAGACACAGATGAGACGAACATTTCGATAAATGAATAGTTTTCGTTAATATAGTTTTGTATTTCTAGCATTCTTCCAAGTACTAGAGTAGTTTCTATTAGTATCACCTTGAATTGATTAACCTGATGAAATGAAATAAAACCTTCTATTTGTCATTGAAGAATATATTGAAAAATTTTGTCTTAAAAATATGTAGTATATAGTGATTCTTATAATTGTATTTATTATTTCGGTGAACAATGTTTAAAAATGAGTTATTCTTCATTATGATTTTTTTCAAAACACTGGAAAACCTTATATTTCCATTGAATAATGTATTGAAAAAAAACTGGCTTGAAAATAATATTTAAGATAGTGATTCTCAAAATTGGATGACAGTAATATTATTCTATTATTAGGCACTGGCGGCTCGTACCCACGAAACAGGCGAAGTGCCCGTATCTTTTACTGGACAGCACTTCATCTTTTTTGTGGGTACGAGCCGCCAGTGTTATTTGGGCGAACTATGGTGATCACTGTTTGAAAAAGAGAAATGTGTTTTTTAGTTAATAATCTAGTATTATGTTTTTTTAATTGTTATGAGTCTTCCGTTTTGAAATTATTTGAAAATTAATTATCAATGTATTCATCATAAGCTTCAACTCAATTTATTTTCAAATTCATAGTGATATCTGTTATGTTATTTCATCACGAAACTCGTTTCTAAGGGTCTACATTTACATACAGTCCTGACTAATAGTTACAAAACTGTAAGTGGATGAGTAACCTGCAGTCCAAAATAGTTGTAAACCGGCTGGCCAACGATTGAACTGTAAGGGCAATCTGACAGTTATTGTGGACCTTTTACTTGAATTCAGTGTAATTTTAAAGCTGCCTTACATACACATTTATTTATTTATTTATTCAACAATCCACAAACCATACTTAGGAGAAAGTGATAGAGTTTTTTTTGTTTTTATCTGTTTTTAAATTATCAAAATATTATTATAATATGTTGAGGGTATGGACTGTCCAAGCAAAGAAGACCCTCCGGCTAGATGGGGAAATGAATCCAGTTTGGTCGATATTTGTTCAAGAATTATAAATGTGGTCTCAATAGTAGTTCAAATTGTTTCCTACAGTTTGAGATAAAATTGATTATTTTTCAACTAATATTGACCGAGCTTTAGTCATTTTCCCATCTTGCCAGAGGGTCTTCTTTGCTTGGACAGATTTTAATGTTATGTTAAGTATCCTTTGCAGCAATATCAGAGTTTTTCAACTATTCCATTTATTGCATGAAAGCTATAAATTTGTTGAACTATTCTTGATGAGTTGAAATAATTGTCAGAACTTTTTTAAACGATTAAATAATTATTCATTGTTACTATTTTAAATTATTGTTGATTTGTTTTCATGCTTTATTGCAGTTGCAATACTTGAGTGTTTTAATATGATTTTGAAAACTAATAAAATTAAGTTTGAACATCATTCAGTGAGTTTTAGTGTTTTTTTATCAACATCAAATCAATTCAATGAGGAACAGTAGTTACAGTTCCGCGTGTTTTAAAATGAATAGAGGGGTTTCAACGCTACATATTATTTATCAATTTGTACTTCTACTATAATGAATTACTTTTTTGAAACTTTAAAAAATAATTACAATCAGAGTACCATTTAAAAAATATTTTTTATTTCACACAACATGTTTCGGCGAATTTTCCATTTTCAAGTGTAAATAACAAATTGTAATTATTTTTTAAAGTTTCGAAAAATACAGTAGCCCTAAGTAAATGAATACTTTAAGCCCTAAAGTAATGAATTACTTTATTTATTAAATGAAGAAGCAATTCAAACAGTTTCAAATTTCAATGTTACATAATATGTAACAATAATAATACATAATATGTATTATTCAGGCTACATATTCATTAGTTGTGTAACAGCCCAATGTTCCCCAAAGTTGATTAGCCTTTTTTCAGTAACCATTGTATTATCCGCGCTATCATATGATTCAGCATCACTATAACTCATTGAGTAGATGTCATAATAAGGCCTCCCATTTAAAAAGATGGGAAAACGTCAAAATGAGAGCCCCGTTTCACACAACGCGATTTTTGGACGGTTTCTTGTTTCCTTTCAAATTCCACTAGATTGAACCAAACTTGGCCAACACATGATGTAAATCATATACAGAATGTTTCAGGGAGAATGAGCAATCTTTCGCAGGCTGATATAGTCTGACCAAGCAAAGAAGAGCCTCTGGCAAGATGAGAAAGTGACTCTAGTTTGGTCAATATTGGCTAAAAATTATTGATTTGGTCTCATATTGTAGATCAGAATGCTTCATACAATAGAAACCAAATCAATAATTTTTTTACCAATAGAGACCGAGCTGGAGTCATTTTCTCATCTTGCCAGAGGCTCTTCTTTGCTTGGTCAGACTATACCTTACGTCAAGTAGAGCAAGAAGTTCCATTGGACATACCCAAAAACGCTTAGTTGCCGAGATAACAATGGTGGAAAATTGACATTTTTCAAACAAATATTAATTTTTCTTATTATTTAGGGGTTTTATTCAGGTTCTGAAAGAATCAATTGTATGTATGTAGATGTATGTCTGGCTCAACAGCCCATGAAGGGCCTAGGCCTACCAGCTGGTTGCCAGTTTCAAATTCAATCTACTATACAGCCCGTCCAAGCCAAGAAGACACCCCGGCACGACAGGAAAACGGCCCCAGCCCGGCCATTACCGGCCCAAAAGCCATAAATTCTCAATCAGAACTCACAGTCCCCGAACCAACACTGGCCGAGCCGGAGCCGCCCCCTCCATCCCGCCAGATAACCCCCCGGGCCGGACAAACCATACAGCGAGCAAATAATCATTAACCAGGATAGAGGTAACGTATGGTTAGCACGTTGATCCCATCAACCATAAGCCAGTCTCTGCAACCAATTGGCGGCGCAGAACACCTCTGAATAACATGCAGTTAATCAGTTAGAGTGTAATGCAACAATTACTATCCCTCGAGAGACGGGAAACGACTGACTGTCTTTATTAACGACAGCCAATCTCCCAAAGGAGGGTAGAAAGAATCAATTCCTATGTCAAATTTGAGGAATTCAATGAAACCAGTTTGTTTGTCAATGACTCAACAGACCATGAAGAGCCAGCTGTTGCAAGTTTCATATTCACTCCACTTTACAGCAGAGGTTAATAATCATGAAACAGGATAGAGGTAACGTGTGGTTAGCACGTTGATCCTCTCAACCATAAGCTAGCTTCCGTAACCTAATGACGCCGTAGAACACCGCTGAATAACAACCAGTTAACCAGTTGGAGTCGAATGCAAAAATTACTATTCCTCCAGAGACGAGGAAACAACTGACTATCTTTACTAACGACAAACCAATCTCACATAATATAATAGTAGGAGAAAGATTGATTTGTATTGCTACTGTAGTAATAATTGGCTTCCCAAAACGAATTTAAGTTTTCATAATTATAAGATGACTTTAGCTGGCCATATCTAAAATAAAGATCATATTATAGGCGGTTTAATCGAAGAAAGCATTCTGGCAATATGAAAAAATGACTCTAGCTCGGTCAATATTTATTCAAAATTAAAAAATTCTGCCTCAATTTGTAAAGCATGTTTTCTACATTTTATTATAGGCCTAATTTATAAATTTGAACCAATACTGACCGAGCTGGAGTCATTTTTCCATCTTGCTAGAATGTCTTCTTTGCTTGAACAGACTATTCTAATACTAGTCATGGGAGAGACGGAGTAAGGAAGATGAATTCAAATCATTGGAAATGATGTAAAAGAGGAACGCTGGGTATAGTCTGTCCAAGCAATAAAGAAGATATTCTGGTGAGGTGGGAAAATTACTTCAACTCGGTTAAAATTGGTTCAATAATAATAAATTTGGTATCAAATTGTAGAAGACATTCTTATTTACTAATTGAGACAAAATTTATAGATTTTGAACCAATATTGACCGAGCTGGCGTCATTTTTCCATATTGCCAGAATGCCTTCTTTGATTGGACAAACTATATGAGAGGATTCGGACTTTTAAATCGACGTGGGAGTGAATATACAAAGGCGGTATAACGGAGAAGAGATTGAACAGGTGAAAAGAGAGAGAGAGAGAGAGTGACTGAGAGAAGGAGTTAATGTGTGATAAACTATGTGAATGTGGGGAGGGGGAGAACTATTAAGCGAAACAGCTGTTCCATTGAAGGCAGGTTTTTTGCGGCTTGACCACTTCTTTTCTGTGTTCCCTCTCAGTCAGTGGCACATGTTCTTATGGAGAGGTCAGTCAGATTTTTTCAAATTTGTACTACTTTTTCTTTTTTTTTAATCCTTTTTTGTCATCATCGTGTTTGTCGTAATGTCGACGATTGTTGCTAAATGCGATTACTGCCAATTTTCTTGGTTGGTTACATTTAATTTTCTTTTTAGTCCGTTAACATTCATTGAGTGGTTCTTTCTCTGGTGAAATTCATGCATCAATATTGACACTGACACAAATCATAAAAATAACTGTAGAGTGATAATAAATTGATAACAATTTTAGCAATAATTATGATACAGTGGAACCTCGATAATTCGTAATTATCTATGATTCGTAATTCTCTATAATTCGTAGTGAAAATTAAACTTTAAAACTTGGGCTATTTAAAATAATCATTATTTTATCCACATTGATAATGGGCTGGTGACCAGATGGGTGACCGGTTCTGGGCAAGTACACATTGGCGAGGTGGAACTACCCGTAAGGGTCTCCCCACCAATAAAAGCCATAAGAATATTTTTTTATATGGGCTGAATGTCCCGAAACATGTTTGTGCGTTAATAATTTTAAAAGTTTTTTAAAAGGGTATTTGATTCTCATTTTATTTTTCAATTCGTAGTGGAAGCTCAGTCCCTTGAAATAATTTTCCTTTATCAATAGCTTTGATAATTCGTAATCTTCCCTAATTCGTACAACAGCGTTGGTCCCATGAACTACGAAATATCTAGGTTCCACTGTATTGTGAGTGATTTTACGAAAATAATAAATTGAAATTATTGATGTATATTTAGCCAATTACTTAATTATTGCACAGAGAAATAGAAATTCTTCTTTAACAACATTTTTTGAACATGTTTTTATATTTTTCTGTGAAATAATTAATCGATAGTGACTTTTATCGATTCATTGATGAAGTTAGGCTGTTGATTTAAGTGCGCTCCAACAGCTGATTTCAATAATTTATTTATTTATTTCTCAATGGAAACAACGGGTTGTCCCAGATATGTCTCCTTTACATGACAATTTATTCATACAGAAAAATGGCTTATAATTTAGAAAATATAAAGTAGAATAAGAAAATTGTGAAAATAAAAAAGATGAAATACAATGAATACAAAAATGAAATGCATAATCCACATAAAAATAGAAATCATCAAACTATGAATAAAAAAAATTCCTTACATATCAAATTAATAGGTATTATATTCTGCCCAACCAAAGAAGACCCTCTGCCAAGATGGGAGAATGATTCAAGCTCGGTCAATATTAGTTCAAAAATTATCAATTTGATCTCAATTGTAGGAAACAATTTGATCTACTATTAAGACCACATATATAATTTTTGAACAAATATTGAACAAGCTGGAGTAAAATATATATATATTCTTATGGCTTTTATTGGTGGGGAGACCCTTACGGGTAGTTCCACCTCGCCAATGTGCACTTGGCCAGAACCGGTCACCCATCCAAGTGCAGTCCACAGTGTTCGTGACTTAACATCACGTCCACCGATAGATCACCCTCACCGAGAGACCAATTGCCAGTACAAGCTGGAGTAATTTTCCCATCTTGCCAGAGAGTCTTCTTTGCTTGGACAGACCATATTTCTTAATCTCGTACCAAACCATATGCAAAAACCCACCCCCTCACAACTCTAGATCATAGCTGAAGCTTTATTCAAGATTATCATAGATCATTCTTCGGAATGTGGTGCAAGAGAACCAGAAGCCAAGTTGATGGTTTTGAAATCAAAAGAGATAATAGAATCGTACTATAGTCTGTCCAAGCAAAGAAGACCTTCTGGCCAGATGGGAAAATGACTCCAGCTCAGTCAATATTGGTTAAAAACATATTGATTTGGTCTCAAATTGTAGATCAGAAAATTTCCTACAATTTGAGACTGAATTTATAATTTTTGAACCAATATTGACCGAGCTAGAGTCATTTCCCCATCTTGCCAGAGGGTCTTCTTTGCTTGGACAGACTATAGCTGTTAGTAGGGTTATATCACATACTAATAGAGACAGACGAAACCGCCTAACTTTTTAGCGCCTAAATGAATCAACCCTTCATTGTCAATATACAAAATGTATGTAGCCTAATGCTGAGAGACGGCCAGAGAAACTCTTGACTCGAAACTAGTCAACAAGAAAAGATGTGTAATAATTACTAGAAGCTGCGATAAACCAGTTTTTATCCGCAACTGACATCCCACATTACAATATATCTATATCTCCTTTCAATCCAGGAGATGAAATATATGTATTGAATATTATAATGGAATGAATCAAACACTGAGTGGGTAATTCAAGTAAGAGGATTGTCGGATTTGACCTTACGTGGAAACTTGGAAAGAAGCCTACACTACCATCGGTTTGACAACATGATCTAATGAAAGATTCAGTTGAGTAACTAATCCAGGAGTATGTGGAATGATAATATGTGGGCTATCACTATCATGAGTATAATATAATAGATTAATTAATTATAGCCTATTGTTAGTTAGATTAGATTGGTAGAGATTATATTAGTATAGATTTTACCTACAATTTTATAGTGCATAGTATGCGTTACTTTGGGAAAGTGTGGACTCAAGGAGGTAACCCCCATGTCAGGACTAAATTCAATTCTATTTGTCCAAAACATGATACAATATTAAAGTATTCCTAGCATCAAATATATGATAAAGATATACTACAAAAATTTCAATTCAATTTCAATTTTCAATTTATTTATTCACACACAAAATGTACAATAACAAAAGATACTAGGTACTAAAGAAGCTAACTCTCACAACTAAAAGATCCCTGTGATACGTTTACGGGAAAGCCTACAAAAATAGTAATGTGTTTCATAAGAAGATTTGGAAATAGATGACAAAATATCAATTTATTCACAGATGTGAAAGAAGCACGGTCAATTTACTGAAAGGGAAGGTGGACAATGGATAATTATATTTACTTGTTGATCTTTATCCTTGTTGAACTTCAAGGTCATCATCATCATCATCATCATCATCATCATCATCAGCATTCAGGTGAGTTAATTGCAATGATAACTTGTAAGCAATGATTGAATGAGTATTATCCACGTACAAGCCTACAGCTCATGGGGGCATCACTATCAGAAAAAACATTACAAAACCTACGCATAAATCTGATTACGGTCTAAACGTGTATATTCTAGAAATTTTCAATAATATCAAGATGGGTCAGTGTAGTAAGTGAAAACGCACCGGTCTGATAACCAAAGTTTCCGGGTTCGATCCTTTACCGGGGAACAGATTTTGATCACAGCAAAATCACATAAATACGGATACGGCCACCCTATTCTATATTTTAAATTGTTACAGGGTGGTGCAGAGAAACGGGAAATTTTGAAATAAGCATAATAAACCAACGAAAATTTAACAAAACATTTCCAATGCTGAAAATATGT
Source organism: Sogatella furcifera (assembly GCA_017141385.1). Lineage (NCBI taxonomy): Eukaryota > Metazoa > Arthropoda > Insecta > Hemiptera > Delphacidae > Sogatella > Sogatella furcifera. Next base: position 13,260,443 of record CM029553.1, read on the forward strand.
TTGTCAAGAAAGGAATTCTTGAAAATCATTTGAAAAACACATCTGTCAAGTGTTGTCAATTGCGCCTAACACATTCATTCAATCAATTTTGAAGACTAAAAAGTAACATTCCCAAGGGACTTGAGCTGCCCGGCTCTAAATTCGCTGCTCGAGCTGCCCGGCTGTAGCTGCGCTGATCTACCTATCATAACTCTATTCACATAACTATATTATAAATGTTCACTATGTTATTAGGGCTACAAATGTGTAATAATTTAATAAAATCGTGAAATTCACACTTTTCAAGTCATTTTCCAAGTGATTTTCACTATTTATTGATTAATTACACATTTGTAGCCCTTATAACATAGTGAACATCTATAATATAGTTATGTGAATAGAGTTGTGATGGGTAGAGCAGCGTAGCTAGAGCCGGGCAGCTCGAGCTGCTTGGGAATGTTACATTCAGTCTTCAAAATCGATTGAATGAATGTGTTAGGCGCAATGGACAGCACTTAAAAGATGTGTTTTTCAAGTGATTTTCTAAAAATTCCTTACTTGACGAACATATTTTCAGCTTTAAATGTTTTGTAAAATTTTCGTTGGTTTATTATGCTTATTTCAAAAGTTCCCGTTTCTCTGCGCCACCCTGTATAATTTAAACTCTATTCTAAATTCTATATTTTGGAGGAAACAATAGACGTCGGTCCCGACTGCCTTAAAAATAATATGTAATCTCACCTAAAAATAAGGTAATCTGCCTTAAAAATAATCATGACCCACGCACAGGCCTGAGAGTCAATTTGGGCATCATCCTCAGAAGTAAAGAGACCAATGGTAAAGTAATTCTCAATTTTTTTTACATTACAGATTATTGGTTACTCTACTACAACTACCAGTGAGGACATGGTGGAACTACATTCGGGTCTTTCCACCAATAATAATTCAGAGATTGAGTAGAGATACTTTTAAAAAACAAGAATGTTGATTCGCGTTTTGCGTTTTGCGACTCTTTATTATCTACACTTTGTAGCAGGTTCCAAAAATTAAGGCGGTTGCTGAATGATTGTTATCAATTCTCAACTCTGTCAGGACAGTCGAGGAGCTGTCTGGCAGGGCCCTCGCGTGAGGTGTGCGGAGTGTGCGACCGCACAGGGCGCCGCGGCCAAGGGGTCCCGCGGCGGCTCATGTGAAACGGGAATTAAAAAAATTCCAATTGGGCTATTAGAATAATTTTTTCACTATTTGATGAAAAACTTATTTTACCAACAACTTGAATCCACAAGAAATTATTTCCTCTGCATAAACTCATTCAACATAATGAATTATTGGTCAATATTGAAAAACCACGATCAATGTATGAAGCTAGCCAAGAAGGCAAGAAGAAACGACCCTCTTAAATTAAATTCTATAGTTGGCTGACAACCACCTTACATTCTGTCGACCAATCACAAGCCAGTTTCTGATAAAACCTTCTCCCTAATATATTTTTTTAAATTATTGTAGTTTTTCAAACTTTTTTCTGGCAATAGATCATGGATAGTTTGAGTATCTATTTGAGTATAACATGGGAGTGCGAAATAATATTTTCATCTCATTTCATACAGCATTAAACTACTGAAGTCTAGTACTGGTCTAAGTTACACAAAGTGAAACTGAGTGTAAATTCTATAAATTAATTTTTCAAATACCAACTTGTAGAATCTTACCAGCCTGAATACATAAATGAATATTAACACAAGATCGAAAATAGTAAATCAGCGTAATTTTCTGTGTATGATACACCATCCATCTTTTTTTTGCTAGCAGCCATTATCCAAGCCAGAACTCACGAAACACTGTAAACCAATAAGAAAAAAACCAATAATGAAAAAAATATATAAGAAAAGAGCAGGTGGGGCATGAAGGCGTGTACAAGTCAAATCTGAAACATCAACCGTCAACTGCTGCCATCTACTGGTTGAATTTAGAAACTTTTCTACACAATGTTTTCGGCCATTTCGATCGTAGGCGGAGCTTGGAGGCGTGTCCAATGGAAGTCGATGCAAGTCACCCTATTGCTACTGCCATCTGCTGGCTGAATTCGGAACTATTTTGAATGTTATTCAAGAAAGTTTGGTAGAGCAGTGAAAATGGCTGAAATCTTAAATTTGTTTATTATTGAGTTTCCGATTTCTTGTTCAAGTATCTTTATTTCTAGTGAAATGAAATATTCATGATGATATATTTTTACCCAATATTTTACTGTGAAAAGTTTATTTTTCCCTTCCTTATGTGTTTTCAAGCAAACTAATGAGATAAATAAATCAATAAATGAAATTTCAATATTTTAATGATAAAGTACGGTGCAATGTGACAGTTCTGCTCAATGTAGATAGCGTTTAGTTATTTTTTATTAATTCCTGTAGGCTTTTGCTTATCACTTATCCAATACATAAAAATACGAAACAATACGTTGGGATATATTGAAATAAACAAGTCCCTATAGCCAATCCTTTTTGCCACACCACATGCAACATTGGGATTGCTTATAAGAAAAATGTGAATCGTGTTTATCTTTGAATATATTATAATATTTTAGATTGCATTCGTTTGGTAATGGGGGGCGGGGAGGGGCGCCCACCGAAATCTCGCACAGGGCGCCAAAAAACCACGCAAGGGCCCTGCTGTCTGGAAGACTACATATCAAGCGAGGAAGCGACCCCATCTATACTAATTCGTCCCCGAAGACAGCTTCAGACTGTCCTGACAGAGTTAATAACAGTCATTTGCCGACCGTCTAACTTTTGGCATCAGACAAATATTAAGATACTAGTATCAAAAACTTTTTATGAGGTGGTATTTAGCCTACAGTTACAGTATTCGAAATTCAAAACGATAATGTTCAGAATGTTATGGTAGAGGAATATCCAATCAGCTTTATAAATACTTACTTATTGTTGGTCGGTAGCGGAATTCTTGCCGCTGCATGAGATCTTCAATCATTAAATCAACGAACAAAATCTGACTTCACATACCCTTGACCGTTAGTTAGTTGAAGCCAGTACAGCTGGTGCCAAAACTCAAGGCGGTTGGCGAATGACTGTTAATGATGCTCAGCTCTCTCAGGACAGTTTGAAGCGGTCTTTGAGAGCGAATTAGTATAGCTGAGATCACTCTCGTTTCAATGAACTCTCTCAGACAGCTCGCCGACTGTTTAGAGAGAGCTAAGAATCAACAAGAGTCACTCGCCAACCACCTTAATTTTTGAGACCAGCTGTATAGTCTGTCCAAGCAAAGAAGACCCTCTGGCAAGATGATAAAATTACTTCAGGTCGGTCAATATTGGTTCAAAAATTAAAAATTTGTAATCTCAAATCTCAAATTGTAATCTCAAATTGTAGGAAACATTCTGATCAACAATTTGAGACCAAATCAATACTTTTTGAAACAATATTTACCGAGCTTGAGTAATTTTCCCATCTTGCCAGAGGGTCTCCTTTGCTTGGACAGACTATACATGGAAAAAGATTAATTTGATAAGTTGCCAACTGGAATGTTTATCAGCATCATGATCATGCTATAGTCTGTTCAAGCAAAGAAGACCCTCTGGCAAGATGAGGAAATGACTCCAGCTCGGTCAATATTAGTTAAAAACATATTGATTTGGTCTCAAATTGTAGATCAGAATGTTTCCTATAATTTCAAACTGAATTTATAATTTTTGAATCAATATTGACCGAGCTGGATTCATTTTCTCATCTTGCCAGAGGTTCTTCTTTACTTGGACAGACTAATGCTTATTCACAATGGGAAAACTTGGACACGATTTAATACATAATTCATGAGACTCATTTGAATAATTTGCGAATGATTATAATTACAAGTGATTATAGAACAGGAAACAGCTAGGTACTCCGTGTAATAAAGCTCTACAAAAGTTAATTGATATTACTATTGAAGTAGTAGATACTTGAATGTATCTATTATTATAGATCTATAATAAGGAAAATTGATACCCTGTTATTCATTTCTCAATGAAGACAACGGGTTATGTCTCCAGATATGTCTTCTTTACATGACAATTCATACAGAAAAATAGTTTAAAACTTTGAAATAATTCAAATCAAAGTAGGCGTACCCTTTTTTAAAATATTTTGATTTGAATTATTTTAAAGTTTTTATAAACACAGTAGCCCTAAGAGAAAATAAGTATAGAAAAATAGTTTATAATTTAGAAAATATAAAGTGGAATAAAAAAATTAAGAAAAGGAAAAAGATGAAATGCAATGAATACACAAAGGTATTCAAATATTTGTGTATGCAATGAATACACAAAGATTGAATAATCAATCTTGGAATAATAATCATGAAAATATCACTAATTGGAAGTAATAAAGTAGAATCTATCAAAATTAATTTATTCGTATCAAATTGATAGGTACCTAATTCTGAACCTTGTCCCAAACCATATGCAAAAACTCACCCCCACTCAACCCTAGAAAGTACCACTACATAGATTAAAAATTGATAGATTGGCTAGATAAAAATCAGAAAGCACTTTTATTAATAATCAAAGATTTTCATTTGCTGTAGGCCTAATGGTGTGTTCATGTCGGAGCATCCAGCATTTATCCCAGCTTTGACACTGTCTAGCATCGATCCTAGAAAAAAGCTTAATGGTGTGTTCATGTCGGAGCATCCAGCATTTATCCTAGCTTTGACACTGTCTAGCATCGATCCTAGAAAAAAGCTCAGTTTTCTTCAGCTCAGCTGTCTCTAATCAGCGATACTAGTGTCAAAACTAGGATCAATGCTCGATGCTCCGACATGAACACACTCTAAGTTGTTAAGAACTTGACAAATTAAAAGCAAATATCTGGTACCGAGCTTCGCTCTGAAGCTGCAGCCGAACTGTTGAATTACATAAATGTGTTATTGTAAAAAATAAATTCAAAATTTATCACCTCCTTGATCACCTTTCACAGTTTTTTTTACTTGAACATGACTGTGTTCTAGCAAAGACAATGTACTATTAGACTAATAGTACATTGTCTTTGGTTCTAGACTTGAATGTAGCTCCATTCCCTACCGCTAGATAGCGTTGGTCAGCTAACGATAACAGCAGTTATAGGCCTACGGAGTACTTCCGACTATCTCTGAAGGAATATTTAATTATTTTATTAATCCTGCCAGAGAGTTTTCCTGGACATGAGACCTGGTGAAATCTTATTTTTCCATCAAGGTTATATGATTACATTTATTATTTATATTTTGTAAATTTCATTTATCGTATTACATTTCAAATCTCGAGGAAATTGTTACAGCCGTTTTCTAGATCCGTGGTAATACAGGGTGTTTCAGGAGAAATGTGCAATATTTCTCAGGCTGATTCCTTACACCAAGTAGACAAAAAAGTTCCATTGGACCGACCCTCAAAAACGCTTTGTTACCGAGATAACAATGGCGGAAAATTGAGATTTTTCAAAATATATTAATTTTTCTAATTTCTTAGAGGCTTCAGTGAGGTTCTTAAATAATCAATTCCTATGAAACATAAGCTGAGGAATTTAAAGTTTTCAACAATATGGGTTATAACTGGATAAGGAATCATAAAATTGTATTTTCCATTAATGGAAGTTGAAGAGAGTCGGATTCTAAAGAGAAAGTTAAGTGGCGGCGATTGTGTAAATCTTACCCAAATCTCAGAAATAGTAATCAAAAATCGCAAAATCGCTACTAAACACAAAATTAACACTTTTGCTAAGCCTCTAAAAAATTAGAAAAATTAATATATTTTGAAAAATTTCAATTTTCCGCCATTGTCATCTCGGTAACAAAGCGTTTTTGGGGGGTTGGTCCCATGGAACTTTTTTGTCTACTTGGTGTAAGGAATCAGCCTGAGCACATTGCACATTCCTCCTGAAACACTCTGTATAAATATACAAACATACATACATACAGAAATAACTCGCTCAATATATTAGGATAAGCATTGTCAATGATACGTTATAATATCAGTAAATATTAATGTTAATGGTAAGTTACATTTGTTATAAATAATAATTTATTATCTTACATCAAACTTTCCAAAAATCGATTAAAGGTGGCCTAGCTCTCCCTGGAAAGAAATTTCCCGTTTTAGAGGGGCTCCTTCGCAACCATGAAATTATCCTGATTTAATCATCCCGGACTCGATCTCCTTTGGGGTTTCAAAGATTGCATTTTCACGCTTATTAGGCCTACAAAAATATTAAAGGAAGCTATTCAGAGAAGAGATCAATATGATTGTTGGAGTTATCTGTGCTTCCTTGTGTTTCACTTTTGATGGTGTTGGTGTTATATCTACTACTATATAATTTGTGAATATCGATGATGTCAATATGATGCTCGAGAAGCAATGTTTCCTGATTAAATATGTAACTTCGAGGAAGGTCTGAGCAAACACCTATAGCAATCGAATAGATGCCATATTCATGACGTTCTCAATTTTCGGATAAAAAATTAAATAATATTGTGGATCATATTATACGTAAGAGATTTCTCAATATTGGAAAAAAGTATTCAGTATGATAATTATTAAATACGTTAGCTGTTCCATCCAAGATTGAATAACGGAATCTAATAGGAAATAAGATTGTTTAATCACAGCTTCGGATTCAATCAAAGATTATGCGTTGAACTTATTTAGTATATACTAGCTGGCAGATTCCAAACATAGGAGAATCTTATTACAGTCGTAACCTCAGGAGGGATTCGAAATTTATTGAGCACATAATTTCTAGATCTAATATGCATCTGTTTACCAAAAATTCCAACATTTTCTGTCAATTGGTTCTCGAAAAATTCAAGAAAAACTCTGAAAATTCCGAAAAATAGTAAAACGCTAATATTGAGCGTAACCTTGGGAAGTATGTCGGACATAGTTTGAAACTTGATTCAATATCTTCCAAATTAGTACATCTATAATCTCGCTGAACCATTGAGTTTACAGTAAGCATTGGTCGTATCAAGGCGGAAGATATGCAACCCTCAATACATCTACAATTCTCAAAAACTGATTACTAGTGTAATCTTGAACGGATTTGAAAAATATTCTAACACAACATTTCTAGACCCTATCTGAACCTGCCCACAAAATATCAACATTTTCTACTGATTGGTTCTTGAAAAAATTGAGAAAATGCTGAAAAACTATATAGGAAATCTCAAACATTTTGCGCATCCTTATGAAGTTTCAACAATCCTTTCTTAGCGCGCGTCTAAACGTTCAACTAACTTAACATGCCTGCCAAATTTGAACGTATTCGGTTCAGTGGATTTTTAGTTCTTGTGATAATGAATGAATGAATGAATAAATCAGTGCCATTTCGCTTTTATAGATATAGATGTATAGATTTCTAGAATTTTTTCCAATGCAACCTATGCATTTTTTTCTCAGGTATCTACTCTGGCTCGATTTCGAATTTTCACGTAGTTGTCCCGAAAATTGTCAGTCTAGAAGAAGAAGCACCAATGAGCAATAAGGAGCATCTTATAAACAAAAGACAGGTACACAAAAGCTTTCTTTATTTTCAGTAAATTCATTTAATGTTTCTTGCCTTAGCCTTAACAGTTATTTTTATTTCCTCCTTTGGGAGATTGGCTTGTCGTTAGTAAAGACTTAATGAATATTTCTCTTCTCTGGAGGAATAGTAATTGTTGCATTACACTCTAACTTATTAACTGCATGTTATGACACCAGTATTGATTCAAGAATAATTAATTTTGTCTCAGATTGTAGAAAATATTCTGCTCTACAGAATGTCTTCTTCGCTCAACCAGACTAAATCAGGCCTTGCGGCGTTTTTGGATGTTGCACCATTATAAATCTCTGGTAAACCAAAACTCCGGAGTTCACCAGAGATTGATAATATGGTGTAACAACCAAACCGGTATTAATGAATTTGGGTTTGACAACATTTTGTCTTTTAATTTAATGTGAAAATTAAGATCGCAGTAAATTAGCGAACCTAAGATCGCTCTCCTTTGGAAAATGCCACTTTTGTTGCTGGCGGCTGCTATACTCTCAACTCATGAAATCATTTGTGGTAAAAAGGTTGCGTTATATAAAATTTATTTCAATAGTAAAGTTGAACTATTTTTCTCTTTAAAACGTGTTCTACTCCCAATTGAAAATAATTCTCTTTTACAGATCCCCTCTCCTGATCAACATAGATTGCAAATGCAGCTTGAAGTTGATGGAAGAACTCAAACCTTGGATCTATGGCGTAGTGATCAATTCTTCGCAGATCAGCTGAGAATTGAAAGAGTTGGATACCAATCATCAGATGCGCCAATCGCTGCATATAACTGCCATTACAGAGGAACAATAATTGGTCAAAAGGGATCCGTTGTGGCTCTTTCAATGTGTAATGGAATTGTAATGATATGTTTTGCTTATTATCACTCTTTCTCAATGGATCATTTTCCTCATTCTCATACAGCTGACGTCAAGAGTTGGGCGGTTTCGTCTGTCTCTTGGACGTGATGTAACCTACTAACAGCTAATGTAAATCATCTTTAAATTTTTCTTTTGATTTAAAAAACATCACCTATACTCCATCCACGGAGTGTTTGGACCTAAGCTCCTCCCCCATTTTGACGTCGCAGGCGGCTGTGGCCAATGGCAAGTAAGGTCATCATGCTGCAGCTATTACTTTTTAGGTCACAGTCATGCTGTGAAAATCTTGGAAACGCAAGCCTTCCACTTTTCAGTGAATCTATCAAAATTTATAAGTTCTTGTGTTCTTTCAGCTGATTTAAATTATTCAAACCTCTCATGGAAGATTTTTTGGCGGTTATGTTTTGTTCTTTGTTGAACAAAACAGCATAATTCTTTAAAAAATACCGGTATTGGTTCTATTGAATTCGAAGTACATACAATAATTTCATTCATTTCTTACATTCAATTAATTTTAATCTTCATATAGATTAGGTTATATACTTGAATTTGTAGTACGTTAGTGTGTAGTTGAATGAGTTTAAAATTCCCGGCTTAAAGTGAGCAGTCAAAATAATAAATATCTAGTACCGAGTTTCGCTCTGAAGCTGCCGCCGAACTGTTGAATTACATAAATATGTTATTGTAGAAAATCAAGGAATCTCCTTGTAAAAAAAATCGCAAAATTGATATGATCACCTCTCACAATTTTTTGACAGTCATGAACATGTGTTATAGACTTGAATGTAACTCAATTCACTCCAGCTGGATAGCATTGGTCAGCTAATGATAACAGCCATTATACGCAGTACTTGGGATTATGCCTGAATAAGGAATAATATCTGGAACCGAGCTTCGCTCTTACAAGGAACCTCCTTGTAAAAAAAAATTCAAAATTGATATGATCACCTCTCACAATTTTTTGACAGTCATGGACATGTGTTATAGACTTGAATGTAACTCAATTCACTCCAGCTGGATAGCATTGGTCAGTTAATGATAACAGCCATTATACGCAGTACTTGGGATTATGCCTGAATAAGGAATATTTTATTCTTTTATTAATCCTGCCAGAGAGTTTTCGCGGACATGAGACCTGGTGCAATCTTATTTTTCCATCACGGTTATATATATATTTTTTCCGTTTTTTTACATTACATTTACATATCACATTTCAAATTTCAAGAAAATCGTTAGAGCCGTTTTCTAGATCCGTGGTTCCACATACAAACATACATACATACATACATACAGAATTTACTCACTCAATATAATAGGATAACAAAAATATGATTATGAATAATCTGTTTCATCGACTATAATTCTATCAAGTGATATTGATAATAATCATTCTTATGTTAGAACGATGTGAATTATGCCGATCAACAAATAATAACCATAGAAACATCAATATTTTAAAGGCCACTTTAAAGTTCCAATATCGTTGAGTAATTTCGACATTCCAGGCAATTGCAACCGCTTGTGAGCTGGTCGGATCATGACGTCAGAGCCTAGGAGGCGGGGCTTAGGTCCGAATACTCGGTGGACGGAGTATAGACATAGCTGAATAACATTCAGCAACTATAATTATCAACATCTGATGAGAAAAACTGTAACATTCAAAAAGTCATGTTCTTGTGGAATCAATAAAATGGGAAGAACTATAAATTTGAGAACAACAAAATCCTCAAATCCTGAAGCCTTGTCTTATCAATCATATACCGTAGTCCATTTATAAGTTAAATAATATATTTTTGTAGTTTATGAATGCGATTATAGCCTCTATAATCCCCTATAAATAGGCAGTTGAATTGAAAGTTTGTTTTAGGTACCTACCGGTACTTGATATACCGTATTTCTAGTAGGCTACATACCGTATTCGATTTTATACAAAAAAATTCTGTAATATTGTTCTACAATATTATTGCATTCACAAGAGTTCTTTTCTAGTTTTCTGTACAGAGATTGTCCACAACACAAAGACTGTAGATTCACAGTGTGGCCATTTAGTGTCAAACTTTTGATTTGCTAATTGTTTGGTTTTTATAATCATAACATATTAATTAGATTGATTTCTCAGCAACACTGATTTTCTGTTAACAGTAATTCATTCTCGAATATTGCTTGGGAAGTTGTTGATCACGCAATAATACGACAAAAAACTAATTGTTACGCAAATGCCTCGGCAAAATAAGTCAGTTAGAAATTGGATGGTTTTTTTCAGGTAGGATTTATTCGTACGAACAAGAGCAGTTACTGGATAGAACCATCAAGGGTGAAATCAAACGTTTCGTCTGAAAGACCGCATCTGCTTTACAAGCGATCAGCTGTTGAAAACGTACGACACAGAAAAAGAAAAAAGAAAAAGAAAGCTGATGAGGAATGTGGCACAAGAGGTAGGTGGAGAAATATAAGGTGGTATATAGATATAGGTAGATAGATATAAATATAGGTGGTATAATACAAGATTATACTATATCACTATAGTCTGTCCAAGCAAAGAAGACATTATGGCATTAGGGAAGCGGTTTGTCCCAGTGGTAGAGAGCGTCGGGTAGTGGTAGAATCGGTGAGATTAGATAAGCGACGTACCTCTGCCACCACTGTTGTACTGGTGACCGGTTCCTCTGAATTCAGTTTATGAGCCTCAAAAATTGCTTTCCGGTGGTTCCACAGGCTCAAGAGCCCATGAGGGCATCACCCTAAAAAAAAGAACTTCATGTCGGAAAATGACTTTACTCGGTTAATATTGGTTCAAAAATCATAAATTTAGTATCAAATTGTAGTAAACATTCTGATCTCAAATTTGAGACCGAATTTACAATTTTTGAACCAATATGTTGACCAAACTGGAGTAATTTTCCCATCTTGCTAGAAGTCTTCTTTGTTTGGACAGACTATACCCATTGAGTGTGGGAGAATTGCGTTTACATATGAATTAAATGTAATGTAATGTTTCCAAACGAGTCGAAGACGTGATTGGAGTTGCGGTTCATCGGGGAGGAGCTTGTCTTGGCCAATGGCAGACGTTCACTGCCATTGGCTCATTTGGCTCAAGCGTCTACCAATAGCGGTGCTTTATCATTAGGGTAAATACTGTTACTCTGTACTCTAAGTTTTATTTCACTCTGAACTATTCTACACGACACTACAGTCATAAATTTGACTGATAGTTGAAATTTAAGTTTTAGTTTACCAGAGATTGATAATGGTGAATAAACCAAAACCCGTACCTATCTCGATTTTTTTAATAAATAAGTAGTTTGACAACATCTTGTCTTTTTCTTATTTTTTTTTCATCCTACTTGAACTGTTGATGATAATTATTTACTTATAACTTAGTAAATATGTTAACAACTTCCACTTTAACAACAGTACACACGGTTTTGTTGCTTGTCTAACGCGTTTCGTGGCACTGAGCCACATCTTCAGCGTACAATCAGTAACTAGATCTTGTCTTTTCATTCAACATGAATATTCTTAATAAGCCATTGATGAGCTAACATAATTAGCTCATATGAGCTAACATATGGTAATTAGCTCATATGAGCTAACATATGTTTGTGCAACCGGCTCAATTATAATGTATTCATTTGCATCATTTTGTATTTTTAGATCATCGGCATTTTGTGACGACAACACGTCTCCAGTGGCAACGTAGAAAGGGATCCAAGGTCAAAGTTCAAGGTCGCAAAAAATCGAAAAGAAAGAGATTTCCTCCTAATAAGAATAGGAATAGAGGTGACAAAAAGCGACCGAAGCGATCCATCAGTAGGAAACATAATGTGGAATGTCTGGTGGTTGCTGATAGTTCTATGATTGAGTTCTACAAAGAAGAAGAACTTGAAACTTATCTCCTCACAATTATGAATATGGTGAGTTAGACTTTAGAGTACCACAAAATCTGATAAATTGAATTGCTGATTGCTATAATATTACTTAAAGCAGTGAATAATAAGGTGGATTCATTTAAAGGTAAGTTCATTCTACCTTTATATTCACTGCTTTCAATTACTAATACTTAACAATATCGTCAATCCATCGTTTATCAACCATCATCATGCAAAATCTATAATCTTGTTACCGTATTGGTATTCTCAACCTCAAGTGGGGAGATCTTATTTGTTTCGAACACGCCCTACCTCACATTTATGCATTATCAAGTTAGTGTTAGCTTTCCCACAATCTACAACCAACTTTTCACATTCAGGCATAGGTTTGAACCAGGTTTAACTTGAGGTTTGAACCAGGTTCAACTTTTGGTTTGAACCAGGTTCAACTTTTGGTTTGAACCAGGTTCAACTTTTGGTTTGAACCAGGTTCAACTTTTGGTTTGAACCAGGTTCAACTTTTGGTTTGAACCAGGTTCAACTTTTGGTTTGAACCAGGTTTAACTTTTGGTTTGAACCAGGTTCAACTTTTGGTTTGAACCAGGTTCAACTTTTGGTTTGAACCAGGTTCAACTTTTGGTTTGAACCAGGTTTAACTCTAGGTTCAAACCAGTATACAAACGTTCAGCACGTTTAAACCGTCAATGAAGAGTGAGAAGGAGCAGTTTCTGTTTAAAACTTCAGCTAAACGTGTTTAATGGTTAGACTATTGAACAATCGTTGGAGATAGCAACTCCAGGGTAGATTTGTAACTCGCGTGAGTTTCATGCAACAGGTCTGAAAATGTACTTTAATGAAACAAGGATTTTCTCCATATTACGAATATCCAATGGAATGTACAATATTTCATTTGAAATAATGTCCTTCAATAAAACATGGAAGGCTTCCATTTCACGAATATAAAATGAAATAATTTTATGAACAATATTTCATTTGATCTGAAATAATTTTATGTACAATATTTCATTTCATGTGGTTTGAAAAAATGGTGGATTTACTATAAATTTTATTGAAATTTGGACAAACTAAAAAATTTGTACGTACTAAATATGTGATGATTGTACTGAATATGTATATTTTTTCTCCTTTTTCGAATCAGGTTAATGTCATGTACCATGATGTGAGTATAGGAAACTATATCAACATAGTGGTTGTGCGAATACTTCTCCTGGAAGACAAAGCAGCTCAGGTGAGTTCAATGAAAATCAATTATTGTTTCTAAAAATTTTTGATTAAACATTGATCATCACCATCCATTTACACGCCATTCTCACGGTAGAACTCACAAACACTGTCAACCAATCAGGAAAGAGCAGGCGGGGCATGAAGGCGTGTCCAAGTCAAATCTGAAACATCACCCGTCAATGGCTGCCATCTACTGGTCGAATTTGGAAACTTTTCGAATCGATATTGTCAGCTAATCAGAGCGGAGGCAAAGCGTGGAGGCGTGTCCAATGGAAGTCGAAGTAGGTAACCATACTCCTACTGCCACCTGGTGGCTGAACTCGGAACTATTTCGAATGCTTTTGTAAAGAGAGTTGAAGAGGGCAGTAGAAATGGATGCAATCTTGAACTTGATTATGAGTTAGTTTACGAGTTTTGTCAAAACATGTATATTTTTAATAAAATGCAAGATTCATGATATTGATGATTCCAAATATCTTCTAATATACATTCACTATACAAACATTACAATACATTACAATACATTTCAATACTCCCAAATATAGAAACTGTATACCGTAATCAGACTGATTGTAGCCTACAGTCTCTATAGGCCTGATTATACATACTCTAGAATAAATTGCAATACGTTCTAATTAAAGCAAAATCCATCAGAATACATTAGAAAACACAATACATCAACACATAAAGATCGAAGATCGCTGTGAGGGATTTTCATTGATGATATTCTCTTAATATAGGTTTGAGAGATTTTGTGGGAGTACTAAATAATTTGGAAAAATTCATTTTAGGGTTAGGAATTCGCCAAATCAAATGTTGAATTTGGCCTTTACCTCCTTTGGGAGATTAGCTATCGTCAGTAAAGATATTCAGTCCTTTTCCCGTCTCTGGAGGAATAGTAATTGTTGCACTAAACTCTAACTGATTAACTGCATAATATGAAACTGGCAATCAGCTGGTAGGCCTAGGGCCTTCTTGGGCTGTTGAGCCATTGGCAAAACAAACAAACGAATTTGACTTCATGGCCTTATGTTGACATTGTTTGATAATAATAATATTATTATTCAGAGGTGTTCTGGGCCTTCACTTGGTTGTGAGAATTGGCTTATGGTTGAGAGGAGCAACATGCTACCCACACGTCACCTCTATCCTGGTGGATGATTATTCGCTTGCTGTATGGTCTGTCCGGGCGGAGATGGCATTCTGGCGTGGTGGGGGGTGGTTTCGGCTCGGCCAGTATTGGTTCGTAGGTTTTTTGGAATTTATGGCTTTCGGGCCGGTATTGGCTGGGCTGGGGTCGTTTCCCCGTCTTGCCGGGGTGTCTTATTTGCTCGGATGGACTGTTTAGTGAAGTGAGTATGAAACTGGCAATCAGCTGGTAGGCCTAGGCCCTTCTTGGGCTGTTGAGCCATTGACAAAACAAACAAATTTGACCTCATGGCCTTATGTTAATATTGTTTAATATTAGACAAATCAATTAATTTGTCTAATTGTTAATTAAACAATTATTTGGCTACATGTTGATATTGTTTAATGTCGGTTAATGGTGGTTCAGGGTCTGAACGTGACGGTTGACGCTGACGTTACACTGGACCGATTCTGTCGCTGGCAGCAGAGTATCAATCACAAGTCGGATGCTCATCCGCTGCACCACGATGTCGCCATTCTCATCACCAGGTAAGTGATGCCGTAGAAAATGGATATAGTCTGTCCAAGCAAAGAAGACCCTCTGGCAAGATAAGAAAATGACTCCAGCTTAGTCAAAAATTATTGACTAATTTGGTATTAATTGTAGGAAACATTCTGATCTACAATTTGAGACCAAATCAATATTATATGAACCACTATTGACCGAGCTGGAGTCATTTTATCATCCTGCCAGAGGGTCTTCTTTGCTTGGACAGACTATAGAAATGCCAACTAACATTATTTTCCCTATGGTAACGCCAACAAAAGTGACGTTTAGTGAATGCTCAGCTCAGTCAGGATCGCCTGAATAGGGTCTGCGTTTAGCTGAGATGGCTCTCACCTTCATAAGCTCTCGTTGTAGGAATGATTATATGAATAATATGTTATTGGTGGGACTGACGATCACTGGCGGCTCGTGCCCACGGAACAGGTGAAGTATACGGGCACTTCACCTGTTTGGTGGGTACGAGCCGCCAGTGTTGACGATATCGCGGTCGGCAGTCGAAGATAGCGCGTGTAGTAAGAAGTCTTCATGTCGAAACTGCTATATGCTTATTTAAAACTATCCATGTTATTCATACTTTATAAATTACTATACTCGTGGACCACTCGTCGACTGACCTGTCAGAGCTGAGAGCTAATAACAACTATTCACCAATCACTGTAATAACTGAAAAATCTAGTAATCTCTATAATTATATAAAAGCGAAATGGCACTGACTGATTCATTCATTCATCACCAGAACTAAAAATCCACTGAACCGAATGCGTTCAAATTTGGCAGGCATGTTCAGTTCGACATTTAGACGCGTGCTAAGGACGGATTTTAAAAACTTTTCAAGGATACACCAGAGTTTTTCTAGAGTTTTTCGGCGTTTTCCTCATTTTTTCGAGAACCAATCGGTAAAAAATGTTGATATTTGGTAGGTAGGTTCAGATAAGGTCTAGAAATGTTGTGTTAAGATATTTTTGAATTCCGTTCAAGATTATGCCAGAAATCAGGTTTTTCAAAATTGTAGATGTATTGCGGGTTGCATATCTTCCGCCTTGATACGACCAATCCTTACTGTAAATTCAATGGTTCACTGAGATTATAGATAAACTAATTTGGAAGATATTGAATGTGAAGATATTCAAACTATGTGCGATATAGTTCCCAAGGTTACGCTCAATATCAGCGTTTTACTATTTTTCGGAGTTTTTCTTGGATTTTTCGAGAATAAATTGGTAGAAAATGTTGAAATTTGGTTAACAGGTCCAGATTAGGTCTAGAAATGCTGTGGTTAATAACTTTTGAATCCCTTCTGAACGGAATTTGCAGGCGAGCGAAGCGAGCCTGTTTGTCTCAGCTTACACTGACAGAGGTCATGCAGGCGAACGAAGCGAGCCTGTTTGAGTCACTGACACTGCTGATACTGTCGGGTGTCCAGGGGGCGGAGCCCCCTGGCCAGGCGGAGAAGGCGAGCGAAGCGAGCCTGCCGGCTAGTAAATATATAAATAGGACTGTGGTTTGACAATATCTTGTCTTTTCATTCAATTATTGTTAATTTTTGTTGTGACAGACAGGACATATGCTCTGGCAGCAGCATACCTTGCAGTACTCTGGGCGTGGCCCACGTGGCCGGCATGTGTCATCCAAATCTCAGCTGCAGTGTGAATGAGGACAACGGACTCACTTTGGCTCACACAATCGCTCATGAGTTGGGTCACAAGTCAGTATACTAGTCATACCTTTTAAATTGTTGGGTGTATTCAAATCTTCTCATATATTATCAGCTACATAAGTAAGTAAATTGCGAAATTCATAGGTTTCCATTAGGCCTACTACAAGTCGTGGGCACAAGTTGAGTACAAGATACAATATAAAATGAACTTTTAGTTGTATGGTATGCAGCAATAAGTCGCAGTCGGACAGCCGATGAGTAAACAACTAACTTCGAACCGTCCATCGTTATCTAGTTAACCGGTTGTCGTTTGCCACTTCGTGCTTTTACCTGAACCGCAATACTATTCTTCAATTCTTTAGTTATTCAGTCATTTTTTATTTTCATCCTTAAATATAAAAATAAAATGTCGGACACGTGTAAAAAGTGTAATTCCGGTATCCAAGTGAACAAGCAAGACTGCTTCAAGTGTACATCGTGCAATTCTGTGTTCCACCCGGCTTGCTTAGACGCTAAGTTTAGTGATTCAAATAAAAATGCTAGTCTTAGAAAAAACTGGAAATGTGAAATGTGTAGTCAACAAGACAATGATCAAGACAGTCTAACTTCAATCCTAAAAGCTTTTCGAAAAGAAATAAACGCAAAACTTGATATAGTTCAAGAAGACTTGAAATCTGTTAAAACGGACATAAGTGAGTTGAAAACTAAGTTCAGTGATATTGAAAAAAATGTGATAAGAACACAGAAGATATTGGTAGAGTAATAGTCGAAAACACACGCCTTTCTAGTGAAGTAAAATCTCTAAAATCACAGGTTGCTGATCTCCAACAGCATACCAGGAAAAACAATGTAATAATTACTGGCATCCCTGTTACTAAAGGCGAGAATGTTTTCTTTATCTTGAAAAATATCGCAGACTTAATGAACATAAGATTTGATAACTATGATGTTTCGGCAGCGCATAGGCTACCTAACCGAAATAAAAACAATCCGCCGCCTATTGTTGTGAACTTTGTGTCTCGCCTAACAAAAAGTGATTGGATTCATGCGAGGAGACAGAGGAAAGTGCTTTCTGTCCGCGAACTCTATCACCAATTCCCAGACAACCAGATTTACATAAATGAACATTTGGCGCAGCATACGAGTTCCATTTTCAATGCTGCGAGAGCCCTGCAGAAGTTGAACTTACTGGCTGCCGTATGGGTACGCGAGGGAAGAGTGCTGGCCAGGAGAAGCGCAACTAGCCCAATTTTCCGAATCACGGATGTGGACCAACTTGAGGAGTTCAAAACCGCATCTCAGGCTCCGAATGCAACTGGTGACGACACAAATGACGGCAAAGATAAGGGTGGTGAGAACAAGGACAGTCAGTGAGTGATCTTTAACATTGTTCCTTTCTCTCTTTTTTTCATTTCTCTCTCATACCTCCTCTACCTTTCATAATATCTGCGAAAACTATAGTATTTAGACGGACAACGTAAAAATTAAATAGAAA
This sequence comes from Sogatella furcifera, assembly GCA_017141385.1. Classification (NCBI taxonomy): domain Eukaryota; kingdom Metazoa; phylum Arthropoda; class Insecta; order Hemiptera; family Delphacidae; genus Sogatella; species Sogatella furcifera. The sequence continues at coordinate 13,278,806 of CM029553.1, forward strand.
AATAATTAACTAGCCTACTTTTCATTTCATTTTTTATAACTAACAATATGCTCAAGTCCAAAGTTTTTAAAAAGGAGCCCTATAAATTTGTATCATTCATGATACAGCCTATAATTAAAAAAATATCCAAATAATCACTTGCTCACTTTTATTTTTCGCAAAAACCTTTTTTAGTTCCAATCGTTAGCTATTTTATTTCCAAAAAATTTACCCTTATTTCTCTTTCTTCTAATTCTAATTCCTCTGAGCGGACATGTTTCAACTGTAAAAATAGATATTTATTGTGAAACAAAGACGATTTCACGACGTGAACTGAATCAAGATAAAAGAGCTGTATTTATTCTATCATCGTTATCATTAAGAAAGATAAGCGGGTGTCTCCGACTCAATTACACTTGGCCTCTAATGTTCACATATATTGTAGTGTATGTTAATCTTAAAAATCAATATGCTTTTTGAGTCATTCTAACTCTACATGCACATAAGCTTAGTTTACTTTAATTCGTTCAAAAACCCACTCAATAATTAACTTTGCTTGGTCAATGAGGACTATAATTATACTGGCTTATAAGTTACTCTTTATTTTATTGTTATTCTCTACCCAACTTTTTTCGTTTCTCGCTTTCATGAACATGAAGATATCTTGTTCTCTCAGTTAAATCATTCCTTTGTCTCATTTTGTAAGCAGATTTTTCATCCTGCCTATGTGTTATCAACTCTGTTTTGTAGTATAATTATATAATGCTCAATATTAGTTATACATTATCTAGTTATGAAAAGATGTGATTTGAAATTCACTAATGAAACAATATAATCTACAATACCATGCCATTGGAGACCAATGAAAATAATATATTTTTCCTTTTCTTTTTTCTCTCGTGAACTTTTTTTTCACTTATCAATAATCTCAAACATTAAATATCAAGTATAATTTTCTATTCATCTATCTATTATATAGGTCTAAATAGAGGATGTTAATAATGAATCTTCAAAAAATTTATTGCAATGTGATTCAATTTTTCTTATTGTACAAATACACAATACTTTTAATAATTACAGCTAAGTTATTAGTTATTCAAAAATAAAAGGTAATCTTCTTACTAAGGCCAGAACACGAAAAGCTAAATACCTATTTTTATTTTGCCTTTATGACTTTTCAAATTTCCTATTTTTATTTTGTTTTTAATCTATTTACTTATTATCACCTCTATTTGATTCATTTATATCATCAAAAGGGAACTAAAACTGCAGGCATTTTTTTCCTTGCTGTACTGCAATTCATAAGTTTAGTTTTTATTTTATTTTATCACTTTCTAGAAAACGATCTCTTTCATTTAATTTATTTCTCCTAGTTCGTATTTCTACAAAAAATAGAATTAAGTATAATAATATAATATTGTCAAAAACACTCTCATGCATAAAGCACAGTCAGTCGCAATCAAGTAGCATGTTAGAAGGAAATCATTAGTACAATTTAAAATTTTAATTACTTGATTTGTATCAAAGCCTTATCATCCAATCAGTATTGAAGCATATTCAGTTGATAGTCAATAGTAAATTTGCGGGAACCGATTTTTACTAACTTATCAAGCATAGTGGTGGCAAGCGACTGATTTCTATGTATTATTTTGTAATCTCTCTAATCTATAGATAATGAATCTGGATGCAAATGGTTACGATACTCCATTAATAGACTGTGTTATCTGTAACGATATAAATAATTTTGTCAACATTGATACCGATAGAACGACGGCGTTTAGGGTTCTACACCAGAACATTCGCAGTTACAGAAAAAATTTTGATTCTTTCTTAGTACTCTTGCAAGGCTTACAAGTCAAATTTAATTGCATTATCCTTACAGAAGCATGGCTTAAGGATGATAGTGACTTGAATAATATACAAGGATATACTTTACATAGGTCATATAATAATTTGAATAGTAGTGATGGTGTTGTTATTTATATAGATAGTAGCCTATCCGTTACTTGCAGTCAGCTGTTACTGGGTGGAGTGGCCACCGGCTTATCTCTGAACTTCAATTGGGAGGGGGTTCAATGCGACCTGTTGGCCGTTTATCGCAGCCCCAATTCCAGCTTTCCACAGTTCATTGAGGGTCTCTCTGCCTACTACAATAATGAAACCCGTCTATCTAAATTATGTATTTTTGGTGGAGATATAAATTGTGATCTTCTACAACCTACTTACCCCTTACGTGACGATTACTTGGACACGCTCTGTGAGGCAAATCTGATACCATGTATAGAAAATATAACGAGACCGGACAGCAATAGCTGTTTAGATCATTTTTTTATTAGGCCGAAAATTAAATTTATTGCAAGATCGGTTGTAATAGAGTCGGCAGTGACGGATCATTTCGCCACTTGTCTGATTCTTTACAACCGAGAAAATAGAAGATCTGAACAGCAGGAGGTGAAATTAATACGTAACTGGCTCAACATTAATGTTTCTATAGCTAATCAGAACTGGGATCATGTAACTGATGAAACTGATATAGACTTGTCTTCAATAAATTTTATTAGCACACTACAAAATATAATATCAACTAATACCGTTGAAGTTAGGGCTAATGCAAAAAATTCAAGGCTTAAGCCTTGGATCACCTATAGTTTAGTAACCTCCATCCGCAATAGAGACAAACTTAGAAAACAGACACAGAATCAACCTTTCAACATTGCTCTTAAAAACCGATATATACGATACAGAAATGTCCTTCACTCAACTATAAAACGAGCTAAATACAACTATTATAAAAATAAAATTAATACAGCAGAAGGAGACCCTCGAAAATTCTGGTCTGTTGTCAGTGAGATTTCTGGTCGACCCCCTGGTAAAGATAGGTTTCCCGTTGACGCTTTCAATGATGGCAACCCTGCTCCTCCCTCAAGAGTAAAAGAGATCTCCAACGACTTCAACCAATTTTTTGCCTCTGTTGGAGCGCGACTAGCTGCGGTCATTCAACCCTCCGGTCCATCTGAGGTGAGGGACTCGGACTATGCCATTGATGCTGTGTTTGAGCTTCGTCCTGTTACTGAGCATGAACTACTGAGAGTTGTGGGTAGCATGAAGGGGCGTTCTGCGCCGGGTTGGGACTCAATTCCAACTCAGCTGCTGAGAGAAAATGTACGTGGGCTCCTCATCCCGCTTCTACATATTATTAACCTTAGCATTTCCTCTGGCAAATTTCCTGAGTCTTGCAAATTGGCAAAAGTTATACCTATCTATAAATCCGGCTCAAAATCAACTATAAGTAACTTCCGACCAATCTCCCTTCTGATTGCTTTATCTAAAATACTTGAGAAATGTGTAAAAATCCAAGCCAATAACTACTTAGACAGTAAAAATATAATTTCTAACAACCAGTATGGCTTTAGGTCCTCAAAAAACACATCTGATGCTCTTTTTGAAATTAACAAGTACATTACCACACAATCCAGTAGTAAACAAATATTAATTACTTTTTTAGACCTAGCCAAGGCCTTCGATTCAATAGATAGAAATATACTCATCACAAAACTTGAAACAATTGGCTTCAAAAACACCACCTTAAGATGGTTTAGAAGCTACTTTGAAGATAGAAAACAGATAATATACCTGAATGGCACAGTCAGCGATTCCACTGTTGTCGATTATGGAGTGGTACAGGGAAGCACCTTGGGCCCTCTACTTTTTCTCATATACATAAATAACATATCAAGGTTGAGCCTACATGGGAAATTATTCCTCTTTGCCGATGACACGGCACTTGTGTCGACAGGCTGCACATGGACTGAAACATTTAATAATGCTTCTTCCGATCTTGTCAAGCTCAAAAATTGGTTTGACAACAATGTTTTATCAATAAATATTTCAAAAACAAAGTGTCTACCTATATTTCACCGTAATAACCCTGGACCCAGAGTGCTCAGGATGCATTCTTGTGGTGATCCATTCTCAAATGAATGTAACTGTCCTGCTATAGAACAAGTATTAGTTTACAAATATCTTGGCATAATATTTGATCACAAGTTGAGTTGGGTGGCCCATGTGCAGTACCTCAGACAAAGGTTGCGAAAAATGAATTACGCCTTTGCACAGCTGGGAAGGGTCTTGAGTGCTGCACACTGTCGGCCTGTCTATTGTGCTTATGTGCAGGCGTTGCTTGAATATGGCATCTTGGCGTGGGGTGGTGCCTCTTTGAATGTTCTGCGCCCTCTTGCAATTTCACAGAGAGCAATTATCAAAACACTTTTAGCCAAAAATCATAGATACCCAACACATTTACTTTTTCAGGAATTTCCTGTCTTGAATATAAAACAACTTTTCATAAAAAATCTATTAGTTTTCATAAAAAATCTATTAGTTTTCATAAAAAAAAGTTCTTATTTGGTTTTTTCTACTTGGTAGCAGATTTGACGTCTAGTGGGATCGGACTCCCTTGGACTCTCTTGATTCGTTAGAACTTTTAAAAATTCAAATTTTTGTGTATCATATGAAGAAATACCATTATTTCCCTTCGATGGAAATTAAGGTTATGGTGCCGGTGGAACTTCCTTTTGGAACTCCCCACCGAATACGGCATAAGAATACATACATCAAAAAAAGTAACTTTGTCTTTCCTAAAATTCAGCATGTTCACCCCACAAGAAACAGATTGCATATAAATATTCAATTTCCCCGATTAAGTAATTCTATTCAACTTGGAAGCTGTTTCCATTTAGCACATTGGCTTTACCGTAATATTCCGGCTGAGATTTCAACAACTGAGGGGGTCAGCGTTGCCGTTTATAAGCGAAGAGTTAGTAGGTGGCTGCTCTGCATCGGTTCAGATGCTGCAGAGGCTCTTTTACACTCACCTTACAGATAAAATATTACGATTTACGCGAAATTAAATTAAATATTTCACACAATATCATTTAACAAAGCCATTAGACTACTGCCAACTCAGCCCTTGAACGCCGTCAAGCTGAAATAAATGTTATTTTTTGCCATTCAATGTTCATTATCTATTATGATATTAATAATATTTTATTTTCATTTTATTAATATTATATATCATTACCGGTACTTTATGTTATTTTTATATTACCATTACTTATTGTGAATTTTCATTACTAGTGTTTACCTTCTGTCTGACAACTTATGCAACTCCTCCCTGCACACGGACTAATCATCCACGCAGGGAGAATATTCATGTAATCTGAAACACCTGTATTTTTTTGTAAATATGTTAAATTGATGAATAAACGAATTTGAATTTGAAAATTTGAATGTAAATCAATAACCATTGTGCGTTATTATATACTTATTTCTATCGCATCTTGGGAATATATGTCCGCTGCCCGTGCGACTTATGTAGTGAATTGATAAAAGAATAATAATACCGTGTGACTAGGTATTTTATAAAGGTCTAGTGTCAGAGTTTCTAGGTCGCACCCGATCAGTTTCAGGTTCTCTGACCTCTGACATGACCTAACGATTACTTTTTAGGCAGTGGAGATCGACGGCTTAAAGTATCCATCCGATTGTAAAGTAAGTGATTGATTCTAGCTTCATACTTACGAATACGAACATTCAAGTTGAAGTAATTCTCGGGGAGATCAGGTACCGTAGGTAGTATCTGATCAGATAGTAAATAGAGTATTCTATTTAGACTATAATTCCATAGTATAAGACTAAATTAGCTCCATTATCTCTGTGTCTGATGCATTTAAGGCAGCCACAGATAGTGCGATTGATTTTCCTCTATTGATATAGTCTGTCCAAGCAAAGAAGACCCTCTGGCAAGATGGGAACATGACACAAGCTCGGACAATTTTATCAATTTGATCTCAAATTGTAGGAAACAATTTGATCTACTAACTTACTAAGACCACATTTATAATTCTACTAATTGAAGTAGGCTACCTACATTATATTAAACAAATATTGACCAGACTGCAGTCATTTTCCCATCTTGCCAGAGGGTCTTCTTTGCTTGGACATACCATATTTTTATTGTTTTTGACGTTTGTTGAACATATTGCCTGTTTCATGATGGTAAAGTGTTTGAGTTGATATTACTATTGAAACTTCGCCACGTCGGAAATATCAAGAAGTCATTCTATTTTATGAAGGATTGATTGGCTTGAGAATAGTTTTCCCTCTAAAGAATAATATATTGTTTACATCTTGTGTTTTCCCCAGTTTTGGTTTAAACCATCATACACGGAGCTCAAAAATGAATATTTTAGATTCTTTAAAAATGGATTCTTGTGTTTTTCGCCAGTTTTGGAATACACCATGATACACAGAACTCAATAATATATTATTATGAGATATATTATATATTATTATTATAGATTATGCCTATTTTTTCCTTCCAATTCGAGAAGTTGTATCGATGTATGAATAAAGATTCTAATTTTTGTGTTTTGGTCAGTTTTGGAATGTACCATGACACGGAAAACTCTGGTTGCTCGGGTAAAGATGGCGAGACGCTGCATGTCATGACTACAAGCTTCGAGGCAGATATTTTACACGTGGCCTGGTCTCCCTGTAGTCGAAGAGACATCACCAACTTTTTTGAGTGAGTAGAACCTTAGACTAACTAGTATTAGTATATTGTCTTTGGCAGAACTAAATAGTTACTGTAAACTTCAGGTTTAATTAAAGCCCTTTTCATTAAAGCGGCTCTCTGATACGCAAGGGTGATACAGAGTCCAAAATTGCTATAGGAAGGAAGCTCAGAAGCTAGGAAGGAGACATTTGCAATGTTCACTCAAAATCACCGCTATATTGCCCATAATTATTCCTTTACTCATTCATCTTATTACAAATTAACAAAGTAGAAGGAAAAACAGTCTGTATTTCCAACACAGGTGTAATTTCTATTTGTTTGTTTATGAGGGTGAAGCCCACATAAGCTCATAGGCTTGTGCGTGGGTAATGAAATGAATGATAGATGACGACTACTTTTTAGGTAGTCGGGACCGACGGCTTATCGTCTCCTCCGAAAGACGGGGTGGTCGTGTCTATGTGATTTTGCTGTGGTCAAAAATTGTTCTCCGCTTGGGATTCGAACCAGGGTCCACCTGGTTATCAGACCGGCGCTTTATCACTCCTCCAACGAGCCACCCAATTTTTTAATTTAATAACGAGCACAATTATTTAATTGAATATAGACCAAATTTTTAGGCTAAGTCCAAAATTCTGTCTCTGTCAACGGTTTTTACTTGAAGACACAGTTTCAGGCGAGATGTTGTGATATGTGTACATAATGTTACGGGTTTCCACTATAATAAAAGACTTGAGGCAATTTATACGGATTAACTTTATTAATTACACTGCAATAACACACTAGAAAAAGATAAACACGCAAGTTACACTGAGAAGGAATATCAACTGACTAATAAACAGAACAAATATAACTATAGAGTGTCTATATACAACGTCTGTCGCACAATACAACTGACACAACTGGTATAAGCGCTCGAGTAAGACTGACTGACTCTGCAAACATTCATCTTATATAAAAGGCTTTGAACCTACTAGAAGGCAAAAGAACTAACAAGAGACTGCTATAAATAGCTGGAATAATAACTTCTAGAGGTTTCAAGATAATAGTTTGTTTACAAAACAATGCGCTCGTTTGTTGACACAAAGCCTTCCCATCCCCGCCTGTCCATCACTTGGTGTCTCAAGACCATCAGACACTGTCGAATTCCGTAACAATAATAATTAAGGAGCATAAGTCCAACAATTTTGTCACTGACAAACTTTTGCTCCTTAATTTGGTTTTCAATCAAGAAATGGTTATCCAGAAGTACTAATAATCAATTTTGAGTTTTTAGGGGGTTGACTAATGTGTTTAGGGGTTGACTAAACACATTTTTTTTATTTTATTCATTGCGGATGATGCCCACATAAGCATTTCAGCTTGTGCGTGGGTAATGGATAATGAGTTCGAAGGTGATTGATGAGATGAAAAACAGCCATGCCTACTGGGTCTCAAACCCTGACCAGCAGCAGTGCTGGTAGACTGAAGGTTGTGACGCCCCACCCCTGCGCCAACCGGGCCGGCAAAATATGAATTCTGAAAGTTGATTAAAAAATTGGGGAATATTAATAATTAATTAATAATTCGACGTTTCGTGACATGGGGATCATACTAAAATTGAACGTTATATTGAATTCTGACTTTGAAACTTTGTTTTTGCAATCATGGATCCTCAATACTGAATCAAGCTTTATTTTTTAATGGGAAGTGAAAAGTTGTCATATTATACATGATTTAGGTGTAGATTTTCGATAGAAATCGAATGTTGCGAAGTAGGCTAGATATCGGTGTGTCAAACTGTTTATAAATTAAATTTCAATTTTAAAACAGACATTCACTACATATCAGTAGAAATAGCTGGAATAATAACTAAGTTTGGCTCGACTTGAATCGATGGCCTTGTCTGTCCAAACAAAGAAGACATTCTAGCTAGATGAAAAAATGACCCCAGTTCAGTCAATATTGGTTCGAAAGTTTCCAATTTGGTCTCAAATTGTAAAGCAAAATGTTTACTACAACTTGAGACCAAATTTATAATTTTTGAACCAATATCGACCGAGCTGGAATCATTTTCACATCTAGCCAGAATGTCTTGTTTGCTTGGACAGACTATTGTCGCTCCATGATAAACGTGGAGAATAACGGTGAGTAAACAAACTAAAAATCTCATTTTAAGAACAAATTTAATGTTAACGTGTTTATACTGATTTTTTGAATCTTCCACTGTCTCAAAGAAAGTAATTTCGTTAGTCAATTCCCATTCTCAGAGAATTATTTCACCAACTTTTTCCAAAGTATATTACCTCTGCTCTTGGCAACTTTACCGCTAGAACAGCTTTCACAGCCTCCTTGGATTCGTCGGATGCATCGTCGATGTATTTGAAAATTTTACTCACCGGCAAATACATTTCATGTCTGGCGGTGGATATTAGAATTTTCTCTACAATCCAAGAACTTATAATAGTGTCCACTTCATCTATTATTTGGCTCTTATCCCTGATTGCGCTTTTATAATCGTCCGATAACCTTACTTCAGGTACTGAGAAAATCGGGTCCGTTTTTAAGTTGGCCAAAGTGAGAGATGCATAATTTTTAATGTTGGTTCTATCGGCTCTGTGAAGTACACCGGTACAATCGGCGCCGGTACAATCCACCGAGTACTTGAAAATTTCATCGATTGATTGTTGCAACAAACTTTCAGCACGTTTTGTCTTCTGTTCCAAAGCATTATCCAAGATTCTCTTGAATTCTGGTGATAGTTGATCAATTGCATGTTTCCGAGCACAATGATTGCGGATCAGTAAGTTTTGAAATGAAATTTGTTGACGGTTCCTTGCAGGCTTTGTATTGTAGTCTTCCACTATTGAATGACAGCTTAGAAATAATGTCAATAAATTCGTCGCATCTTTTTCTGCTACAAAAATATCTCGCTGGAACATAGAAAATATACGGTAGCCTACAGTAAAGCGTGCTGTACACAGGGACAGTAGTGTCGGCCAGTTAAATATCTAAAGCCAATCACAGCTGTTGTTGTTTACTCAATGACATGACAAAGGCTGTGATTGGCTACAGATATTCAACTGGCTGACACTACTCTCCCCGTGTACAGCACACTTTATGGATTGACCATACGAGGAATAGCTTATATGGCATAGCCATAAGAATATAAAAGAAGTTGTTTTTAGGGTTAGGTTAATTTAGGTTAGTCGAATCGACTTGAGAAGATTCAAGTCGAGTAGATGATAGTCTGTCCAAGCAAAGAAAACCCTCTGGCAAGATGAGAAAATTACTCCAGCTCGGTCAATATTATTTCAAAAATATTATTGATTCAGTCTCAATCGTAGGAAACATTCTGATCTTCAATTTGACTCCAAATAAATACGGTAAGTTTTGAATTAATATTGAACGAGCTGGAGTCATTTCCTCATATTGCCAGAGGGTCTTCTTTGCTTGGACAGACTTTACATGAAGGAATATTCATAATACTCTCTTAACTACCCGAATGTAGGTAAATGTATTAGGTACCTCTTCGATTTGCGGCTGATGGACTTGTTCTCTGGTGACTATTTCCGAGATGTAGTAACTGTCGTTCTGTTGACGGCCCCCGTCCATCAAAGTGAACAGCTCAGTCAAGAAGTTGGCAATCTGTCCATTCGACAAACTGATGGTCACGTACTCATTGACATAGCTTCGTACGGCGTATTTTGCATTGTCCAGCATTCTAGCCACACTACTTTCATGCATTCTAGCGTTTAAAAGAGTTTCAATTTTTTGAAAAATCGTTAGCATTGTTTCTAATTCGTTTGATATCCCACTTTCGATTCTCGCCTTGCTTATCAGCAGTCCAGTTTTGATAGCTTCTCTTATTAGATTAACTTCGTTCTCCGTGAATTTCGCCTTCAAATGAAACGCTACACAATGCTGAATTATCAAGTCACGTAGAATACGACCCATTTCAAAGTTGCTATGAAGTAGATCGTGATATTTACTAAGAAGTGTTTTCATGTTCATATCTTTGAAATTGTAGAGTATGCTTCGAAGAAAGCTCCAAGACCAGTCTGGTTTGTCGAAGATAATATAAGGAAAATCATCAGCAGAAACTACGAATCCCAATTCGGGTTCGTGATCACTACCAGCCTGAGAAAATACAGGGTGTTTCAGGAGGAATGTGCAATGTGCAATACTTCTCAGGCTGGTTCCTTACACCACAAAAAAGTTCCATGGGACCAACCCCAAAAACGCTTTGTTACCGAGATAACAATGACGGGAAATTGAGATTTTTAAAAAAATATTAATTTTTCTAATTTTTTAGAGGCTTTAGTGAGGTTCTAAAATGATCAATTCCTATGTGAAATCAGCTGAGGAATTCAATGAAACTAGTTCCAATTGTTCTAACATAGTTCAACTAGTTCTAATTGACAGAACATAGCACAAGTGATGAATTTTGTTTAGTAGCGATTTTGCGTTTTTTGATCGCCATTTCTGAGATTTGAGTAAGATTTACACAATCGCCGCCATTCAACTTTTCCTTTAGAATCCGACTCTCTTCAACTTTCATTTATGAAAAATACAATTTTATTATTCCTTATCCAGTTGTAACCCTTATTGTTAAAAAATGGAGTTTTTTAGCATATTTCCCAATTATCTCAATAACCGCTGAAGTTACAAACTTGGAACTGGTTTCATTGAACTCCTCAGCCAATTTTACATGAGAATTGATTATTTTAGGACCTTACCAAACCCTCTAAAAAATTGGAAAAATTAATATTTTTTTGAAAAATCTCAATTTTCCGCCATCGTTATCTCGGTATCAAAGCGTTTATGGGGGTTGGTCCCATGGAACGTTTTTGTCTACTTGGTGTAAGTAATCAGCCTGAGAAGTATTGCACGTTCCTCCTGAAACACCCTGTATAATAAAATAATAAGAAAATTATATTTTTCTGAGAATGATGCCCATTCGTGCTTCAAGCTTGTGCGTGGGTAATGAAAGGAGTGACGATAATGAGAGATGATGACTGAGGTCGGTAGTCTGTCCAAGCAAAGAAGACCCTCTGGTAAGATGGGAGAATGACTCCAGCTCAGTCAATATTGGTTTAAAAGTTATTGATCTGGTCTCAATTGTAGGAAACATTCTGATATACAATTTGAGACCAAATCAATAATTTTTGAACCAATATTGCCCGAGCTGGAGTCATTTTCTCATCTTGCCAGAGGTTCTTCTTTACTTGGACAGACTCTATCGATGTATTATAATTAATGTATGGATCTCAGTACTCTTTTTGAATGAATACAGTATCATAAAATAATTTATCAATGCTGTTCATTTGTTTAGTTACATTTGAAAATGACTCTAAAGAGTTAAACCATGTCATGATAGAATGAAAATAATTGAAAAACGTATTGAGATTCATATATTATTGGATAGAATACTACACACAGTATTGTCAAACCACAAATTTATTGGAAACAGAACTAAAAATAACTTCTTCTCATTGAAAATTGTTTCATCACTGTAAATATAATGTTTCATCACTTTTTAAAAAATTTGGCTGAGAAATAACACTGACAAATTTCTAGCCCTCTCCCCAAAATGTTCTGGTTACGCTCCTGATCTCTCTCACGTTTTTTGTGTTGTTAGTAATTTGAATTTTCAAAATTTGGAATAACTCACCGCAATAGTCGAGTACCCGAAAAATAATATAAAAACAATTGAAACTTTCATCTTTGATCAACCAAAACTTAAGATCTCCTTGTCAATGCCAAATGATCAATAAAGTTTTCAGTAACGTAATGGATTTTTCGACCAGAATCTCAATCATTATCGATCATTATTTGCTACAGTTGACGAGATAGCTTCTATGGAATTTTCACAACTGGGTAAACAGAGTACCGTATTGATAGTTTCATTATTTGATGAGAAGCATTTGTCACCATATGCATATGTGTTATGTACTAATAAGTTATAATTATGTGTATATGTATATGCATATGTATTTGATAAGTTATGTATAAGCTATCCTATAGCGTGTCCAAGCAAAAAAAACCCTCAGGCAAGATGAGAGAATGACTCATGCTCGTTCAAATTGATCTCAAATTGTAGGAAACGATTTGATTTACTATTGAGATCACATTTTTAATTCTTGAATAAATATTGACCAATCTGGAGTCATTTTCCCATCTTGCCAGAGGGTCTTCTTTGCTTGGACAGAGTATAAGTTACCTACTTTTGAAAACTTGAATTGGGGCTTTTATCCATTCTGGTGGCAGTTTATCAAACATTTTCACATCAGCTATTCTGCGATCTACCTGCTGAATTGTGTAGATTATATTGAAGATCTTTTCTTGTTTCCCTTGGAAACTATTGAAAGTTTCGTTCAATTTTTTTCAGTGCAGGAAATGGCGAATGCTTGTATGATGAGCCTACTTCAGTGGTGTTACGCACTTATCCAGAACTTCCTATTGGCGCCATGTATAATGCTGAATATCAGTGCAAGATACAATTTGCAGTGGAAAATACATCCGTCTGTACTCCAATGGATGAGGTGACTTTCGAATTTAATACCTTTCAAATGAAATAAAAGTTACCTGATAATGCATTAACAAAATATCTCAATATTCTGTTCCCACTTATAGTTCATCCAAGCAAAGGAGACCCGCCTCCTTCAAGATGGCGGAGGGAAGTGAGTATGTAGCCTATAGGCCACATAGGCTACATACTCAATTCCCTCCGCCATCTTGAAGGAGGCGGGTCTCCTTTGCTGCTTATATATAACCATAGAATAATAGAGTTCTAGGATTTCTCTTTGCTATAACAAATTCTAGGATTCTCTTTGCTATAACTATGCATGCGCAGATCTGAGAATTTTACTGTCCAAGCAGAGAAGACAGTCTGACAAGATGGGAAAATGACTCCAGCTCGGTCAATATTGGTTCAAAAATATTGATTCGGTCTCAATCGTAGGAAACAATCCGATTTACAATTTAAGACCAAATCAATATTTTTTGAAGCAGTATTGACCGAGCTGGAGTTATTTTCTCATCTTGCCAGAGGGTTTTCTTTGCTTGGACTGACTGAACAGTCTATCTAAGTTTCAGTAATAAATTACTCTGGCTGATTCGCTCATTCATCTAAAGAGTTAAAAATCTACCGTTTTTCAGAAAATTGTTAAACTTGATTGAATGACGTTAACCAGGCCAGTTGTAATTGGTACAAATAAATAAAATTAAATTAATTTTTGCAGGTTTGTAGCCGCCTATGGTGCATTGTGGATGGGGTTTGTACCACGAGGCTGCAACCTGCTGCTCCAGGCACCAATTGTGGCAAGCATAAAGTGAGATTCATAAAATACAAAATCCTAATATCTGTTTCCAATATCAATTGAATGAAATTTCAATTATCAATTGCGTGTTTAGTTTGTTGGTTTTCAAAAAATTTTAAAAACATTAAGTTGGCTCTCCAATTTTCAAGACATCATATCTCAAAAACGAAATAAAAGTTGATCAAATCAACTCAAAACGATGGCGTTGAGAAACTTCATAAATATTTCAGTGGAGAGCCAACTTAATGTTGGTGTTGAACCACGATAGAATATATATATATATATATATATATATATATATATAGGATTTTTTGCCATACTCGTATGTAATGGACAACTTTCGAAGCTAGATATGCGTTTGGGAAATTGCTGTATACAGAGAATCAAACATCATCTGTTCTAAATGCGGGAGTAATTATTTTGATGATTATTACAGCACTAATCAGTAATCATTAGGGCTCTATAAAAAGGGGGTAGACGCACGGTCCGCCATTCTGTGGTCAACTTTTAGCGCCAGGTTTGAATTCATATAGAGGTTTGAAATATTTTTGATGATAGAGACGATCAACAGATGTTTATCAATTTGAGCAAATGAATTAAGTTATTGTTTTGGAATCTTGGAGGTTATTTTTTCATATAAAATGGTTCATATTGCTTAGCATCAAATTGCAAAAAATATAACCATTTTTATCATAAAACTGAAATTAAAAAATACAAATTTACCAGATTCAGGAAGATGAATCAAGGTTGAAATTTTGACTTAAAAAATGTCAGACTGGAAATTCAATGCTCTGTGAAGTGAGTATTATTTTTTTCTAACATGATTTTCATCACTGATCATATGTTTGACTGTCGAATTGAATGAATTCAAACCTGGCGCTTCTGTGCTAGCTGTTGTGTTGAAAATTATGTTAGCTCAGTTAATGTTCTTAGTTGTTTGAGGGGTTAATAAATCCTTCTCAGACTAGTATGGCGAAATAGTATATTACACCACTAGTTTTGAAAACGTCATTTTGCGACGTCAAGAATACGGAGCTTTACAGCCGAAGCAATCAGCTGAGGCTGGAAAGGTGAAGTATTCGTGAAACGTGTTGTACAATTTATGGGAAGGCTGAATCATATGAGAAGTTTTTATAAATACAATATATGAATTCAACTTGCTGAATTCCATATTGGTAATTTCTGTTTTTTGTTTAAATATAAATTCAGGATTCTAATTTTCACACAGGTTATCAGTCGCTAAATCAATTCCCATTAAAAAAAAGAGGTTAGGTGTGGAACAATTTGGAACAAAAATTATTGCTTGGAGAAAATCATCTGCTAAATTGTCTGATGCAATCAGGTGAATAATGTTCAAAATAGTCGACTTACCTGTTCAGTCGACCAATTTGTATGGAATTTGCTGCTAAGTCAACGGAAAATTTTGTTGACAGCTGATTTTTCATATCTTGTACGGCTATATATCAGCTTGTAAGGCCCAAATATCAGCCGTTTATTCCGCACTAGGGTGGAAAATGGAGGCTTTCAAAGCCTGTCAAGTAGATCAAAACTTGTTTTGTTTCTATCAAGTGTACCAAAAATAAATGTACATAATTCGTGTGGCAAGGTTTACAAACTCATAATTATTTTCCAAACTCGCCTGACGGCTTGTTTGTGAACATATTATTTTTATATAAAAATGCCTTTCCCACACTCATTATGTAATTTATTATACTATTCTCTCACATATCTTATATCTACTTTGTCCTTCGCCAGGTTATCAATTTGAATGTTCCATATTCATAGTGCTGAAATATATTGGAGCTGTCATACTTAGAGCTGTAAGCTGTTTGAGGGATTCATCTCACTTGTTGAGTAGTTGTGAAGGTGATACTGTAGTTTTTTGTTTTGTTTGTGAATGACTGAACAGCACAAGAAGGGTCTAGGCCTACCAGCTGGTTGCCAGTCTCATATCCACTCCACCAAACAATCTGTCATACTGTAGTAGTTATCCATATTAAATGAATAATGGATAAAATATTTTCAAACAACAGATTTTTATTCAATATTTGAGATAAACAAGATATCACCTGGGATATTTAAGATACAGTATAACAGTGTTTTCTATTTTAAATAAGAATCACAGTACCCTTTTAAAATTATTTTTATTATTTAGCATAATTTTGAAACAATTTTCAAAAGGGTGCCAGTACTGTGATTCCTATTAAATTTTGAATATTTAAATTTAAAAATTTAAATATCCAATTAAAATTCTATCACATTTTAAATAGAAAACATCGATGAAGTAGCCCAAAGAAAAAGGAAACATAAGTATTACAATAGGCTACTATTATATTCAAAAAAATATATCACAATTTTGTATTCAACAATAAATAACACAAATGATTCTGTAATATCACTGACGATGACTGTCTATCAATTGAGTATCCTTTATTAATTGAGAAGCTATTAAGTGTTCACAAATTTAATATTGATAGTATATTTTAAAATCTTTTCAAAATCATATCAGGGTTAATTTGTCATCATTGTAGTAATAGAATTTTTATCAAAATTCATCAAAAATATTTTTATGAATAATTTAAAAACTCATAAAGTTTGAAAATGTCTCTTACTTTATTAATTCTAAATCCTTCTATTATGTTTTGAATCAGTTTTTCAAGATTATAAAATTTATCTACATTATTCATATCGGCTAGAGCACAATTTTTTACTTATGCTAGTCGAGCCAAAAACCAATAAAAATCTGACTAATGCTTTGCATCCTCTACTAACTTATTTGATTCACACTAATCTATGTGAAATCAGTATGCTTATCCACTTTTGATGTTATTAAAACTTGTAAATAGAATGCAAATCATGTATCTGTATGTTATTTATGGCAAATGAAGATTTGATTTGATTTGAGTTTGTGATAAAACAAAAAATTCATGGAATCATTAACAACAACTTTGTCTTTTTGATAGATTTTACTGTTCATTTTCAATGTTTTGTTTTTCCCAAGAGTGATGCACACATGAGTGTTTAGATTTGTTTGTCACTTTGTCTTCTAAATAGATTCAACTGTTCAGTACTAATAATGTTCAGTTTTTTCAGAGGGTGAAGCCTACATGAAGCTTGTGTGTGATTTTGTTTTCTCAATTTATCCAACTGTTCATTGTGGACTTTTAGTTTTTTCCGAGGGTGATGCTCACTTGCATAATTTTTTTTTTCTTTATCAGTTCATTGTAAAAAGATGTTAAGTTTTTGTTTACTGTGAGTGATGCCAACATGAGGCTTGTGTGTGTTTGTGTTGCAGTGGTGCAGCGACCAATCATGTGTGAGAATGGCTGAGTCAGCAAGAGGGATGCGCGTCGACGGTGGATGGGGAGCGTGGCAGGAGTGGGGGGTGTGTTCAAGGTCATGTGGAGGGGGTGTCACCTTGCAGAGGCGCGCCTGCGACCATCCCTCACCCCAGAACGGGGGTGCATACTGTCTAGGCGAGAGGACACGCTACAGAATATGTAATACACAGGTGGGTCTAAAAATATAATTATAGTTTATATAGATGATTGTATAATAGTAGAGAGAGAATATGTCAATTATGTATAATTCTCAGGTTAAGAATATGTTAAAAAGGTGAGGCTTAGGCTTGGGGCTTATACTATGGTATACTAAGGGCGCACCCACTTGGCTTGCGGGGGGGGGGCGCTCAATGGCTTAGTTACACCACTGTATACTATTATATACATATGATATGCTATAGATGTAGGTAGAACCAAGGTTATTACAAATAGGTTGTTTCATAACTGCCTGATTTTGGGCAAAATGAAAAGCAGGTGGGGAGAGTAAAATTTGACGTAGTTCAGATCAGAAATTCTAGTGCAGTGCGCATGAGCTAATATTTTTTCAGTCATAATCATCATATGTTGTTGATCTGAACTACGTCATTTTTTTGATTCCCCACCACTCTCATATTTTTCAAAAATTGGAACAACCTTGTCTTATAATAACCTTGGGTAGAACTATGAATATACTATGCAGCACCCAAAGCCTAACCTTAAGCCTCATCTAATTTGATACGTTCTTATCCTGAGGGTGCTGCGTTCAGGGCCCTTGCGTGGGGTGTGCGGAATGTGTGACCGCACAGGGCGCCACGGCCAAGGGGGCGCCGCGGCGTCTGATGCAAGACAGGAATTTTAAAAATTTTGATTGAGCTATTAGAATAATTCTTCACTATTTGATAAATAACTTATTTTACCAACAACTTGGATCCACAAGAAATTATTTCCTCTGCATAAACTCATTCATAATAATAAATTGATCAATAATAATTGAAAAACCACGATCAATGTATGGAGCAAGCCAAGAAACGCCCCTCTTGAAGTGTTGGCTGACAACCACCTTACACTCTGTTGACCACTCACAAGCCAGTTTCCAATAAAAACTTCTCCCAAAGAATTGTTGTAGTTTTTCAAACTTTTTCTGGCATAAGGTCGATATTAGATAATGAATAGTTTGAGTTTCATTATATTCATCATATGAAAAATGGAATCAATGAGTATAGAAATCATATTTTCATCTCATTTCATAGAGCATAGAACTATTGAAGTCTAGTAGTGGTCTAAGTTACACAGAGTAAAACTGAGACTAAATTCTATAAATTAAGTCTTCAAATACTAACTTGATAGAATCTTACCAGCCTGAATACATAGATGAATATTAACACAAGATTGTCAATAGTGAATCAGAGTAATTTTCTGTGTATGATACACCATCCATCTTTTTTTTTTGCTAGCAGCCATTTTCTAAGACAGAACTCACGAAACATTGTCAACCAATAAGAAAAGAGTAGGCGGGGCATGAAGGCGTGTCCAAGTCAAAACTGAAACACCACACGTCAACTGCTGCCATCTACTGGTTGAATTTGGAAACTTTTCTAACCGATGTTTTCGGCCATTTTGATCGTAGTTGGAGCTCGGAGGCGTGTCCAATGGAAGTCAAAGCAAGTCACCCTATTGCTACTGCCATCTGATGGCTGAATTCGGAGTTCTTTCAAATGTTATTTAAGAAAGTTGGGTAGTAGAAAATGGTATAGAGCAGTGAAAATGGCTAAAATCTTTAATTTGTTTGTTATTGAGTTTCCGATTCCTTGTTAAAACATCATTTTTCCACTGAAATGAAATATTTATGATTTTGAAAATAATTTTTCAGATGTGTCAATCCTCCACTCCAAGTTTCCGAGCAGAACAATGCTCAGCTTTTAATGGGAAAATGTTCAATGCAGGTCAAAATGTTACCTGGCTACCTTTCTTCGATTCAAGTAAGTAGTCCAATGAACCACCTAATACCGTGATATATTATGCCACTAATTTTGAAAACATTGTTTTGCGGCTTTCAAGGAACGATTTTTTATATATAACTTACTCATACCCGAAATAGCCCTAATTCATGATCACTTGAGACGGAATAAACAAACTTTTTGAGTGTATGTGCGTGTAATGGAAGGTCTTCTCCTATGCAAAACGTTCGGCCACAGACCAACAGCTGTAGCCAATCACAGCTCAAGACAACAGTCTTGAGACAAGACAAGTCGGACTGTATCCAATCACAGCTCCAGACAAGAGTCAGCTGTTTGACGCCTCTCTCAAGGTACGATTCCCAATGCCTGACTCTACACACACTTTCACACTTTCTTAAGTCATTTCCAAATAATTTTCAATATTTATTGATTCAGTATACATTAGTAGCCCTAATAACAGAGTAGACATCTATAATATTATAGTTATGTGAATAGAGTCGTGATGGCTTGTGCAGCACAGCTCTATAGAGCTGGGCAGCTCTAGCAGCAAATTTAGAGCCGGGTAGCTAGTTGCCGCTTGGGAATAGTACCTTTAAATTTAATTCTATTAGTGACTGACCACCTCACACTACTCAATGAAAGCTGAAGGACGCCCCTCTTACATTCAATTCTATTGGTGGCTGATAACCCCCTCCACTCTTTCGACCAATCACAAGCCAGTACAAGTCCACGCCCACAACGCCCTCTCATTGGCTGATGCCTTTACATCATCATGGCCTAGCATAGGCGGAGCTTGAAGGCGTGTCTAATAGGAGTTGAAGCGAATCACCCTATTGCTATTGCCATCTGCTGGCTGAATTTGGAACTAACTTATTTCGAATGTTTTCTCAAGAAAGTTGTAAGGGCAGTGAGAATGGCTAGAATCTTCAATTCACTTGTTATTGAGTTTCCAATTTTTTTGTTAGGACAAGTATATTTTCAGTGAAACTCAAGATTTATGATGACTCCCAATATTTTTTCTGTGAGGAATTTTAAATCTCCCTTATGTGCTTTCAAGCAAACAAATAGGAATAAGTAAATTAAAATTGAATAATCAATAAGACACTGAAAAGTTTTCCGTTTAATAGTACAGCACCTAGCCTAGTATAGTATTTTCATTTCCAACTTATCCCAACCAGAAATATCCTAGCATCATTCTTAAGTGCTCCCAATAATAAAGTACGGTTACAGTTTTGCTCAATGTAGGTAGCCTACAAGGTTATTAGAAACCTTGTCTTTAATAATCTTGGGTAACCTACTTATTTCCTATTACATTACTGTTATGGTTTTGTCCATCACGTATCACATGTCTGAATACATGAGAATACATAAAAATACAAAACAATACATTAGAATAAGAAAGTCCCAATAATCCTTTTTTAGCCACATAACAAGCAACATTCGATTAAAAATGAGTAAACTGTGAAAATGAAAGGCAGCTTTAATCATGTTTGGCTTAGAATATCTCTATATATAAAAGCGAAATGGCACTGATTTATTCATTCATTCATCACCAGAACTAAAAATCCACTCAACCGAATGCGTTCAAATTTGGCAGGCATGTTCAGTTGGACGTTTAGACGCGCGCTAAGAAAGGATCTTTGAAACTTCATAAGAATACGCCAAATATTTGAGTTTCTCAGCGTTTTCTAATTTTTTTCGAGAACCAATCGTTAGAAATGTTGATATTTGGTGGGCAGGCTCAGATAAGGTCTAGAAATGTTAATGTTGTGTTGAAATATTTTTCAAATCCGTTCAAGAGTACGCCAGTAATAGCGTTTTCAAAATTGTCTTAGAAATCTCGCACAGGGCGCCGAAACACAACACGAGGGCCCTGACCTTTCCATTTAAAAAAGTGAAGTTGGATTCAATAAGGCGGACAAAATTTTTCACTTTCTAAAAAAGTAAAGAATAGTGTTATTTGGTATGGTCGTGGTCCCACATTGATGATATCTCATGCCATTTGCAATCCAGGTGTTGCCACTCTGATGAATTCACGTACCCTGTAGATAAATATGAATGGGGATTTATACGTTTATATTTCAAGTGTTTTTTAGATATTTTTCTCCATGTTTTTCAGGTGAGCCTTGCCAACTTTTCTGTACCGATGCTGATGAAACTGTTATAATGCCGATGGGGGTGGACGTGAAAGACGGCACCCCTTGCCGGCTGGGTCGCAGGGACATGTGCATTGCTGGACTCTGCAGAGTAAGTAACAAAAGTAACAGAGTAAGTAACAAAAGTAACAGAGTTAGTATTATTAATATAACTGGCGGTTGACGAATAATGTTTTCTCCAAAAAACAGCTGATGCTCTCCTACTATATGGTATGTCCAAGCAAAAAAGACCCTCTGGCAAGATGGGAAAATGACTCCAGCACGGTCAATACTGGTTCAAAAATAATAATTTTGTCTCAAATTGTAGGAAACATTCTGATCTACAATTTGAGACCAAATCGATATTTTATGAACCAATATTGACCGAGCTGGAGTCATTTTCCCATCTTGCCAGAGGGTCTTCTTCGCTTGGACGCACTATCCCTACTCTCTGCTGATGTTCATCGAAGATTCTCGTGCATTACAAAAGCCGCTTTACAGATCTTGGAATCTTGAAAGTAACTTTGTCTTGCATTAGAAAAAGTATCTGGTTAAAATAATCTCATGTAATGGCTAGGATAGTGCCAAAAATTTCTCGAATGTAGTAGGATACTAATTATTCCAGTTAAGTAATTTTTATTTTGTACCTTATCTTA
Source organism: Sogatella furcifera (assembly GCA_017141385.1). NCBI lineage: Eukaryota > Metazoa > Arthropoda > Insecta > Hemiptera > Delphacidae > Sogatella > Sogatella furcifera. Next base: position 13,300,729 of record CM029553.1, read on the forward strand.
AATCATGTTATACTAGTCAATATCTGGGTCATAAATATACTTAATTACCGGTCAAAAATGTTTGAGTGATTGTTGCATAACAATAAGTGTAAGTACATAACTACATACATACATAACGTTAGTGAACTCAACAATCTTCTCAAAACTGCTTTTTTGTCGGTTCTGTTTTCTTTAAATACTGATTTGTGTGCGTTTTAGACGAAAAGGTTACGGTACAAAAATTTATCTTCAGAATTGAATTCTTCACAATATTAAATGATTCAAAATACCAGTGAAGAATAGATAACCTTTTTCTATCACTTTGAAGTTGAAAAATTGAGTTTTTTCAGCTTATTTTGCTCATTATCTCAATAACCATCAAAGTTACAAACTAATATCTGGTATCATTCGATTTTTCAGCAAATTTTACATGATAATTGTCTAGCCTTCTTTAGTAGAAGGTATCTCAAGACCGATAAAAAATTGAAAGTTCAGAGAAAAATGTGAAAACAAAAATGGTGGCTGTGTGAGTAATTGAGGACTTTCGGACATTCTGAAAACGGTATTTAGATAATAGGTTTACTTACCCAGAAACAATGCCCTTCAGTATTATTGGTATGCATGTAGAAAAATATTGATATAATAATTATTGTTGTAGATAATATTCTACAAACAATCTTCTTGTTATATATACTAAAAATAATTCTCACTAAAACTCACTTGTTAACACTCACTAAAAAAAATAATAATAATATTCGTGTAACCTGGCTGGCTCAGGTCTGGAGTCAGAGTTTTCAGGTCAATTTCAGGGCCTCTGACATGACTTAACGACTGTTTTTAGGCAGCCAGGACCGACGGCTTAACGAGTATAGTTAGGTATAAGAGTGTAGTCATAAGTATTATTCATCAATAATACTGGGGGGTGGCGTAGCTGAGTGGGTAGAGCGCTGGCGTTGCAACCCAAAGGTCCCGGGTTCAAACCCAGGTCAGACCAGGAATTTTTCTCAGGCCACTCTCCCGTGTTTTGGATGGACACGTTAAGCCGTCGGTCCCGGCTGCCTAAAAACAGTCGTTAAGTCATGTCAGAGGCCCTGAAATTGATCAGGAGCGACCTGAAAACTCTGGCACCAGACCTGAGCCAGCCAGGTCACACGAATATTATTATTATTATCAATAATACTCACTGATTGAGACGACAATATACCTAATGTAAGATTGGATGATTATAACTTAGCAAATATTTGCAGAAAGTTGGATGCGATTGGAAATTGGATTCGATATTGATTGAAGACCGGTGTGGGAACTGCCTTGGAGATAGCAATACGTGCACTTTCCACGAAAACTATTACAATAAAAGCTATGGTGTAGGTGAGTTTCGAATTCATTTTTAAATGGAGAAATGTAGCCTACTCATGATGGATCCTATTTTAAAAGAAAATTTATTGATTTCTTATGGATGTCTTAAATTCTGGCGGGGTGGAGGGGGCGGCTTCGGCTCGGCCGGTGTTGGTTCGGGGACTGTGAGTTCTGATTGAGAATTTATGGCTTTTGGGCCGGTATTGGCCGGGCTGGGGCCGTTTTCCTGTCGTGCCGGGGTGTCTTCTTGGCTTGAACGGGCTGTATAGTGGAGTGAATTTGAAACTGGCATCCAGCTGGTAGGCCTAGGCCCTTCATGGGCTGTTGAGCCAGACATACATACATACATACATCATGTCATTGGAAAGAGAATTAAATTCTCCAGGGGCGTGACTTTTTACTTTTTCGATTTTCAGTTAACTTCAATAATTAGAGTCCAATACATTTATAGTTAATTAATTATTTGATAATTATTAAAATAAATTAAAAATCAAAGAAGTAAAAAGTAACGCCCCTAGAGAATTCAGTTCTCTTCTCAATACATGAAGAACGTGAAATTCTGTCCATAAATAGAGGCTCTATTTGTTCCAAGAGATTTATAAAAATTAAATTGTTCTTATGGGGCTTGATTTTGCCGTTCGGCAATTTGCCGTCCACTACCGCCCACCCTTAAGTGCATGACAATCATAATAAGTGATGTGTGTGAAGTTTGAGGTATAGTCTGTCCAAGCAAAGAAGACACTCTGGCAAGATGGGAAATGACTCTAGCTCGGTCAATATTGGTTCAAACACCATCAATTTGATCTCAAATTGTAGGATACAATATGATCTACTATTAAGAGCACATTTATAATTTTTGAACAAATTTTGATCAAGCTGGAGTCATTTTCTCATCTTGCCAGAGGGTCTTCTTTGCTTGGACTGACTGTACAAATGCCTCCTCTTTCCCTTAACCCACAAACTTTTTCATATATTGTGTTCTATCAAAAATCACTCACTATCAATGAATAATAGAATAATTTCTTTTCCACTTCAACTTGTAGTCAGTATACAACTATTATCATTCAATTGAAATATCTTTATTCAAGTAATATATAGCTTACCTACATTGAATAGTGTTAATTACGGGTAACATCATACTGTTTTTCATTTTAAATAATGATCGCAGTTAGATAAATAGAAATAATTGGAAGGGGTACTGCGATTATTATTGATTTGAAATAAAAACCAGTGATAAAGTAGCCCTAACATAAAGGAGATGATATCATACTATTCACATGGAAGAACTAAAAGATTTTGAAAAGTAAACGTATTAAAAACTGAATTATTAAACTACTCAGGCTCATGAGCAATAAAAAATACAAGATAGACCTCATTTGTAAAACTCCTCAACATTATAAAGGGGTTTTCTGTTACGACTGTTAGGAAATATTTCAATCTTTTCTTAAATTTGAAATAGCTTTCCTCTCCTTGAATTTCCGGGGGTGAACAATTGTGAAATTTCACCCCAATTATCACCTAACCTACAAATTTGATGTGCATTATTGATCTGATCAATTTTTTTCTAAATTTTGTTCCAGGCTACGTGAAAATAGTGAGAATACCAAGATATGCTAGAAATGTTATTGTACAGGAACTTGGAAACACATTCAATTACATTGGAGTGGGCAGTGCAGTCAGAAATAATTTCTACCTGAATGGTGACAAGTAAGTTTTATCTATTGATTGGAACAATGATATGCCATAATATCTTCTCATTATTCGCCACATACAGAATGTCCCATAAGTAAAGCGCTAAACTCTGAGAATAGTTTCTATGGGTCAAAATAAAGAGAAAATTAAGAATAACTCTCTCCGAAAAACGCTTGGTTCACGAGATATCCGCCATTTTGTATTTTTCACAAAAAATTTTTCATCTTTAATATTTTTCTACCGATCTTCATAAAATTCGGTAATTATGTTCAAATAATAAGAGAGATCAACAGTAGAAGAGAATTCAACTTGATCCAATCAAAAATTTCAAAATGGCGGCCACATTTAAATTCATCATTCAAATCTGCAATTTGGATAAGAGTTTGAAATGCCGCCATTTTGTTATTTTAGATTTTATAAATTTTTTTATCTTCAGTTGATCTATCTTCTTTGAACAAATTCTCACAGAGTTTCATGATGATCGGTTGAAAGATATTAGGGATGAAAAATACTTTGTACAAAATGGAGCAGAACGAAGCGTTTTTCCAAAAAAGTTATTTCTGATTTTCTCCCTATTTTGACCCATTGAACTTATTATCAGAATTTGGTACTTCACCTTTGGGACACTCTGTATATTCTATGAAGATCGAAATTAAATCATTCCAACCTGTAGAGCTCTAAATAAACAAATAGAACAAAATAAACTGGAGATTGAAATTAATCATATTGATTAATATCAATATCGGTATGATTGAGCCAAGGAGGTTCATGGAGATGACATAACGAGAAATCTTGACCCCACTTTTGAATAATAGGGGGTGACTCCCAAAGAGATACAATACATGGAGTAACCATGTGAGTATCGCAAAGCCGTTCTGGATGGATCATTTTCTATATATATATAGTATGGTCCTCGATACAAATATAATTACTGTTAGAGCACTGATATAAAACCAAAAAATTGTATAGCGTGTGTTGCAACTCATATTGTTTTGTAATGCTGAAAAATATCATGTCTGATCAGTACTGTATTATATTGTCAGTATAAATTAGAAGGGAAAATCATTTCTCCAGGCTACATCAGAAAATGTATTTTTAATTGAAAAAATAAATAAAAATCAAACACAATTTATTTATTTTTTCAATTATTTTAAACAGCCCTAAGTTTTAAAGTTCAGTTTTCAATGTATTTCTATTATTTTTAGAATACTTTAGAGTTTTTATTACCTACCCAAACACATAGCACTATGAAGAAATGTGTTGTTCTGAGCTGCAAAAATAGAGCTCAGATGAAAATTTCTTCAGGGAAGGTTGTTCCTCGGAATCAAATTTTAACATTCCACATGTTGTACTGAAAAATTAGTACCTAGGCCTATAGCATTACATATTTAATTATTTTATATAAAATCGGAGCAGATATTTTGGAACACTTTTTTCACTTATATTTCATTATGAATCAATAATATGATATCTCAGATGAATTGATTGTATACTGTAGCAGCTATATAAAATTAATCTTTCAATCATTACAAAGAAAATGCCCTATTTTCATTCATGGCAATGACTATATTGGAATAAATTTCTGGAATCAATGTTCGAATCACAATATAAATTACCTTTTATGGATGTGATTGAAATAAGTGTTAGAACTTACATTCAGCAAAAGCAATAACGCCAAATCACACCACCTCTACTGTAGATCATCTGCCTCTACTTTAGAATCATTTCCAATATATACCAAAACAATTTATACCAATTTATACCAATATATACCAAACATTTACCAATATAATACCCAAAACATCAGTGGCCAACTCCACCTAATATTTCTCTATGGGAGAGACCTCCAGCTGAATAAAGTGACGAAAAAGTGGAGACAAAGATTTATAATGGGTTGAATAGGATATCATATTATGTCATCTCCTTGAACCTCCTCGGATTGAGCTAACCATACTAACACTTTATTTTTATTTATTATTCTCCATCTTTCCTCAGAACTATCAATCTATATTGTTTCAGCTATTTTTGTAAAACATCATTTGCCAGTTTTCTGTTAACTCATCTAATTTTAGAGGATTATAGCTTGAAGAACTCTTTTCATGAATTATCTATTCACTTTCTCTTTACTGAATGTTTTACTATTCCAGAGCAATAACATTACCAGGAGAATATACTATAGCCAATTCGCAAGCATTATATGAACGAGACAAGGAGAAAGAACGGATCCATATTTTGGGACCAATCCAAGACGACATCATTATCTATGTCAGTTTTCAAGAAAATAAATGGTAAAAAGTAATATTAAGATAAGTAGAGTCTGAGGGTAATTGAGATAAGAATAAAGTTTAAAAGTAATTATGATAAGAATAGAGTCTAGAAGTACCGAGAGTAGCGAGTCTAAAAGTAACGTGAGATAAAAAAATACAGATTAATCAGATATGAATGAGGATGCTTCCTCTTCCTCCATTTGCTGATTTCTAATAATAATCATCAGACAGTTTATTTCAGTAGAAAATACTTCAGTCCAATTACCAGATAAGTTTTAACTATAACAAAGATAACAATGAAGAATAAAGAACTTTAAAACTTAGGGCTGTTTAAAATAATTGGAAAATAAATAAAAATCAAACACCCTTTTTTTGAAAACTAGTTATCTAGATAACTATTTTTATCCACATTGAGAATGGGCTTAGCTCCCGAAACATGTATGTGTGTTTTATAATTTTAAAGTTTTCAAAAAAAGGGTGTTTGATTTTTATTCATTTTTCAATTTCAATAACAATGAAGATTTTGCCTATATATTTTTTAAGTTGATTGTAAGTTGGTTGTTCAAGCAAAGAAGACATTCAAGTAAGATGGGAAAATGACTTCATCTGGGTAAATATTGGTTCAAGAATGCAAAATTTGGTTTCAAATTGTAGGAAACATTCTACTCTACAATAGTTGAGACCAAATCAAAAGTTTCTGAACCACAATTGACTGAGATGGAGTCATTTTCCTATCTTGCCATAATGTCTTCTCTGCTTGGACAGACTATAATGTCCTTCTCTCAGTACAGAATGGAGTGGGAAGTGACTGGGCCTATTGAACTATATGTTTAATAATGATACTGTATATCAATATAATTACTCGAAGTTATACAAACGTTAATACAGTCTTGTCAAAAAAAAGACGTAACAGCCACATACGCTTCGCCAATGCTTTGACGTATCTATGCTAAGTCGTTTCTTGGCTATGTTTTGTCGTGGCTGAAATAGCCACCCCATACTTACACGCTTACACACACAAAAAGTTTGTTTATATTGTCTCTATAGTCATCGTAAATTATTATTTACCCAAATAGGTCCGTCCAGAGCAGTTCAAACGATCCTTCTATGCAGTTTAAAATTTGAAAGTAACCTCATTGTATGCATCGTGTTGTTACAACTAGCGGCTCGTGCCCACGAAATAGGTGAAGTGCCCGTATCTTCCACTGTACAACACTTCACCTGTTTTGTGGGCATGAGCCGCCAGTTGTTGTTACCTCTTGAACAATAATATTCTTATTAGTTTTTTCTGCAAGAAATGATAAATTTGAACCGTTCATTTTATTCACAGCTGATATTTCAAGACAATCACAAAAACCAGGGTGTTCACTACCAGTATACAATGCCTGTGAATGAGAGCAGCAAAGCCGCCGGAAGCCGGAAGCGATATTTTTGGCGCGAAACCGATGAGTGGAGCGCATGCTCAGTAACCTGTGGCCAGGGCGAGCGGCGATTGGCTGTCGTCTGTCACGATTCGACCAATCAGAGTGCAGTGGCTGATAAACTGTGTGACGTCAGCATCAGACCTACAGATACGGTTCGATCTTGCAGCATGCAGCCATGTCTTTACAGGTATTTTTGTCACACTTGATAGAAAACAGGTGATTCCCATTGATTTTTTTGGATTTTGAGGCTCGCTTTCCCCAATGTGGTGCAAAGGAGAGTCTTGCCACTACTACTCGTCTACTATCTACTCCAGTCTCCAGCGCGGTCAATATTGGTTCAAACATTATTGATCTGGTCTCAATTAACAATTCAATCTTCAATTCAAGACCAAATCAATAATTTTTGAACCAATATTGACCAAGCTGGAGACTGGAGTAAAGCCGCGTATCGTCAGTCCGAGGCATGTGCCACACACACATGTCAGAGCTTATTTGCTTTGTCTCCCGCTTGATGGCGCTAGTCAATTTGTTTGCGTGCTCGCATTTTTGCTTAGGTCGGTATTACACGATAATAGTTCTATGATCATATCATTCTATGAATATGATTTAGTATTTTCATCTCTTTCCATATGATCAGATATACTCATAGAACTATTATCGTGTGATAACGGCCTTACAAAAATTGCAGATCACACATATGCCTCAGCCATGAGTTCATACTTTTTTTTTGCGTCAACAGACTGTACCGCTAGGCATTCGTGGCACTTGCCTCGGACTGTCGATACGCGGCTTAAACGTGATCACCTCGGTAGTATAGAGTAGAGTTTCTAGTAGATTTGCAAGGGAACACAATTCACAAACTATTGTCAACACTCTATTTATTTATTCTATTTGGTATTTGAGAACACAATTTTCATTAAAATATAGTCCAAAATTTGAGGTTACAAGTCCAAATTTCTTCTTCAGCCGAAGTTTTCTCACTCAAAGAAATGATCTTAAAGTGATAATAATTTTTAAATTTTGAATTTTGAAGGGTTGATCCAAAAAACACAAAATAGTTCCAAACTTTCATTAAAATAGGAAAATTGAGTGTGAACAGTCGCTTGTTTTACAAACGGTAGAGTGGGCAAGAAAGTAGATCTACTAGCTAGAAACTCAGCTGTAAGTCAGCTGTAAGTCAGCTCTAAGCTGTAAGTCAGCCTTCAGGGAAATCTCATACCAAGCGACATTAGGGAGAGCGGGCCTGACTGAGTGGATTTGATAATTATTCTATATCTTATAGTATTAATGAGAGACGACTGTATAGTGTATAGGTGTAGGACAGAATCTTTAAATCATTGAAAATATTGATGTACCAACAGTAAGTTCCAAAACTTGCTCCAACAACCTTCCATGATGGTGAGATCACTTGAACTGTCCATTTTTGAATCCAAAATACTTTAAACCTTCTGTAGTCTACACGGGGTGAGTAGCAACAGCAAGTCGAAAAGCTGAAGCCAATCACAGCTCTTCGACAGGTACAGCTGTTTGACTATACTTAGCCTGTGTACAGCAGGCTGAAAGTATTTAGGATTCAAACATGGACAGTTAGATTGATGTTGGGACAAAGGTTGTTGGAGCAAGCTGTAGAGCTTACCTCAAATATTTGAGGATTCTTTAATCTTCAAGTATTAGTCTTGTCATTGAGTTAAACAACAAGAGCTGTGATTGGCTACAGCTGTTCGACTGGCCGTCGAACTACTTACCCCATGTACAGCAGGCCTTAGATTTCTAATTTGGCTTATTTTTTGTGCAATTAACGTCCAGTTTTGTGCTTGACAGATGGTGGAGCGGACCATGGCAGGTGTGTCCTGTCACCTGCGGTGATTACGCTCAGCGCCATCGTACGGTGCTCTGCGTAACTAACGACGCTCAACGTATCGCGCAACCGGACAGCGCATGCGCACAACAGCTCAAGCCACCGCGCAGCCAGCCTTGCGCAGGTTGTTTTTTTAAATTTTAGGCCCATTCTACACGGGCGTAGGAAACGCGGCGTTAGGCCGGGTGTATGCTGGGACGCACTTGATGCAGCCCACGCAAACTAGCCAATCAAAGCTCATGTTGATGACAAGAAAAGAGCTGTGATTGGCTAATTCACGTGGAATGCGTTACGTGCGTCCCAGCACACGCCAGGCCTTAACGTCGCGTCGGCAACGCGTGCTCGACAGAACACATTGTGTTGAATGGGCTTGTCTACACGGGCGTGATAAACGCGCGCCCATTTAACACAATGGTTTCTGTCGAGCACGCGATTTCGACGCGACGTTAACGCCGCGTTTCCTACTCCCGTGTAGAATGGGCCTTACATCTTGGAGACTCCAAGAAGAAGTACAATTCAATATTCGTTCAGTACAGTCATAGTCGTTCCAAGCAGAGAAGACATTCTGGCAAGATGGAAAAATGACTCTAGCTTTGTCAATATTGGTACAAAAATTATAAGTTTGCTTACAAATTGTAGGAAACATCCTGATCAACAATTTGAGACTAAATGTAAAAGTTTTGAGCGAATATTGACCGAGCTTGAGTCATTTTCCCATCTTGAAAGAATGTCTTCTTCGCTTGGGCAGACTATAAACTCCAGGACTACTATAGTTCCTACTAGAGCCTCCAAGTCTAGGATGTCTATATCCCTAGTTATAGTCCGACCAAGCAAAGAAGAGCCTCTGGCAAGATGGGACAATGACTCCATATTGGTCAATATATGCTCAAGAATCATAAATGTGGTTTCAATAGTAGATCGAATTGTTTCCTACAATTTGAGATGAAATTGATAATTTTTGAGGCAATATTGACCGAGCTGGAGTCATTTTCCCATCAATCCAGAGGCTCTTCTTTGCTTGGCCATACTATATGATAACTGGAGTCAAATCATCAATAAACATTTTTCAAGTCACGTCAGATGTACTAAAATAATATTGTTTGAGGTACAGTAAGTGAATACAAATGTTGCCAGATCCACGAAGTTTATTTAAAATACCATACTTGAGTTTCTATGCTCAGGGCATCATCATCAGTGGTATTTTAAATCGATTTTGTGGATCCTCTTTAGATTTCATTGAGTAGATGTCGTATTTTGTCAGGAGTCGAATAGTTGACTCTTAGGCAAAGAATATGTACATATACTTTATATTCACTGCTCTTAGGCTGAGGCCGCACTGCTGGTGGGTAGAGCCTGGAGGGTGGAGGGTAGTTGGTAAATCTATGGTATGACGTCATTCTGTTTTTTGAGGTTATGTTGTCCATATTCAAGAATTTCAAGATGGCGGCTGAACACATACCATTCATACGATGTATTACTGTTGTTGGTGTGTATGTTCTATAGATTTACCAACTACCTTCCACCCTCCAGGCTCTACCCACCGGCAGTGCGGCCTCAGCCTTAAGCCCCAGTTTTCCTTGGAAGATTAGTATGGGTCATTTGAGCAGCAAAAAGCGGTTAGTAGGTTACTTCACGTACAAGAGACAGACAAAACCACCTATTTTTTAGAGTTAGCTCTTTCTGGAATCTACATGAATAAATATAATCCAATTTAATTATAATCTTATTTCCGAGATTTGATAGTTATGAGAAGTTTCTAACTTGTGATATTTTTAAAATACAGCATCAGTCAAAATAAACAGTTTGTGTACTGTTTATGTACGGTACCGTACTATTCAATTGTTTAATTACTATTTCAGTACTGTTTATTTTGACTGATACTGTAATTATTCGTTCTACTCATTGATATTGCAATCTAAAATCTAAACTGAATCCTGTAGTCTATCCAAGCAAAAGAGACATTCTGGCAAGATAGGAAAATGAGTCCAGCTTGGTCAATATTGGTTAGAAAATTATAAATTTGGTCCAAAATTGTTGATCAGATTGTTTCCTGAAATAATTATTTTTGAACCAAAATTGACAGAGCTGGAGTAATTTTCTCATCTTGCCAGAATGTCTTCTTTGCTTGGACAGACAATGTGAATGAAGCAATCTAATCTAATGTGATTCATTTCCACAGGTCTGCCGCCCTGTATGTTCGTCGCATCCAGAAAACATTTTCACGACAACTCACGTCGATTGAGACTTAAACACGCACCGTTGGTGGACAGACGGCTCAATTTTGAGAACAGTTTATCGTCGACATCAGGCTGGAGGTCGATGCCGTGGAGTAGGTGTTCGAAAAATTGTGGACTTGGTTTCAAAAAGCGCACTGTGCTTTGTAGCAAGCCTGATTTGGGATGTGAACTAAAAAGTAAACCGATCGATGTGAAACAATGTTTTAAAAAGTGTTTATAGCAGAAATAATTTAAACCTATGTTTAAATTAAAATATTAGTTGAATACTGTTGGATTCTTCCCAATTTTGTTAATCGCCTATGTAACTTTATCAGAAAAACGTAATTCCAACCAGGAGAGGCAAAGATAGCAATTTGTCTCGGAAGCATATCCTAAAAGGTGCCTCAAGGGTAAGAAAATGTCGAATAAGGTGAGGTTGGGCTGCGGGTGCTACATAGTATAATTATTATACCAACGTAAGGGCCCTCGCGTGGGGTGTGCGGAGTGTGCAACCGCACAGGGCGCCACGGCCAAGGGGGCGCCGCGGCGGCTGATGCAAAACTGGAATTAAAAAATTTTTAATTGGGCTATTTGAATAATTTTTCTACTGTTTGATAAAAATCTTATTTCACCAACAACTTGAATCCACAATAAATTATTTACTCTGCATAAATTGATTTGTCATAATGAATTGATCAATTGAAAAACCATGATCAATGTATGATACAAGCCAAGAAACGCCCCTCTTAAATTCAATTCTATGGTTGGCTGACAACCACCTCATACTTCGTCAACCAATCACAAGCCAGTTTGCAATAAAAACATATAATAATCCTATAATACTAATATTTTTATCAAATTGTTGTAGTTTTCAAATTTTTTCCTGGAAAGATAGATCATGAATAGTTTGAGTTCTATTTCATTATATTTATCGTATGAAAAATAGAATTAATGAGTAAGATGGGAGTATAAAATCATATTTTCATCTCATTTCATACAGCATAAGAGTAGTACTGGCCTAAGTGTAGTACTGGCCTAAGTTACACAATAAAAGTAAAACTGAGTCTAAATTCTTCAAATACTAACTTGATAGAATCTTACCAGCCTGAATACATAAATAAATATTATATCAGGACAAGACCGTCAATAGAAGATCAGTGTAATTTTTTGTGTAAGATACATCATCCATCATTTCCTTGCTAGCAGCCATTTTCTAATACAGAACTTACAAAAAACGGCCAACCAATAAGAAAAGAGCAGGCAGGGCATGAAGGCGTGTCAAAGTCAAATCTGAAACATCACCCCGTTGACTGCTGCCATCTACTGGTTGAATTTGAAAACTTTTCTAACCGATGATTTGGCCATTTTGATTGTAGGAGGAGCTTGGAGGCGTGTTCAATGGAAGTTGAAGCAAGTCACCGTATTGCTACTGCCATCTGCTGGCTGAATAAGGAACTATTCCAAATGTTATTTAAGAAAGTTGGGTAGAGCAGTGAAAATGGCTGAAATCTTCAATTTGCTTCTTATTGAGTTTCCAATTTTTCATAACATCTTCATTTCCAGTGAAATGAAATATATATGATGATTCCCAATATTTTTTTGTGATTATTATACCTTTCCTTATGTGGTTTTGAGCAAACAAATAAAATGAATCAATCAAAATTTTAATATTTTAATGATAAAGTACAGTACAATGAGACAGTTTTGCTCAATGTAGATAGCCTTTAGTTATTTTGTTTTGATTCCTGTAGGCTTTTGCTAATCACATATCCAATATATGAACATATTCGAACAAACAATTCGTTGGGATACAATAAGCAAGTCCCTATAATCCTTTTTGCCTCACCACATGCAACATTGGAATTGCTTATGAAAAATGTGAACATACAAGGCAGCTTGAATCATGTTTGACTTTGAATATATTATTATATGTCGGATTGCATATGCCTGGTAATGAGGGGGGGCGCCTGCTAGCCTGCTAAAATCTCCTACTGGGCGCCAAAAAACCATGCGAGGGCACTGACCAACGTAATTAAATTACAGAGGTAATAGTCATGGAAACCGTAGCCGAGAGAAAACCGTGAGCTCTGACGTCATCAAAACCACAGCTGTTTAGCAAACCCAACTTTAGCAGTTATTAGCCCTTTTAGCCCTTAAGAGGCCACATCGCCTGGAAGAAAGAAAGAAAGAAAATAATAGTTTGAAATAACAGTTCAATATAGTTGTCAGCTGTACTTTTGTTTTTTGGGCGCTAGAGTGCAACTCTGTATAGATTTAGTGACGTCAGATTTGTGAACCATAATTTCGAGAGAAATATCCCACCTGGTAGACTTACTAGCCTTGGATTTACTTACCTTGCATCCAAAGTTATTAGAAAAAGGTTGTTCCATAACTGCCTGATATTGGGAAAAATGAAAAAGTGGTGGGGAGACGAAAATTTGATGTAGTTCAGATCAGAGATCCCGACTACACTGGAGCACAACTATACTGGAGCATGCGCGGTCCTTCAATCTTTTCAGCAAAACAATTTTCATATTTTAATATAATATGTTGCTATTTTGTTCACTTCACGCTTCTCAAAAGAAAACACCAACTTCGCATATTGTGCCAATAGTAGATCCTACATTATGGAAACATTAATACAGTATTATTATCATTAACAAATTAATATTAAAATAATTTCCGTATTGATACTATAAAAAAATCGGCCAAATTGATTACAATCTGTCAATATTTATCATATGTCTTCTGTCATAACGCAAAATATTGTTTTATAAGTGTGAAATATCTGGTACCGAGCTGCGCTCTGAAGCTGTCTGTAGCAGAACTGTTAAATTACATATTAAATATGCTATTGTAAAAAATAAATTCAAAATTGATATGATCACCTCTCACAATTTTTTGACATGAACATGTGTTGTAGATTTGAATGTAACTCCATTCACTCCAGCTGGATAGTGTTGTTCAGCTAACAATAACAGCCATTATACACAGTACTTGAGACTATTCGTAAAGGAATATTTAATTCTTTTAATAATCCTGCCAGAGAGTTTTCCCAGACATGAGATCTGGTGCAATCTTATTTTTCCGTCACGGTTATATTCCATTTCGAATTTCGAGGAAATTGTTAGAGCCGTTTTATAGATCCGTGGTTCCACATACATACAAACATACATACAAACATACATACAAACAGAAATTGCTCGCTTAATATAATAGGATATCAAACTAGGTTAGGCATATTTTTTACAAAAATGGATTTCATTTACAGGGTCAGGTACTAGCTCAACATCCCATACACAAGGATTAAACAAGTAATGCCACCTTCACAATGCTAATGAAATTTGTTAATAACTTTTATTTATTTATTCAGAGATAGACAACACACACAATGATAATCATGATAGGGAAAGAGAAAACAGGCACATGCCCTTCACTATCCCTTTAGTGAATAACGTATTATATAACTTATTATGAAAACGTTATCAACAATTTTGTTATTAACTGCGGTGTAGGGCCTAAACCTGGCTCTAGGAATAGCCAGGGCCATGCTAGACTTTCCAACTGAGTTTATAGTGGACAAATCAGACCATTCATATTTTCAATGCGCCAGTGTAGTTGTGGTCCATTGTAGTTGGGATCTCTGATCTGAATTAGGTCATTTTTTGGGTTCCCCACCACTTTTCAAATTCTCGAAAATCGGAACAACCTTGTCTCTAATAGGCCAGGCGTATGCTGGGACGCACCTTTGCACATGCACGCAAGCCAGCCAATCACAGCTCTTGTTGAGGACAAGACAAGAGCTGTGATTGGCTGGCTTGCGTGTGTGTGCACACGTGCGTCCCAGCATATGCCAGGCCATAACCTTGCCTTGCATCTTTACTGCTGCTCCCATTATTTTTCAGGTTAGCATCAAACAAATGGTTAAGAATCAATAGCCAAAAGTTTTATATTCCACTGATCTTTAATAGCCTATTTCCAACATTCTCAATTGATTTGAACAATCACTGAAAAGCTGATAATCTACAAATTTACTACACAAATAATAATGTTTGCAGTTTCCCACACTCCAGAAGTGGGATAATTCTAATTAAATTTATTTTATTCATAAATTTATTCTAATAATTGATTCTGTAAGTTACTTCAAATAATATGCTTCAGCACTTGATCATACTTTTCAATAATGATAATTGATTTCGATTATCAATATTAATTTTTTCAAATAATAATAATCGATATTGATTATCGATTTTTTAAAAATAATGATAATCGATTTTTTAAATAATGATAATCGATGACGATTAGGCCGGGTGTATGCTGGGACACACGTGTGCACACGCAGGCAAGCCAGCCAATCACAGCTCTTGTCTTGTCCTCAACAAGAGCTGTGATTGGCTGGCTTGCGTGCGTGTGCCTGTATGCGTCCCAGCTTACGCCTGGCCTCATCCATATATTTTTTTTAATTATGATAATTGATATCGATTATCGATATTTTCAATAATGATAGGCTAATAAATATCGATTATCGATATTTTTCAATTTAATTATCAGGTAGTATTATTTCTTTGCCCCGTATCTGAAAGGGTTTGAAAGTATCGTACAACTCATTCAAGAATAGTAGGTGAGAACTGAAGTTTGATTTCCTCGTAGAATAAGGGTTGGTGGAAGACCGTTGGAGAGCATTTCAAGCCAGGCCATGTACAGGGCAGCTGATACGGTTCCTTTACGTGGCATTGGAAGGGTCCTGCAAAATAATATGAATATTAGAATTAGTGGAAAATACTTTGAATAGCTAAAAATAGTTCAATAATATTATTTAACTATCAAACAGGGAGAAATCATAGACAGCTGCTATAAGTGGAATTGATAAATTATGTATTGAAATCATAAGAGTATTATTTATAAAACCATAATCATCAATATCATCAATAAGAGTTTTATTATTATCATCATCCTCATCATCATCATCCATCATTATCATTTTCATAATTAATTTGAAAATAAGTACGAGAAAGATGTAAAATTGTTTACAAGAACTGGGCAATGGCTTAAAATTCCACATCACACCCAACTCTCACACTAACTGATATTTTTTATGTCAATCAAGCTTCAGTCAGGCTGAGGCCGCACTGCCGGTGGGTAGAGCCTGGAGGGTGGAGGGTAGTTGGTAAATCTATAGAACATACACACCATCCACAGTAATACATCGTATGAATGGTATGTGTTCAGTCGCCATCTTGAAATTCTTAAATATGGACAACATAACCTCAAAAAACAGTATGACGTCATACCATTCATACAATGTATTACTGTGGATGGTGTGTATGTTCTATAGATTTACCAACTACCCTCCACCCTCCAGGCTCTACCCACCGGCAGTGCGGCCTCAGCCTTATTGTTGAACTGCAATAGAATTCATATTAATTGCCCAAAAAAAAGGACCATGGTAATTATTGTTTGCATAATGAACAATAAATTCCACACATTTTTATGTTTAATGAAGAGCTTCTAACAAATTCATCCTTTTCATCATTAAACAATGAAAATGATGATAATTAAATTTTAATAATGTATCGTCATGTTGAATTTGTATTACTGACGCAAAAAAATTGTGTGGTTTCTTCTGTTTCTTGTACGTGATGTAACCCTTTTAACAGCTGATGTCAAGCAGCTATTGTCTCTTTTGATATGACAACTCCAATTGACAACATCAGTTTTTGGAGCATACAAGGAGCAAACGGAACTGCCTAGCTTTTTGGCAACAAATATACTATATTTCTGCGTGAGGTCTACTGTTCACAAAACTACTATAGTAACTATTTTGAGTACTCACATTATTATCAGAGACGAATCCTGCGAGTGCTCAAACAGCAGTTCTCGAAGACGCAAATGTCTGTTGGTTTTCTCATGTAAGAGAACCAGCTCGTTGTCTGTTATCCTCTTATTCTCATCTAGAAAAAGAAAAGAGTCCATAATGTAAGATACTACAAAAAATAAATTTGTGAAAGTGAAAAATGTTAATTTTTCAGTATTTTTTGTCCTTTTTAGACGGCAATTTTTTTGTGCACAGTAATGGCACAGCGGAGTCAAAAATTGACGTAGGAAGGCAGCTCCCTGTTACAAGATGTAAGTCGTAGCTAATCCCTAACTTACGCTGTAGTTGCCCGATAGATAGTGAAAAAAAGAAGAAGGAGGAGAAGAAAAAGAAGAAGTTAAAATAAGAAAGTAAGTGGGTACTGTATAGTTGGCGCAACCTAATTATTTCCCCCTCCACCCGAGAAATAGCTACGTTGTCATATTGCGTGAAATTGAAACTTCTCCTAACGCAAACACATTCAACTGAATGTTAAAAGTGACAGCGTAGCTCTGGAAAAATCACGCGGTGTTGTGAAACTCACTATTTTTATGATGAACCAGCTGTTCGCAGCTCGAATATCCAAGTCGATTAGCTTCAATAACTCCAATCTTTAACATAAAATGATTCATATTTTTGATTTAAATAATTATCA
Organism: Sogatella furcifera; assembly: GCA_017141385.1. Lineage (NCBI taxonomy): Eukaryota > Metazoa > Arthropoda > Insecta > Hemiptera > Delphacidae > Sogatella > Sogatella furcifera. The sequence goes on from CM029553.1 coordinate 13,318,030, forward strand.
AGTACCCTTTTTGAATTATTTTTTAATGCACGACATGTTTCAACTGATTATATTCATAGGAAAATCACTATAATTAGTTGAAACATGTCGTGAATTGAAAAATAATTCAAAAAGGGTACTTGATAATAATTATTTAAAATAAAAACAGTGATAAAAGTAGCCCTGAGATTGAGGAAACAATGATTCATGTATGATGTATACACCACTCTCCTCACTTTGAAACTCTTGAGAGGCCATATTACGATCTTCCAACTATATTCGACATTTGGAAAAATAATTTCAATTGTTTTTGAACAACTTTCTCACTTTCACTACTCATTTAATTTCTCAAACAAAAAGTTTCTAGATCATCAAAAATTTCATGATTTCTGTTGGAGTTGACTCAACATTGACAAACATATCCATTAATTGAAACAGAATTATTGGTCGGATATAGAAAATTAAAAACCATTGGAAAGCACAATCTCTCCTTGTCTCTTTGATATAAAAAACTTCATTTTTACTACAACCCATGATTGTGAGAGAAGTGATATACAGAAGAAAGTAATATTTTTGCTATTTTTCAATTTTATCAAAAAAATCAAATTTTCTTTGAATCCTTTTACCAAGGAACCTTTTTAATACTACTTGCATATCAAGGATGAAATTCTACGTCTAGATATGGGATCCAATCGCGAATTTGAAGAAGTTCCAAATTCACATAATCTGGCAACGCAGCTATTTCCCAGGTGAAAAGCAAAATAGTCATCTCAGGTTGCGCCGACTATAGTTTCAAAAGAATCAATTTAGTTATACAGTCTCAGTAGTCAAAAGCGCAACTAAATTAATTTAATCCACCTCAATTTATTAATTACCTGAATTAATCAAATTCATTAGATTGGCTCAAAAATTGTTTCAATAACTCGAGGTTTATTTATATACTAGCCGGCAGGCTAGCTAGTAAGTTATATATATACTAGCCAAACGTATTTGAACGGATTTTTAGTTCTGATGATGAATGAATCGGTCAGTCAGTCAGTCAGTCAGTGAATCAGTGTCATTCCGCTTTTATAGATGATATAGATATTATTGATATGTGGACCCATCAGAGCCTCCAGAGTCAAAATTTATACTCACCTTGACTGGGTTCGTTGCCCTTCACTCGGAATTTGTCAATAAGATTTTCAAATTGAAGTCGAGTCTCACCCTTGGCCGGCTTATTAATGTCCGAGATAACAGTCAGATCACTATAGTCGATACGGAACTTCAGCAACAGCTGAGCTAGGCTGCAAACATAGATAGAAAATTGCATTATAGTTGAAGAAAAAAAAAACAGTTCACACAAGATGAAAACTGTGATTAGAAAAGAGCGCCAATTTTGATACATGAAATTAAAAGGGTTATACGAACTAAAATTGAAAATAACATCAACATGTTTATCTGACCCTCCTATAGTCTGTCTAAGCAAAGAAACCCCTCTGGAAAGACGAGAAAGTGACTCCAGCTCGGTCAATATTGGTTCTAAAATTATTGATTTGGTCTCAAAAAATTGTAGATCAGAATATTTCCTACAATTGAGACCAAATCAATAATCTTTAAACCAATTTTACCGAGCTGGAGTCACTTTCTCATCTTGCCAGATGCCGATTGGCGAGAAGATTGTCTTCTTCCAGTTGTCTCCTGAGATTTACAGCTGATGTAAAGTATCTATTGATTCTTTTGATTTAAAATCATCAGCTATTACTAGACATGGCCAAATAAAAACTCTTATTAACAATATCAGCTGTTTGCGTCCGGCAAACCTATCAGTAGGTGTCTTATGACCATTGCCTTGCCAATTGGTATTGTGTAAACTAGGCATAATGCTGGGTTTATACGATGCCAATTGACAAGACAATATTTTCTTCTGACAATTGTCATCTAAAACTAAGAACTGATGTTGTTAGTTATGCCTAGTTTATACAATGCCAATTGGCGAGGAAATTGTCATAAGACAACTGATGCCAGGCGCAAACAGCTGATATTTATTGTCAATTAAGGGGGTCTTAGACAAGACGTGTACAAGTCACTCTTATACAAGTCACTTTTACAGTCGCTTTTTACTTGCCAGCTTCTACTAACCTTGGAGGCGCTTGTGTGCATTTAGACAAATTTTTAAGAAGTGACTTTTGAATGTCAGCTTGTTGCAACAGCTGTTGCAGTCAATTATTTATTTTCAAGTGAAATTTATCTCAAAGAAGTAGAGTACTGAGAGTAATAGAGTACATAGTCAATGGCTTTAGTAAATAGGTTTCAAAACTTTTCTCCAGGAGCACTGTAGTAGAAAGGTTTCAAAACTTGTCACTAGTAGCGCTGTAGACTGTCATGTGACCTCCTACAAGCTGATAAGTTCACAAATAACTTTCTACATTCTGAACACGTTCAGAATGTAGCTGTCCCGGGGCTTCTTACTAAAGCATACTGTACACAGGGACAGTACTGTCGGCTAGTTGAATATCTGTAGCCAATCATAGTCTCTGTCTTGTCATTGAGTCAAAGAACAACAAATGTGATTTGCTACAGATATTCAACTGGCCGACAGTGCTGTCCCCGTGTACAGAATGCTTTACCTGAGGCTTGCTACTGTCCTATAACAGAGTTTGTTGGTGTTTAAACGAGCCGCCAGTAAGAAGCGGCTTGCTACATATCTCTTCTACAACCCCCTTAAGGCTGAGGCCGCACTGCCGGTGGGTAGAGCCTGGAGGGTGGAGGGTAGTTGGTAAATCTATAGAACATACACACCATCCACAGTAATACATCGTATGAATGGTATGTGTTCAGCTGCCATCTTGAAATTCTCAAATATGGACAACATAACCTCAAAAAACAGAATGACGTCATACCATTCATACGATGTATTATTGTGGATGGTGTGTATGTTCTATAGATTTACCAATTACCCTCCCCCTCCAGGCTCTACTCACCGGCAGTGCGGCCTCAGCATTAGAGTTTTAATTTGGCAATGCCTAGATGATAAAAATTCTAAGTTTTAAAATAAAAAAATTCAATAGAAAGGCCTATATACTTTACATCAGCTGTAAACTTCTGAAGACAGTCTTCTTGCCAATTGGCATCGTATAAACTGGGCTCCATAGATTTCATTAAGACATGCCTAGCCCTAGATGATGGTTTTAAAATCAAAAGATTCAATAGATACATCAGCTTCAAGTTCTGTTTCAGAAGACAAAATAAGTTAACTTATTAGCATCATATAAACCTGACATGACCATGTAATTCACTATTATAGGCTGGTCAAATTTTGGAAAATATTTTGCTTTACCAAATTAAAAATTTTTAAACCAATATTGAATAAGGACTACGATTTATCACTCACTTTTTCTGATCATGATCTAGTTGAGATTTTCGACTGGCCAGTGAGAAAATGCGCAATTTTGAATCCGCAAACTGAGACCTTGTTCGTAAAATGTGAGGAACTAGCAGAGTCAATCCTGAAAATTGTAAGAAAATAATCATTTATTCTTCCTTTACAATTTCGACTTGGTTTCCAAGTATTTTAGGCAAAGGATGAATGAGTGATGATGATAAAGGTTTAAGATGTAGGTTATATGTCTATCCACAATGTCCACTTTCACTTAATAATTAATAATTCAATATCACAACAGTTTCAGTAATCCATAGATAGTTCCCAAAACTTTTAATAATTCGTTATTGTAACTGATAGTCTAATACCAAATCGAGTGATTCTTATTATTATCGTATGGCTTTATTTAGTGGAGAGACCCAAAGGTTAGCCACCTTGCTGACATAACCATTTTTCGCCAATAGATAACATGTTGAAGGACGTTTTTAATCATGCGTTCACGGCAATTTTGATTTGAAATAGTTATTTGTGGATCTAGGGACTAATGTTCAACTTTTCTCCCCGAGGGAAACTGTTGGTCCCCGAGGCATAGAAGTGAATGGAAAAGCTATTTACAATTAGAAAATTCTAAACCGAGTGATGTTTAATAGATTGAAAACTGAAAATACCTCCATCATCAAAAAGCCACCATACATCGATGAAACCCTTATCCTGTTTTCGTCTGAACAGAGTGATGTCCTTCAATAAATTGGGCGCAAGGGGCTCTCCACTGGGGCCCAAAAACAGGTCGCTGGCTGGCTGCGACTCAGTCACCGACGAATTATTGTCCTGGTCCAGTTGAGCTAAGTCCGACGAGTTCGGATCTGGATTGGTGTTCACTGCAGCTCCGGTCGACGTCTCCAGTTGTTGCTGGTTTATGTCATCTATGAACGGAATTTCACCTTTGAGACAAAATTAAAATGATGCATATATAGGCGTAATGGGATGCATATATAGTATAGTATGGTATGTATGTCCAAGCAAAGAAGACATGTATGAAAAATGATGTCTACTCTACTGCGCTGGCAAGCATCAACTCTTTCCGTATAATTCACTATTACAGTACAATGTCTATAATCCGGATTAGTTGGGACCAGACTCCATCCGGATTATCGAATTATCCAAATTAATAAAATTACCTTACAAAAGGGGCCAGCAGGCTCTATTTGAGAGAAAAATTGTTTTAAAAATAATAGTATATTTTCTATTAGGAAATAATATGAATTTGTTAATAAACACTACAGTATGTATTCTCTCATCGCCCACTCTCTAGTTAACAACTTGGTGCAAGAGCAGACGGTGCAAATATTTTTATTTCTTGCTGGAGTCGAGTCCGGATTATCGACGGTCCGGATTTTTGACGTCCGGATTATCGACGTTCTACTGTATAGTCTAGTCAAGCAAAGGATACATTCTGGCAAGATGGGAAAATTACTCCAGCTTGGTCAATTGGTTCAAAAATTATAGATTTGGTCTCAAATTGTAGAAAAAAAATATTTCCTGCAATTTAAGATTTAATTAATGATTTTTGAGCCAATATTGACCCAGATAGAGTCATTTTCCCATCTTGCCGAAATGTCTTCTTCGCTCGGACAGACTATACAAGTCCACTGTTGAAATATATTTTTTGAAACGTTTTTCAACAATATTATTCAGAATGCTTTATGACTTCTAATAAGGGTTTAACTTGAAGGTTGAGAGGAAGAAAGGAATTCTTAATCCTAACTCCGCCTAATAGAGAATATTTTCATTTTATTTCAGTCAATTCCATTTCATTTTTATGGTGATTTCTTCCATAGCTTCTTTTTCTTTCCACATTTGTAACAATCAGTTTGATTAGCCTATTTCATTTATTTCCCAAACAGAAAAGTATATCACAGCTCTTCTTTCCACATTATTTTATTAATCCCTCAAATGGAAAAGTGTATTTAAGAGGTGAATAAGGAGTATAAAAATATTGTCAATTCCACAACAAAAAAAATATATTAGGAAATTCCACAACACATCTGGAGGTAGTATAAATTCTAGCACTGGCGGCTCGTGCCCACGAAACAGGTGAAGTGCTGTACAGTGAAAGATACGTGCACTTCACCTGTTTCGTGGGCACGAGCCGCCAGTGAATTCTAGTCCAAGAGAGTCCAATCTACTTAAGAGTGAGCAGTAGTAGTCAATCATTTGCCGAACAGCAGAATCATGCCCCATGCAAACATTGTAATTGTCATGTTTATCAATATCTCTTGGATCAGAAAGCTCCGTTATTTTATAGACAGCAATTTATGTTATTGGGAAGATAATAGTTTAATTCTCCAGGCACTAAACTCATTTCTTTCTTTTAATACTAGCCGGCAGGCTTGCTTTGCTCGCCTTCTCCGCCAGTTTCAGCATCCCCCAGTATATTGTTATGGAATTCAACAGTGTCTGATGACCTTGAGACAGTAGGACGACAAGGATGGACAAGGTGGGGATGGGGAGGCTTTGTGTCAACAAACAAGCGCATTGTTGTGTAAACAAAAGACTCATCCAGAACGTTCTCAAAGTGATATTGCCAGAACCTTCTAGCATTCTCTTGTTTATTCTCAGAAGCCTATATATTCGGAATGTTTGGGTTTACCAGTCAGTTGTACTTTAACAATCAAATGAGTGTGTGTCAGTTCTGTGTCAGTTGTGATAGACAAGCCGGACGTTGTATATAGACACTCTATAGTTATATTCATTCGGTCAGTTCTTATTTCTTCTAGTGTAACGTGATAAAGACTGTTCTCATTTCTTAATTCAGTGCAGTGTTAATTTTAGTGAAATTTGTATTGTGAAACGTTATAAACTCTTGTGCTATTCTCTGTTCCGTTATAGTTTATCTTTTTCTAGTGTGTTATAGTAGTGTAATTAATAAAGTTAATCAGTATAAATTGCCTCAAGTCTTTTATTATAGTGGAAACCCGTAACAATTGGTGTCAGAAGTTCGGATGTAGCTATTGATTGAGGCAATTTTATGAACTAGTACCTTTGCAAAGTGAACTATTATTTTCAATTGATTGAACCATTATTTTTGTGTGTGAACTTTATCTTTGTGTATAAACTTTATCTTCAAGTGAGTGAACTGTGATCTTCAAGGGTGATTGTGTGAACATCTTTGTGTGTTAACTTTATTCTCCAAGAGTGAACGTTAGTCTTCTGTAGATAATTGTGAACTGTGTAATATTTGTGGAAAGTGAACTGAAATGGCAGGGAAAGGTGTGAAGCTCACTAGTTTAAAAGTAAACCAACTGAAGCAAGAGCTTGAGGAGCAAGAACTGGAAACAAATGGGGTAAAATCTATCCTACAAGATAGACTCCGGGAAGCACTGCTGGCCGAGGGTCAGGACCCAGATACCTTTTTGTTTGAAACAGATTTGGGAACTCTGGTGAGTACATTGGAGAGTAAAATGGAAGAAAATAAAACATCTTTGGAGAGTAAATTTCAATTGGTTGAAAGTAAAATGGAAGAAAATAAAACATCATTGGAGAGTAAAATGGAAGAAAATAAGTCAGCTTTGACAAATTTGGAGAGTAAAATAGAAGAAAATAAAACATCATTGGAGTGTAAATTTGAATCTTTGAAAGAAACATTTGAGGGGAAACTACAAGAAAATAGTAAAATTTTGGAAGATAAATTTGAAATAAAACTTAAAATCATGGAAGATAAATTTGATAAAAAGATTAAAGAGCTGCAAAATAATAACACTAGTGGAGCAAGAGCAACCTTGGAGGTGGATGATAATGCTTATCTAATTGAAAAGGATACTTCAGTAAACAACTGCAATGTGCCTATTACCATGACAAATTATCATGGTGGACTACCAACGTTTGATGGAAAGACTCCATGGGAAGATTACCGTACCTTGTTAGATGTGTATGCCGATATATATGGATGGACACCTGCAGCAAAGGCTGATAATTTGTGCCTATCACTTCGGGGAGATGCACTGTCAGTACTCCAGACAATTCCAAAGTCTGACAGAGGAAACATTGGTGAACTGTTGAAGCATATGGAAATGAGATTTGGCCACCGACACATGTATCAACTACACCGTTCAGAATTGAGGAACAGAATCCAGAAGCCAAATGAGTCACTTCAGGAATTCGAAGCTGACATAGCTCGCTTGGTGAGGATTGCCTACCCAGCATCATGGGATGATGAAATGAAGGAGATTATTGCAGTTGATAGATTCCTGGATGGTCTACGTGAGCCAGAAACCCAACAAGCTGTTAAACTGGCTCGTCCTCAGACCCTCAGTGAGGCATTAACTCAGGCCTTGGAATTTGAAGCTGTGACACAATCTGTGAGGAGCCGTGCATGCGTTCACTCATTATCAGGGGAAGATAGCCATGAGGAGCTGGTGGAGGAAATAACAAAGAGGATTTTCGAAAAATTCATGACTGCAAAGAAGGGGATAAGGTGTTGGGGCTGTGGAAAGAGGGGTCACCTACGAAACAAATGCCCAAAGAAGTCAATGTCTGACAAGAAGCAGGAAGGGAAGGAAGCAGTTGCTAACAGGATAACTGTAGCTACAGGCAAACCTGTGGAGGACTTGGAACAAGAAGAATACACCAGCAAGCTCCGGAAGCAGATGGATGAGATTCATGCAACCGTCCGCACCAACATCCAGGGAACCAGTGACACAATGAAGCAGCGCTATGACGTCAAGGCCAACCATGGAGGATACCAGGCTGGTGACATGGTATGGTTGTACAATCCTCAACGACGTCGTGGATACTCTCCTAAGTTGCAAACCTCCTGGGATGGACCTTATGAGGTGGTCACAAGGATCAACGATGTGGTCTACAGGATCAAGAAACCAAGAGGTACTCCACGCATTGTTCATTTCAACCGACTGGCGCCTTATCATGGAGACAATGCTGCAAGGGGAGTTCAAGAGGTGAAGGCTCTTCATCCTGCCATCTCTGATTTTGAAAGATTCATGGACAACCTAGGGATGTCACTAGAAGAAGGAAATGTCACCATCAGTCACCAGGACTTATTCACCCTACCAAAGAGCTATGCCTTGGCACATTGCATTGCTAGGAATGTGGGAGCTTCAAGAGGAATTGCTACGGTATTCAGGACAAAGTTTGGAAGATTGGATGAATTGAATCTCCAGAATCCAGCTGTGGGGAAAGCACTTCATCTTCAGGATCAGAATCAACATCTGTTCTATTTGGTGACAAAAGACCAACCCCAGCAGGAGTCAACATATCAGGCTTTGTGGCAAAGTCTGATGCATCTATGAACTCACCTTCAATTCCTGGGAGTGAAGCAGCTTGGGATCCCAAGACTGGGCTGTGGCTATGACGGATTGGACTGGAATATTGTGAGACCAATGATTGGAAGAATTTTCAAGGACACTGGAATCAACGTCACCTGTTGCGTCTTCAACCCATGGGCGGTTACACAAGTTGATCCATTGATGCCGGCTTCTACTGTTTGCACTTCCAGGATGGATCTGGACTGTTCTGGGACAGAACAGTTTTAAGGAGGGGGCAGTGTTATGGAATTCAACAGTGTCTGATGACCTTGAGACAGTAGGACGACAAGGATGGACAAGGTGGGGATGGGGAGGCTTTGTGTCAACAAACAAGCGCATTGTTGTGTAAACAAAAGACTCATCCAGAACGTTCTCGAAGTGATATTGCCAGAACCTTCTAGCATTCTCTTGTTTATTCTCAGAAGCCTATATATTCGGAATGTTTGGGTTTACCAGTCAGTTGTACTTTAACAATCAAATGAGTGTGTGTCAGTTCTGTGTCAGTTGTGATAGACAAGCCGGACGTTGTATATAGACACTCTATAGTTATATTCATTCGGTCAGTTCTTATTTCTTCTAGTGTAACGTGATAAAGACTGTTCTCATTTCTTAATTCAGTGCAGTGTTAATTTTAGTGAAATTTGTATTGTGAAACGTTATAAACTCTTGTGCTATTCTCTGTTCCGTTATAGTTTATCTTTTTCTAGTGTGTTATAGTAGTGTAATTAATAAAGTTAATCAGTATAAATTGCCTCAAGTCTTTTATTATAGTGGAAACCCGTAACAATATCATTGCCAGAACCATGTTGGACCCCGACAGTATCAGCAGTGTCATTAAGTCAAAAAGGCTCGCTTCGCTCGCCTGCGAAACCTCTGTCAGTGTCAGCTGAGATGAAATTCGAATGGATTTGCTTTGATCATCATATCACTCAACAGGGTTCTTTTGGGTAATAATTCTGAATTAGTTGTTCTTTTACCTCAGCTCAACCTGGGTATATGATTTGAACGAATTCAGTTCAACAGTTTCCGTGAAATAAACAAAAGGGCAGATTCCACACATTGTAAAACCTTATTACAGGCGTAACCTCAAAAGAAATTCAAAATTAATTGGACACAGCATTTCTAGACCTAATCTGAACCTGTTTACCAAATCTCAACAATTTCTGCATATTGGTTCTCGAAAGATCTAAGAAAAACTCCAAAAAATGGTTGAACGCTAATATTAAGCGTAACCTTATGAAGTATTATATAGGACATAGTTCAAAACTTAAGTCAATATCTTTCAAATTAGTTCATCTTTAATCTCGCTGAACCATTGGATTCACAATAAGGATTGGTCGTATCAAGACGGAATATAAGCATTTATGAAACCCGCAATACATCTACCATTTTGAAAAACTGATTACTGACGTAATCTTGAACGGATTTCGAAAATATTTTTTTCACACAACATTCCTAGACCTTAGACGAACCTCTCTACAAAATTTCAACATTCTCTGCCGATTGAATCTCAAAAAACTGTTAGAACGCAGAAAAAAAATAGAAAAAAGCAAATATTGGGCGTATTCTTGAAAAGTTTCAAAAACCCGTTCTAAGTGCGCGTCTAAACGTTCAACTGAACATGGCTTCCAAGTTTGAACACATTCGGTTCAGTGGATTTTTAATTCTGGTGATGATTGAATGAATGAATTAGTGCCATTTCGCTTTTATAGATTACTAGCCGGCAGGCTCGCTTCGCTCGTCTTCTCCGCCTAGCCAGGGGGCTCCGCCAGATATCAACATTTTCTACCGATTGGTTCTCGAAAAAAAGAGAAAACGCTGAAAAACTAAAGAAAGAACTCAAATATTTTTCGTATCCTTATGAAGTTTCAAAAATCCTTTCTTATCGCGCATCTAAACCTCCGACTGAACATGCCTGCCAAATTTGAACGCATTCGGTTCAGTCGATTTTTAGTTCTGGTGATGAATGAATGAATGAATCAGTCAGTGCCATTTCGCTTTTATATATAGAGTGTTTCAGGAGGGATGTGCAATACTTCTCAGGCTGATTCCCTACACCAAGTAGACAAAAAAGTTCCATGGGACACCCCCCCCAAAACGCTTTGTTACCTAGATAACAATGGCGAAAGATTGAGATTTTTCAAAATATATTAATTTTTAAAATTTTTTAGAAGCTTTAGTAAGGTTCTAAAATAATTAATTCCCATGTAAAATTAGCTGAGGAATTCAATGAAACCAGTTCTGAGTTTGTAACTTCAACAATTATAGAGATAATTGGAAAAATATGCTAAAAACGTCATTTTTAAACAATAAGGCTTATAACTGGTTAGGGAATCATGAAATTGTATTTTTTATTAATGAAGGTTGAAGAGAGACAGATTCTAAAGAAAAAGTTTAATGTCGGCGATTGTGTGAATCTCACCCAAATCTCAGAAATGGCGATCAAAAATCGAAAAATTGACAAAACATAGCACAAGTGATTAATTTGTGTTTAGTAGCAATTTTGCGATTTTTGATCGCTATTTCTAAAATTTGGGTAAGATTTACACAATCGCCACCATTCAACTTTTTCTTTGGAATCCGACTCTCTTCAACTTCCATTAATAAAAAATACAATTTTATGATTCCCTAACCAGTTATAAGCCTTATTGTTGGAACTGGTTTCATTAAATTCCTCAGCTAATTTTACAAGAGAATTGGTTATTTTAAAACCTCACTATAGCCTCTAAAAAATAAGAAAAATTAGTATTTTTTGAAAAATCTCAATTCTCCGCCATTGTTATCTCAGTAAAAAAGCGTTTTTGGGGCTTGGTCCCATGGAACTTTCTTGTCTACTTGGTGTAAGGAATCAGCCTGAGAAGTATTGCACATTCCTCCTGAAACACTCTGTATAGAGATTTGAAAAATTTGATTCTTATATCTGTCCTTAACATTGTAATTGTAATAAAACATATAAATAAATAAAAATCCTGGAACAGACCTAGAGATAACTGCCCCGCTGACTGATTTCTCCTGAGCTTCTCTTCAGCGTCCTTCTTGTCCAAGGATGAAATAACGATAACATCCTTATCCTGGACAAAGTTACTGTAGTCCAATCCATTTTCCAGACACAGGATTCCTACAGCTTGATAACTGTCCAATGCCGCACTGGAAAAACAATTTAAATATCAACGAATTCCTACTAGTAATTCAAACTCAAATTCGAAATTTGAATTTCTCAAATTAGTCTTAATACTATATAGTCTAATATTGTAGTCGATGAAAGCAGAGATAAGACTTCATTTTTGCTACACCCTGCTAACTATCACTTGAGACGTAATAAACAAACCTTCTGTATGTAAATTATATAGGTTTTCCTTTATCCGACGGTCGGTCGCAGTCTAACATTATAACCAATCACTGCTCTTGTTTTTTCAATCTCAAGGACAAGGACAAGACAATAGCTGTGATTGGCTTCAGCTGTTTAACTGCGGCCGACCGTCAGTCCTTTCCGCATATAGGAAAACCTAGGTACCGTACCTACCTTATGATTATTATTAGCGTATGCCATATTTGGTGGGAAGTCCTTAAAGGATGTTCCACCGGCAAAATAACCTCAATAATTATCCTCGATAGGAAATTGTGGTAATGATCCACGGAGATTTAAATGTTTAAACGTTTTTTTCCAATTTGAGAGAGTTCAAAACACAAAAATATCACCAAAATAACTTCTGCGTACCTACCTTTACACGCATAAACATGCAAAAAGTTTGTTTATTTCGTCTCAATGGATAATGAATAGGTAAAAGGGCTATTATCAATGTATGTTATTAGATAACAATCAGAAACTCAGACAATTTTTTCTATTCTATTATTAATTTTGGAAATATTTTGCTTTCCTGAGAGGCATTACGAAGTGTGTCGTAACAGATAGGCTAAATTAGAATAAAGAACTTTAAAACTTAGGGCTGTTTAAAATAATTGAAAAATAAATAAAAATCAAACACCTTTTTTTGAAAACTTTAAAATTATAAAAAACACATACATGTTTCGGGAGCTAAGCCCATTCTCAATGTGGATAAAAATAGTTATAACTATTAATAGATAACTATTTTTATCCACATTGAGAAAGGGCTTAGCTCCCGAAACATGTATGTGTTTTTTATAATTTTAAAGTTTTCAAAAAAAGGGTGTTTGATTTTTATTTATTTTTCAGGCTAAATTAGGTCTACATCGAATCAATTAATTCTACACTGATGAATTCCCATATATGAACTTATATAATTATATTCTGCTACTGAATAATAAGATACGGCTTTTCATAAGATACTCACTGGATGAGATTGAAATAGTTGTGTAGCTCCTGGGTGGGGCAGGTCTGCCAGTCATGTTTGTAGCCCATGAGAACAGTGTTGGGGCGCAGCTTGCCCAGACCCGTGAGTTGCATGAGCGCCTCGGCAGCCGTTTCAAAATTGGCGCCCAACTCAGAGCTCACCGCGTAGAAGGCCTTGATGCGGTGCTGCTCCAGCCATCTCTGCGCTTTCTGTGTGAGAGCGTCGTGAACACGCTGTGAATGAGTTCCCTGTCAATCAAATTCATTGATATTAAATGAAAAGTCAAGATGTTGTCAAACCAGTAGCCTAATTTATAAAAAATCAAGATACCAGTTTCGGTTCTTACAACATAACTAAAACTAAAACTTAAAGTACAGAGCAGCAGTATTTGTACTAACGGTAAAGCACCGCTATTGGTAGCCGCTTGAGCTAATGACAGTGAACATCTGCCATTGGCCTAGACAAACTCCTCCCCATCAATTAGCGGTTCATTCAAACATTACTTAAAATGGTGGTTTGAACAGTGAATCCAATTATAGATCAATAGATAATCACAATAACCTACGAAAAAAATGTGAAAATGTTACGGAATAATGAGAAAACAATGGAATAATTTCATACTGTAGGCTAATATCTGACTAACAACTCAATTATTATGATAAAATTGGATTTGTGGTGTATTGGGTGAAATGAATCGCTGGTCAAACTTAACTGTGAATGATCTTTTGTTATCCTATTTGTTTCTTAAGCTTCCAGAATGTTGAGAATTCTGCCTTTATTATTAAAATGCAGGAGCTCAACATTGTCTTCGTCCTTGAACTTGTGATTATTCGTTATTTAAATGTTCAACAAAGTTTGAATCTTATCCATTACATTTATTCCAATCTTTCATATATGTTCTCCCACCCTAATTTTGATACTTCTACCAGTTTGACCAACATAGGTCGCATTAAAATTCCCACATGAGTGAGGTATGTTACGGGGTATAGTGACCCTTAATGAGGCTCAAATGACCATGAGTCACTCTGTAGAAAAAGAATGCAGCTCACTATACTGTATCGGTGAATATAAGGAGATAAATAACTCTTCAATATAAAAAGAAAATCAGAAAATATTAAATATTTTATAAATATCAGTGAATATAAAAATCACTGATATTGTGTATGTATACTGTGAAGAGTTCAGGTGTATTGCGGGTTGCCTATACTCACTATTTGCTCACTATAGAGAGTCATGCACTCCATTTCGCCCACTATCCTATTATCGGCGTATCAATTGAAATTTTTGTTTTTCCATGGCTCAACAGCCCACGAAGGGCCCAGGCCTACCAGCTGCTGCCAGTTTTATAGTCACTCCACTATACAGTCCATCCAAGCAAAGGAGACGCCCAGGCGATTCATAATAAATATAATTTAATAAAATTAGTTCATACCTTGAGTATGTGTCCGCAAATCAGGAGCGAATTGCCCTTGGTGATCAAGTTGGCAAAATCGATGAGTGCCGGGCGGCAGCCAGGCTCACCGGACAAGGCGAGCACCTGGGGCCGGTAGTTTTTCACATGCTCAGCGACACGATTCAATTCCAGCGCCGATCGCAGGGCAAAGTTGTAGGACTGCGCCTGTGTCGATGAGCCCCAGTTCACCTCTGCAATCATCATTACAATTTCACTCATATCTTGCTTCACAAGAAATCATGTGTATAATTATAGGCTACTGTATCTGTAATAACGTATAATCTTTAAATTTGTAAAACAATAGCTGTTATAAGCTGATATAAATTATTAACTGACAAAATTTTCAAATCAAAATCAATTTATTCAATTTATCATTCCACGATGTTTTCAAATAACCGCGCTCAAAAAGTAGCAAAAATTTCTTGTTTAGGTGAGTATATAATCTCCTAATCATTATGCCTGTAGTCCATTCACGATCACTTGAGACGAAAGAAACAAACCTTTTGCGTGTGTGTGCGTCTAATGGAAGGTCTTCTTCTATACGAAAAAGTCTTTTTCAGTTGAACAGCTGACTCTTGTCTAGAGCTGTGATTGGCTTACAGTCCAACTTGTCTTGTCTCAAGACTGTTGTCTTCAGCTGTGATTGGCTACAGCTGTTGGTCTATGGCCGAAAGTTTCGCATAGAAGAAGACCTTCCATTACACGCACACTCACTGAAAAAGTTTATTTATCCCGTCTCAAGTGATCGTGAATGGAGTATAGTTTATAAGATGCCAATTGGCGAGGCGATTGTCATGAGACAACTGATGCCGAGCGAAAACAGCTGATATTGTCTATTTGAGTTTTCATTAAGCCATGCCTAGCTGATGATTTTAAAATCAAAAGATTCAATAGATACTGTACATAAGCTGTAAATTTTAGGAGACAATTGTCTCGCCAATTGGCATCGTATAAGCTAGGCATTATAGCATAGGCCAATTTTTGCGGCTCATAACCGTATTCATACTCAATTGTATGAATTTAAATTTGGCGCTATTAGTTCACCACAGAATGGCGGGTCTTCCTCGTCTTTATAGCTAGGGAGCCGAATGAGCTTGGATATGTTATGATAATAATAAAATTGATGACAGAATATATTTATAAACTCAATACATAAAGAGATTCAAAGACGGGCGAAAATTATTCTCTTTTTTTTAATCGGATTTGAAAACCTTGGTTTCTAATAGTTTCTTAAATATATTTATTCTATTGATTGTGATGTACTACTTGCCTGGTTTTCTATAGGATACATAGAGGTAAAGAGTGACCACCACAAAGAAAGTGACCAATGCCGTCCACCAGGATATCAGAAACATCACAGCTATACATAGCAGAGTTCCAATCAAGCTTACCCATGCATTATAGTACTGAAAAACGGAAACATATAAATTCAGAATAGTACAGGGTGACACACGGGAGTCGGACGGTTTTCAATGAAATAATACTCGGCCATTTTTAAAGATAAATCATATTTTTTTCACAAGAGATCTAAGCCCATATGTCATTCAAGTTGGCAAAACTCATTATCTAAAATTTCAGTTATGTGTGAGAAATAATGTCATCAAAGTTACATCCATCATTTTGAATGCAGGATTCAACTCTGTTCTCAGAATTCTCCATCACACGGACTAACATTTCTACAGTCATAGCAGCACTGGCGGCTCGTACCCACGAAACAGGTGAAGTGCCCGTATCTTTTACTGCACAGCACTTCACCTGTTTGGTGGGCACGAGCCGCCAGTGCATAGCAGCAACTTCTTGAATGATTGATTTCTTCAACTAATCCAAATTTCGTTGCTTGAAACATAGCTCATAACCTGCAATTTTAGTTATGTGTGAGAAATAATGTCGTCAAGGTGAGGCCCATTATTTCTAATGCAGGGCTCAACTCTCTTCTCAAAATCCTCCATGACACGGACTAACATTTCTGCAGTAAAAGCAGAAATTTCCCTCACAAGCCACGAAATTTGGATGAGTTGAAGAATTCAATCATTCAAGAAATTGCTGATATCACTGCAGAAATGTTACTTGTCGTTCGTGTGATTGTGTGATGGAGGATTTTGAGAAGAGAGTTGAGTCCTGCATTCAAAATGATGGATATCACCTTGACGACATTATTTCTCACACATAACTAAAATTTATTGCAGGTAATGTAATTTGTTTCTAGTCACAAAATTTGCAAGAGTTGAAGAATACGATCATTTAAAAAGTTTCTGTTATCACTGCAGAAATGTTGGAACGTGTGATGGAGGATTTTGAGTAGAGAGTTGAGTCCTGCATTCAAAATGATGGATATCACTTTGACGACATTATTTTCCACACATTACCAAAATTGCAGGTGATGAGCTTTGCCAACTTAAATGGCATATAATGAGCTTTGATTTCGTGTAAAAAATATGATTTATCTTCAAAAATGGCCGATTTGGTACAATTTCATTGAAAACCGTCCGACTCCTGTGTGTCACTCTTTATAAACATTTCAATTGTCATAAATAACATTAATTCATAAAATGCAATTTCATCATATTTAGTATTCTGATCGAGTCAGTGCAGTTCAGAGAATAGGCCAAGGTTGTATTGTTGAACATTTTCAATGAATCTATTCACACTGCAATAAGTCTATTCCATAATATTACAATAATTTAAATAGATGGTCTCAACGATAGCTATGAATCTATAATCATAATATCATAACATTTAATCTCAATATCAAATTCATCTACTCTCATGAACTCGCATGAACGAACTGCAAGCTTATTATAAAAAAAACTAATTATTAGGCCTATTATGAATGATAGTATAGTATGACAGTAATTTAGGTAGCCTAAGGGCAAGAGTATGTCAAAAAGGTTATGGTGCGGATTTGGCTGCTGGTTAGGCTGCGGCCCACCTCCAGGTAGATCGAACGCATTGTTTGTTATGAGCGCGCTTATGACAAGACGGTGAGGAAGAGGTTTCAGCTGCGGGTCATAAGTGGGCTTTTTTAGCATGAGGCCCAGTCATGGGGGCTCACCGTGATTGGCTCGTCCGAGGCCACGTGACATCTTACTTTCGCACAGATGAAATATTAATTGCCACACATCCAGACATCTGTTTATTCATAATTGACTGAACGTAAGTGAGGTCTAGATTCAAGACGACGATTTTGCATTTCTCTTTATGTTTGTTTGCTTGTTCCGCATTTACGACAAAACGCGGCAATAGATTCTGATGAAATTTGACAGGAATGTTCCTCTTGAAATTGCGCGTTGATGTATATGCAAGGTTTCTTGAAATATTGCGTCTTAAGGATAAAATAAAAGGAAAAGGAATTACCTCCATACTAAAATATTACTATATACATTTATGCTTCTGAACATAGGAGAATTCACACTATAGAATTATTCATGCTGAACCTAGGGCTCTATAAAAAGGGGGGAAGACGCACCTTCCGCCATTCTGTGGTCAACTTATAGCGCCAAATTTGAATTCATTCAACTTGACAGTCAAACATATGATTAATCATAAAAATTATGTTAGGAAAAATAATAATAATCACTTTACAGAGCATTGATTTTGCATTTGGTTTCCAGTCTGGCAATTTCCAAGTCAATTTTTTAACCCGGATTCATCTTCTTGCATCTGACAAATTTGTATTTTTTAAATTTTAGTTTTATTATACGAATAGTTATATTCTTGACCTAACCCAAAATAAATTAACTATATCATCTGACATTGCTTATCACAGTATTCCAGTCTGTGCTCCAAAGTGGTGGGGGAAAAGCATCTCGATCGTAGACCTCCTCGTCATATACGATACTCACCTCAATCTGAACCCACAGCCTAACCAACAGACTATAGGACTCACCCGCACGGTATCCTTTTTGACATATTCTTACCCCACGAAGTGGGTATCCTATCATTATGATCAGTGTTACATTTTTGTCTCGATGTAAATTTTCCATTGAAATGTTTATAATTTGAAAATAAATAAATTAAATAATTTTATTAATGTTACTGCCCAGTGCTCACCTTAAATGCAGGTCTCCAGCCGGGGCATTTTGATATTGAAGCGTGGAAAACAGAAAAGTTGATGAGAGCATACGCGGCCAGAAAAAAGTTCGATAATAGCGGCGCGATGGCATTCAACTGAGCTGCGTACAAAAAAATACTATTGTTAAATCCAAATTATAGCACTTGAATAACGACTTGTAAGCTTTTCTATTCTTATTTCTATTGGTATTGAAGTTCATGGTTGTTGTTGAAGAAGGTATGAACCAGACATATATTTGTTCAGCTTTCTATATTGATTATGTTATTGTGATCCACATAATTCAAAATTATTTAACTTGTACAGTGGAACCTCGATAATTCGTACTTCATGGGACCAAAGGTTTTGTAGGAATTGGGGAAGATTACTTTAATTATCGAAGCTATTAATAACTAACTGGCAGGCTCGCTTCGCTCGCCTTCTCCGCCTAGCCAGGGGGCTCCGCCCCACCACCATTATCGGCAGTGTAAGTGAGTCGAAGAGGCTCGCTTCGCTCGCCTGCAAAACCTCTGCCAGTGTCAGCTGAGACAAACAGGCTCGCTTCGCTCGCCTGCAAATTCCGTTCAGAAGGGGTTCGAAATTTATTGAACACAGCATTTATTGACCTCATCTGGACCTGTTTACCAAATTTCAACATTTTCTGCCAATTTTTTCTCGGAAAATCTAAGAAAAATTCCGAAAAATAATAAAACGCTGATATTGAGCCTAAGGTAACCTTGGGAAGTATATCAGAAATTGTTCGAAACTTGATTCAATATCTTCTTAATTACTCCATCTATAATCTCGCTGAACCATTGAATTTACACTAAGGATTGGTCGTATCAAGGCGGAAGATGTGCAACCCGCAATACATCTACAATTTTGAAAACCTGATTACTGGTATAATCTTTAACGGATTTCAAAAATATTTTAACACAACATTCATAGACTTCATCTCAACCTGCCCACCAAATATCAAAATTTTTTACCGAATGGTTTTCGAAAAAATTGAGGAAACGCCGAAAAACTATAGAAAAACTTAAATATTCAGCGTATCCCTGAAAAGTTTTTAAAATCCGTTTTTAGCGCGCGTCTAAACGTCCAACTGAACATGCCTGCCAAATTTTAACGCATTCGGTTCAGTGGATTTTTAGTTCTGGTGATGAATCAGTAAGTGAGTCAGTCAGTGCCATTTCGCTTTTATAGATATAGATACAGGTGTGCCGGTTCAGAGAATCCACCCTGTATAATCACAATCAGTTCAACTATAAAGCTGGTAGGAGTGTTGAAAAAATATAGTATGTAAGCTAGTATGAAGGGGAGGTATATTGCTTCAATTCGATAAGAAAATCATGAAAAAGTATCAATTTGATAATTGAAGAAAAGTAGGCCTACTTCTTACCATAAAATCAAGCATAAACACAGGCAAGAGAAAGAAGAATCACTGGCGGCTCGTGCCTACGAAACATGTGAAGTGCCCGTATCTTTTACTATGGAGCACTTCACCTGTTTCGTAAGGATGAGCCGCCAGTGAGTTTTTAGTCTATGAAATGTTATGATAATAATAAAATTGGTTTGAAGCCATGATTATAGCATTTAAATTTCATATATGCCAATGGAAATTAATCATTATAGCTATATGATTATAGTATTCAAATTTCAATTATTTCATATATGTGATAGGTTGTAAGTAACATGGTAACGCCGGAGAGAGTCAGTGTTGGTTTAACAAAAGCCTACCATTTGTTATAGTCTGTTCAAGCAAAGAAGACATTCTGGCAAGATAGGAAAATGACTACAACTCAGCCAATGTTGCTTCAAACGTTGTAAATTTTGTTTTCAATTGAAGGAAACTTTTTGATGTACGATCTAAGACCAAATTAATAATTTTTGAACCTATATTGACCGAGCTGGAGTCATTTTCCCATCTTGCCATCAGAATGTCTTTTTTGCTTGGACCGACTATACCGTATAGGTTTTGACGTATTGTTGGCTGTGGATAAGTACAATTTGAAATTTTATCAAATAGCGTGCTCCGTTCTCAAAAAGCATGACGCATAATAATGTAATAGGTACCATGCATAAAAATTGAGCAAACATGCAATTATTGCTTCCATCGAGTTACCAAACCGGTATGTCAATATTCTGCGTGAAAAATAGGTAATTTCAATTGTTATTGAACAATTTATTGGCCTACATAGACTCTATACGAAACTGCGGAGAAGCTAAATAAACGTCATTTTCAATAGATACTCATTTTTGATAGAATTGTCTGTCAACACTTACCGTATAAAAAAGCCACTATAAAAAAACTTTTACACAGATAAACTTGAAGCTCTACAAAATGTTGGTGAGTTCACCGTAGTGCATTGTTAATTTTAGTTAATTTTCTATTTAAGACTCTCCTTTCATAATTATATGTAGGGTAGCTATTGTAATTAAACTTATTCAATAGTTGATAGATAAAATGAAATAAATCTAATACCCTTTTCAATAATACTTTTAAAGTTTAAAAAGGATATTTCATTTTATCTATAAATTATTTTAAATAGCCCTAAGTTTAAAGTTTAATATTTTATTCAATAGTTTATAGATAGGCTAAGTCGTATCACTGACGTCTCGTGACTTGGGAGAAGGTGAAGCGTTGTACAGTATAAGATACGGCCACATCACCTAACGAGCCGCCAATGGAAATTAATCATTATAGCTATATGATTAAAGCGTATTAAATTTAAATTTAATACGTATTATTGATCAATCTTTTGAAATAGGGCTCTAAACGGTATTTTGTTCTTGAAAAACTCGAAATTTTCTGGAATAATTCAAATAAAAAATACCAATACAAATTGAAAATTAAAAATTTCAATTTTAAAATTTCAAATTAAAAATTATTTTTAGATCATATTCTATGCCTACTATTTAAAAATAACAGCTCTTGAAAGGTATTTCAAACAATAGAATACCAAAAATCTACCCTTTCAACTGCCCAGGTGGTGACCAAAAAATGCTGATTGCTGAGACTTGAACAGCATAAAATTTTAATTTATATTTTCATTCAACCTTAAAAAATAGAGCTCTCGAACAGTAGCCTTCTTTGGACTAGGAAAAACAAACATCGCCCCATCTTCCTCAACAGCATGAATCTGTAATTTCATTCTGATTGTATGCATCAACTTATTTCAATTCGAAGGGAGTCCTAAAATTTGAGAAGACATCAGTTGACTATACGAGTGAAGATTTTTGTTTATTGAAGAAATGGGCCGTTTTTGGTTCAAATTAAGGACCGTAGACAGGAATTACAGGTCCCGGGCAAAATCACCTGATCAGCCCCCTCATAGCATATTTATTTCGCGTAGGCTTTTATTAGTGGGGAGACCCAAAGGGTTGTTCCACTTCGCAATATTATAACCTAATTTTTCACCTCATAGAGTATACAAAAGCTGTTTGAAAAATATCTTTCCCACATTTTTTCAAGTGTAAAACAATATTTCACAGGCTTTTCCCCAAAAATAATTGGAAAACCTGATTTTTATCATTTTTTCCAATATAATTTTCATTTTGTTAAATTCATTTCAGTTCGAGTATGATTCATTCTTGTAGGACCGCCAATCATTCTACCGCCAACCTCTTTTTTCAAACATTGTGCAACTTTGTTTTCGATATTGTCATCCGTCTGGTATCTAAATACTGATGAGTTCTTTGTCTCTCTCTCTCTCTCTCTTATGTTCATATCTATAATACATCGCTGCAATATCCATGGATAATTCTGAGGCGATCGCTTATTGGGGCACAAAGACTAGGAGCTCCCAGCCCAGAGGCCCCTGGTGACCGCGAGGCTCCCACCCAGGGTGGACTGGGCCCGAATAAATAGGAATAATATATTTGGAAAAAATACAAATGATTTTTCTAAAATTTATTTCACCAATTTTGAAATGAGTGTTGAAACTTAATGATTGATTAGTTCAAGAGATCAAGCTCAATTCAATTAAAATTGAAACAAAAAAAAACTTTTAATATAATTTAAAAAAAAACTTAATATAATTTAATAAACTTATAATATAATTTTTATCAAGCTCCTGTATAATCTTAGGAGCCCGGCCCCGGGAAAATGATCCGACAAAACACTCTGATGAAAATAATGTATTAAATATCACCAACTACTGGAAAAATACTTTACACATGAAGTAAATCGGTATTATTAATCAATCTTTAGAAATAGGGCTCTAGAACTTTATTTTTTGCTAAAAAAAATACCGGGGGTGGTTCCCCGGACGTCCTTTTAATTATTGTGCGGGGAGCGGGGAGGTCTCCCCAAGCCCCCATAGAGGTCTGGATCCGCGCCTGCTGCCCCCCCCCCCCTGGAATTTTTTTCTATATACGCCACTGGGTCAGATCAAAGAATATGTAGAGATATATGTAGATATATATATATATGTAGAGAATATGTATACTTTATATTCACTGGTCAGATCATAGATTATGTAAATTTTTTTTAATAGTTTCTTAATTTAAAATTTTTACCTATTGCATAATTTGTTCTTGATTTTTCTGTGATATGAAGTTAGCCTATTAATTTGACTTGAAAAAGGTTTGTGTGTTCTACTCTTAACAGTAGCTGTTTGGTATTTGCAGAGACTCTACTGCATTCTGCTGTTGACATTATTGGTGTTGGTCTGCCAGGACGTACACGCCTGGTGCTGCGGCACACCGAAAACTAATGATAATGATGATGATGATGATGGTGATGACGGTTACGATCCACATGACGCCCAGTCAAGAAAAGCATCGAAGGGGTAGCATCCTTGAGAAGGATGCTGAAAAATAATACCAGTTTCGTAATGAAAGAAAGGGGGTTTCACCCTTTTTTTCACTATGAAGTTTATACAAAGATGCGTTACCTATATTCTTGAAGTCTTGTATTGCCACCACTAAGTGGCATGTTCAGTTATATTTTATTATTGAATAAATGAAATTCAAACGACATGTGATCGATCTTTTTCTTTTCTTACTTTGAAACCTTTTTTTCTGGTATGATGAACCCCAAATGAGCCAGCTTTAGTCTGTCCAAGCAAAAAGGACATTCATCTGGCAAAATGGGAGAATTACTCCGGTTCAATCAATATTGGCTTCAGTATCGGTTCACTGTGATTGGTTCAATAATAAGCGTCTACTTATAGCGCTGCTTGACATTCAGTAATAAATATACCGTATAGAAAAAACTTTCAAAAATCAACGTTTTAAAACTCGACTAGAGATAAGAAAATAAATTCTCTGGCCAGCCACCTTCAAATTTCTTTATGTATTGATAAGGCCCATTCTACACGGGCGTAGGAAACTCGGCGTTCACGTCGCGTCGGCAACGCGTGCTCGACAGAACACATTGTGTTAAATGGGCTTGTCTACACGAGCGAAATAATCACGCGTTTTCACAGCGTCAGCGGGCGTCAACGCGTTGCCAACGTCGAGGTCGGCGTTAGCTGGGCGTTAGCCACGCGTTGAGAACGCGTAATTATTTCGCTCGTGTAGACAAGACCATTCAACACAATGTGTTCTGATGAGCGCGCGTTGATCAGCTGGGTTTTGTATCACTTTTTCTAGGTTAGGTTCATCAGCCATTTTAATTTTCTCTTCACGCGTTTGCTACGTCTTGTGTAGTTTGCAAAAAATTTTGACGCGTTAACGCGACGTTAACGCCGCATTTCCTACACCCGTGTAGAATGGGCCTAACTAATCAATATCCGGGTATAGTGATCGGTCCAAGCAGAGAAGACATTCTGGCAAAATATCGGAAAACGATCAGCTCAGTTGATATTGATTGAAAATGATGAATTTTGTCTAAAAATTTTCCTACAATTTCAGACCAATTCATATTTTTTTGAATCAATATTGACCAAGCTGGAGTCATTTTTCAATTTTTTCAAAATGTCTTCTTTGTTTAGACAGTCTATATCCGGGCTCATTGCTTATAGCACCTGATTGGAAACGTTGTTGGTTCATTATTGTTGGTAATAGTACATTACACTACAAGCACAGAAAGTAGGTGTTTACGGTATGAGGATAGTTTCCCGGGAATATGTTATCCGAATACCGTAAACACCTTTCTGTGTGAGTTGAGTACGGTACTTTTCGCCACACTGCGAGAATAAGAATAATAAATATTGTATAAGAATGTTTGCGGCGATTGCTGATTCGAACTGAAGTAGGCGGCTTGAGAAGAAAGTGCATTGTCGCCTGATCTAGCGGCCGGATAGGTAACTACCAGTCTCTTTCTGTGCACTAGCTCCGAAAGAGCCCTCTTTCGAAGCTAGTAGCAAAACCGCCTGTAAATGGCGTCTTTCGAATCTCTTGAGTGCACAGAAAACAGCTGCTTTCTGTGCAGTGTGGCGAAAAATTAGAATAATGTAGAAACATCTAGTTATTTGCTGATTGCCAATAGGTTGATTGAAAGTTTAATCAATTTGGTTCACATTTGTTCATTACCGGTAACTGTTTCACAATAGTTACAGTAACTGTGAGTTGACAGCTGAGATGTCTTCTCATTTATCAGCTAATGAAAAGAAAACATAAAATTAATTGATGTATTGTGTCTCTGACTCGCAGTATTATCATTAACTATGGATATAAGGTTGGTTATAATTATTATACTATACTTCCTATACTAGGTCTATACTATAATTTACTTATATCCATAGTCAATGGTATTATCGAAAAAATTACAAGACTCTATGTGAGATGAATTTAAAAACAAAAATTTTCGTTTTGAATGTTTTTCAGAAATTATTCCAAAATTTGACTTATGATATTATGCATGTGAACCGCCGTGATGAGCTGAGAACAATGAGCTATGATTTGTCAAATTTGTTCACTCTCACCAAAGTCAGAGGGGTCCCCCCTTCAAGGGTCCTTTATTATGCCCTTTTTATGCTAGAAAATCACCTCAATTGAGTGTGGTGGGTGGGTAATTCAATATATTATGATGATGAAATAAATTATATTCTGCCAGGAAACTTTAGTACAGTTACAGAAAGACTTTTTTTCAAATAATAATAACAAGGAATGGCGGATCTTTGGGAATGCAGGGATATATGTTTACAGGTCGAAAACTAGCTCGAAAACTATTCAAGATGGAGAGATCAATTTGGTCTCAAATTGTAGAGAACAGAATTATCCTCAGATAGATTTAAAAATACACATTTCTAAAACATCTGATGTGTGTTATAAACAATCAAAAGCTAAGAAGTGTCAAATTTTCATGTTTTTGAAAAAATACTACTTTTTTGAAAAATCATAACTCGGTCATCATTCAACATAGAAAGCTGAATTTTATACCAATCTATATCATAATGATTCATAATCAGAATTCAACGTTGTATATAATTATCATTGAAAAGAGAACTCAATTCTCCACGGGGTTGACTTTTTACTAATTTTAAGTTTATTTCAATAATTTGAGTTCAATAATTTCATAGTTAATTAATAATACAATAATTATTAAAATAAACTCAAAATCGAAAAAGTAAGAAGTCCACTTCTTGGAGAATTAATTCTTTATCTAATGACATGGAGAACGTGGAATTCTGTCCATAAATAGAGGCTCTATCTGCTCCAAGAGATTGTTGCATTTCCAACTGATTAACTGTATGTTATTCACAGGTGTTCTGCGCCTTCACTTGGTTGTGAAGACTGGCTTATGGTTGGGAGGATCAACGTGCTAACCACAAGTTACTACTATCCTGGTTGATGATCATTCGCTTGCTGTATGGTTTGTCCGGGCGGGGAGGGCATTCTGGTGTGGTGGGGGAATGTCTTTCGATGGAAGAATTATTAGATATTGCAGTACACCCACTGCTGGACAATTTTAATAATAATTAATTTGAATCTCCATTTATTGCTATATAAATAGACAAAGGACTTCTGCAATGTCCCAAATAGCAGGCGAGATCCATTGAATGAGACTGTTAAAAAAAATCCGCCCGGACCGGGAATCGAAACCGGTACCCCTCGGTTGCCGGCCAAGTGGCAGTAGTAGTCGGCAAACCGCCGAACGGCAGAATTATGTCCTATAAGAACAATGTAATTTTTATCAATCTCTTGGAACTGATAGAGCCTCTATTTATGGACAGAATTTCACGTTCTTTTTCTCATTGGAAAGAGAATTCAATTCTCCAGGGGCGTGAATTTTTACATTTCGATTTTAAGATTATTTCAATAATTGGAGTTCAATACTTTTTTAGTTAATTAATTTTACAATAATTTTCAAAATTGTTTCTGCTGCTTGATTCTGCTGTTCGGCAAAATTACCGACTTCTACCACCCACTCTTAAGTACTTTTTCTAACTTATTTATATTCATAAAACCAATAAATGATGAAATTGATTCAGAATTGGTGACTATGTTATAAATTTGGTAGATTTGGTAAATTTTGGTAGATGTTAAGAGTCACGCAATAAACAAGTCCCATCCTAATCTTTTAGGAAGAACAGTGGCCGTCAGCATAAACAGAAGGGGAAAGAAATAGAATTGCCAAGCTTTGAATTCGCTGGACGGCGTGTTTAATATTCTTGTTGACATTTGTAATCCAGAAGTATCGATAATTTGATGTAAGAGAAAAGCACCAGTAGAGGTCACTTATTGGTTGTTTTTTCTTCAAAATACGGATTTGGTGCCTTCAAAATAGTTCTAAATCTGCTAGAGACTTAGCTTATGCTATTTAGCAGCTAAATAGTTCAAGAAGAAGCTCGCAGACTATCATGAGAGATTTTTGAGAGAAATTTATTGTTGCTATTTCACTCAACTACATGGTTTTAGTAAGAAGCTTAGTTTTCTCTTAGACGTTACAGTAAAAAGGCATGCGTACAAATTGTTATATTATGACAATAAAGTCTGTAAATTTCGCTATTTCTGGTGTTATAATCATTCTCCAGAATGTCTAGGTGTTGTTCAGAAGGTTTCTAGCCAAATATAGCTAATATTTTGGCGTAAAAGCAGACTGGCCACTACTAGAGCAAGAAACCGTGAGTAATCTAGTAGTGGCCACGTAATAGATATTTTTGTAGAAGTTGTAGATATTGTAAAAGTTCATGTAAATTGAATTAATGTTCTCCTAAGACTGTTTCAAATTGTTTACAGAGGAAAAACAACTTTGAAATGTCTATTTATGGTTTAAGCTCACTTTTCTAGTGGCTTGTTAACTACCAACAATGCATTACCAATTCAACTCATTTTAATACAACCGATTATTATTTCTAGAGTTATTATCACTCTGGAATGTAAAATTAGTTTACTTGAATGATTGCAACAAACAGGTTGGGAAATTCAATTGTAAATAAGCATAGAATATCATGTGGCCAATTCATGTAGATTCTGGATCTATTTTGAACTTAAAGTGAACTTAAATTTTGAACTTAATACCATGAGGACCCGAATCCAAGAAATTAAAAAAAAATTAAAAATGGCGGATGATATGCCAAAAATGGTGTTTTAAAAGATTTTCTCGAAAACGGCTCCAACGAATTACCGCTCCGCCCAGTAGCTTCACCCCTCCTACCCCTCTATAACTTCAATCAGTTTTTGTTTAGTTTTAGCGTGTGGTTTAGACATGAGACACCAATTTCATAAGTTTTACCGGTCTGTCTGTATTCCAATCTGTTTGGAATGTAGTCGGAAGATCTGGCTGGAGGGGAGTCTAGAAATCTAGCCCCACTCCTCTCACAGCACAACGTATTTGTATAATTTCGTCAGCAAAATCCTGAGGGCTTCCGTTCTCATGAAAAGTTTCAGAAGCTAACAATTTCCGAATTTTAATTTGAAAGGGAAAAATGAATAAAATGATTGACATAAGTAATGCTTAAACTTTGGGGATCTGACGAACCTTATGGTTTATGGTTCATGACACTATAAGAAATTGAAGATCAATATTTGAGAAATATGCGAAAAGTATCAATATAGATTGAACTTACCGATTAGAACACCACCAAAAGCTATGCCAAATACAAGGATGTATCCTCTGATGGGATCATTGTTTGCGCCGTAACCTTTTGAAAAGAAGTGGATGAATGGATAGAGTTTGTCTTTGGCCAAAGCCTGAAAAAAATAATAACAACTATCATAGTACTCAACTATTACCGTAGATATACTATTCTACGGTAGAATAGTGTATAGTTAGTCTATGCTATTACTCAACAAAAATTGATATACCATATACGAAACTCAAAAGAATATCGACAAGTCCAAATGAAGTTTCATTGAAATTATTTAACACATTACCCGAGATAGCCAGGAACATATTGTACCAAATCCAATCTACAGGGTAAGATTATTTATTATATTATTTGTATAAGAAAAACCTAGAGCGCCTACTATTAGTCTAAATAATCCATCATTTATACTCAATTTCAGATTTCTTCCAACTACCAGTGAAGGACTATTTTTAACTCAAATAGTGAAATAATTCAAAACTATAATTATGAATTTACTCAATTGGAAATCACTACCCTGTACTTTTCAAATGTAATACAGTCCATTCCAAGTTTAAAACACTATTTTTCTTCAATACAATTCCATGTCCAATTATCCTAATATCTGCTGATCCGAATTGATCAGCCCCAATTTGATCGGTCCCAATTAGTTCGGATGGTCGGCGTTCTACTAGTAGAACAGTTACAGTACTGTAGCTTCTAGCTTTTTTATGAAAGGCAAGTAATAATGACAAAATTATCTTATCAATATTATTGTAGATTAATATTCAATTCGGGATTAGTATATTAAATTGGGGATAAATATTCTTGTTGCACTCATTTAAGCCAGAAATGAAATATTTGGGCTTGCAATGCTTAGTATCAGATTTATTCAATTTCTTTCTCTAATAAAGGAATTTTTTTCAAAAGAGTACCGGTACCCAAAAACTATATTTTTAGAGGTTTTAAGCCTGAATAGTGAAAAATTTGGCAACTACTACAAAGAGCATTCTATCTAGTGTCAAATAAGCCCGAATTTCCGGGGGGGGGGGAAGAATATATACCCTCAATCCCCCCCCCTGGGTTCACCCCTGCAAAATATTACATAGCGAGTGTGGAAAGGTAGTGTTTACAAACAAATTTAATGTTTTCAACCAAGTCTAGTTGAAGAGGATGGAATATGATAATGAGGTTGTAAAGCGCTGGCGGCTCGTGCCCACGAAACAGGTGGAGTGCTGTACAGTAAAGGATACGGGCACTTCACCTATTTCGTGGGTATGAGCCGCCAGTGTTGTAAACACCTTTATTCCCATAAGAGTTCCGTACATATTTTTGTCAAATAATTTAATATATATTTTATCAAATATATATATTGTTTCAAAATAATATAATCTTTTCGATTTCAATTGTAAAACTGAAATATGAATTTTTTGACACGACTGGAGATAAATAATATGACTGACCTGCAAGACTCTGGGAGCTCCTACAAGGCTGGCTATTGCTGATGAAAGGGTGGCCGCAAAACATCCTCCATAAATCAAAGGACCCCACACTGATACCAGCTCCATTGCCTGCAATATACAGATTGCTACAGTTTACTTATTTCAAACGCATTACTTATGCATAGGTATCATTTGTTGCCACTTATTTATGAAGCCACAGTTTCTATAACCTCAACATTTGGTATTCCCTTCCTAATATGGCTCATTTGATGCCAGTAGCAGTTCCTGAAACTAGCGCCAGAGCTGGTACTCCACTATAAACATTCGGCCAACAGTCACTAGAAAAAAGAGTCACTGTATAAACAATTTAAACATATCGTTTATATCACCATATTATGGTGCTTTTGAACGAGCTTCAATCTTCAGGATGCTAATTTAACATCTACAAAAATATACTATCATATACGTGAATGAATCACGTCTAAATGATGAAGGAGTAACCGAAAAGCAAAATAAATGAAACAGAGAATGATAGAATAACTATAGAATTAGATGAAAACGATGTGAAACTATTATGTAACTATCTATTAACATACGTATTATTATTAACATACGTATACGTATTAAATAGTGGGTAGTTTAAAAAATTGAGTAGAAATCTTTATTTTATCATATAAAAAAATGGGTCCATTACGTTTTGTATAAGTTCATGAGTTTTTTATGTATCATAAGTTTTGTATAGGTTCATGAGTATTTTATGTTCAAGGATTACATGCTTACACGAAGAGAAGTGAAAAGTCCTTATACATAAAAGTGGGTAGGCCTACTTCACTCCAAGTTCAAAATTAGACAATGTAAACTTTAAATCAACTTACTTGGTATAATCAAGATGATAATGTTGAAGAAAAATTGAATACCTTTAAGCATAACTCACATATGAGCCTATTTTTTCAAGTGATGCCCACATAAGTATTTCAGCTTGTACGTGGGTAATTGAAGGTGATTGATAAGGTGAAAAACAGCCATGCCTACTGAGTCTCGAACCCTGACCAGGCGTTGCTAGCGGACTAGAGGTTGTGACGCCCCACTGCGCCAACCGGGCCGGCAATTTAAATGAAAATTGTTTACTGTATGAAAAATTCCAAGATATTTAAGTTGATTGATTTGCACTCTGTAATATTGGATTATTTCAAAGTGTATTAAGGAATTTCCACCTCCAGCCTATCAAAGTATAGAAGCCATCTTTTAATTTAAATTCAAAACATAGTTTTCTTTGTACGATTTTCGAAAGGGGTGGAAAGCACCCCTTAAGGTAGAAAAGTGGCACCTGATTATCGTTTTGCAGTCCGTAGCGACAGGAGCCCGTCTGATTGGCGAGACAGGGCGCCGAAATGCTTTGCCAGGCCTCGCGGGGCGTCAGGCCGCTGTCGAGCGCCTCGCGCAGGGCGGTAACATTGCCAGAGGCGTCCCTCAGCACGCATCCACCCATCATCAGCGCATAGCTCAGGTAGGAGACGAACGTTGTCAGAATGGCCAGCAGTGTGCCACGGGGTATCGCCTTGCTTGGATCCTGCCAACAAAATCTGTATAATTAGGTATGGTCTGTCCAAGCAAAGAAAACATTCTGGCAAGATGGGATAATGAATGACTCCAGCTCGATCAACATTGATTCAAAAATGATTAATCCAGTTCCAAATTATAGAAACCATTCTGCTCCTCAATTCGAGACCAAATTTCCCTATAGCGTAGGAAGAACTCAATCACAAACGATGGATCTGGTTGCAACATTTAGCCAATCGGTGAGTTATTTTGCTGAAACTGAGTGAACTTGAACGTTTGTGGTGAAGTCCGATTAGTCACTTCCGGGCTAAGGCTGAGGCCGCACTGTCGGTGGGTAGATGGTAGAGGGTGGAGGGTAGATGGTAAATTGCCTGGAGGGTAGATAGCAAGGCGAGTGGAGGGTAGAGGGTAGAGAGTGGAGGGTAGAGGGTAACTGGTAGCTTCAACCATCTACCCTCCACCATCCATGCTCTATTATACAATATATTACTATGGACGGTGTATATGTTCTATAGATTTACCATCTACCCTCCACCCTCTACCCTCTACCCACCGGCAGTGCGGCCTCAGCCTAACTGTCAGTTTGGCTACGTCAAACTGTGGTTTTAGTTCATGTTGAAAGTGAGCCTAAGCATTGGTTTAAGAATCAAGTTAAACGATTTTAAGAAGCTGAAAAAACTTGTTCAAAGATCAAAGGAATCTTTCCTTTCTTTAAAAACATACATAAATATTTTGTATGAAAACAATAATTATAAAAAATATTGTGTATAGTGTGAAAGTTCGAATAATGCTCTTATCTTTCTCTAAAAACAACCTGCAAAAATTTAAAAAAATACCGGTGTTTAGTGTGTAAGATCAATGTGATTTACCTGAAAACGACTAGAAAAAAATACACAAGATACCTGTGTAATTCCAATACCGGTAGGCTATTATGTATGGGCTACGGTATCCAAAAACACTGGATTATATCTGAATAAAATGACTGACTTGCCTTCAAATCTCCAGATAAATTTGCACCGGCGACAATTCCAGTGACGGCCGGGAAAAAGACGGAAAACACTGAGAAAAAGTTGTGCTCGACCCCTTCAAAATATCTGTAGTCCTCCACAAGATTAGTTTTGAATACCTCTACTGAAACATTTCAATAATTGATAATATGAATTCATAGACAATGACTATAATGCATAATTATTGAATATTTGAGAATGACTATGATTAGTTGAAACATGTACTGTTTTGAAAAAATAATTCAAAAAGGGTACTTTGCACTGGCAGCTCGTACCCATGAAACAGGTGAAGTGCCCATATCTTTTACTGTACTGCACTTCACCTGCTTCGTGGGCACGAGCCACCAGTGGTACTTTGATAATTATTTAAAATAGAAAAGCAGTGATAAAAGTAGCCCTGAGATTAAGGAAACATTTATAGACAACTTTTTCTCATCAATAGATAAAACTCATAAACTGGAAAAATGAAGAAGGCACATTTATAATAAATGTATATATATTATATATATATATATATATATATATATATATATATAATTAATGTATTTGATTATTTTCAACTGAGTGATCAATTATTTCAAACGCAACCCTAACATCAAAAACGTTTCGAAGTGGTAAACTATTGAGTTTCCTAGTGGCGAAAATGTTCTTATTGGAAATCAATAACATTTCGTGTGGATGAAAATGGAATTCGCCGTATAGTAGACCTACCCTTTTGACATTTTTTAAAAATAAACACTGTGTTTTAATAGGCTAAATGGGAAAAGAGGATAGGCTACTGTAATTTCTATTCATATTTATTAACATTCATCAATAATAGCTTTAGATAGCTTTTGAGGGAGGAGCGGCGCTCCAGTACTGATTTGTTCTGACGACCGAGAAATTTTGTTATTTCATTTATTTCAATTATATTGACTTAATTATAAAATTTTTGGGAGAGGAATAGCACAGGCTATGCCTATTTTTCCCTCCCAATTAAAGTAGTTGTATTGATGTATGAATAAAGAATAAAGAATTTCAGCTCAACCCATTATAAGAACTCTGCAATGAAATCTTTACTATAATAATATAATTTACACATAGGACATCCGGAATTTGATCACACATTTTTCTCCCGTTAAAACAAACCCCCGTTAAAAATTTATTTTTTACATTTTCTGGGGGAGGCCCCCCTGACCACCGGTAGCTTAGAGCTCCGTCATTGATAAATTTAGCACTACAACCCTGGATTATACATACAAAAATGTAATCAGTTATAAACAAAAACATTTCCGTCGGCTACCGTACTCAATTTCCCGCCATGATATATAGGTACAATATTTTTGAAGTTTGTATAATTATATTTTGAGTTTAATGTGGATTACCCAATAGAACGCTAAAAATTGTAAGATCATTAAATTCAGTCTATTTCACCATTGATAAATACGCTGTAGGCCTTTTACTACGAATAAATCTAGGTAGATATATTCAGTATCCAGTATGTTGAGAGAAGACTTGAGGATCGTGTAAGCAATCCAGCTGCTCAACGTGCGTGGGATACAAAGACTTCAACGCAGGAAGCCACACGAATTAGTTTAGTGCTAAAGTGAAAAGTTCAGTGTTCAAGAGCAGAGTATCCTTTCTTACTATGTGAATATGTTGAAACAATTTATAATTTATTAACCAATATAGAAGGCTAAACCAATGGGTCGTACCTTCTCTAATCACTTTGTATCAATTCAAGTTAAAATAGAATAGCTTATTAGTCTCTTACTAGGTGCTATATTAATGAATTGAATAAAAAAATAATTTTATACTTACAATTGTAGCCGACAAATCCTTTCGACATTTCAGTCAATGTTTTTGGACCCATAATGCTTCCCACGACAAAATCTACCTGTGAGGCTATAAGAACCATCAGTAACACCATTTGGGTCTGAAATTGGGAAAATCGACTCATTAATGAAATCAGATTCCACATTATATCAAAAGTTACATTACCGGTATTGCAAAAGAATACCCAGATCATCATTATCATTCATCTTATTACCCACGCACGTCACACAAGCCTATAAGCTCACGTGGGCTCGAGCAATACCTACTAATACATTAGTATGTATTACAGTATGTATACTGTATAGTATACAGTACTATAATACAGTTTACATTAGTATACATTAGTAGTATAGTATACATTAGTATGTATTAGTAGGTATTGGCTCGAGCTGCCGCTTGGGAATCGCACATTTTGAATAAAAAGTTTACAAAAAATGTTTTAAAAATTCTAAAGTAGCCTAGAAAGGATTTTTGTTCATCATTATACATGACTCGTCTTGAAATCATAAATAAATAAAAATAATTTTATTGCCAATAAACAAATAACATGTTATGGGCAACGTCAAACAATAATATTGAATTTTTTTCAGCAGAAAAAATTAAAACTGTTACAGAAAATGATAACTGTTCTCATCAGCGTATTAATCCTATTTATATTGAAATCCTATGGTTCTTCTTGTTCGTTTCTGGAACTTAAAAGAGGACTTTCATCGAAATTCAAAATTGTTTGTGATAAATATTTTTGGAAGTGAGAAATTATGATATTAAGTGAAAGTGGACTTTACTTTGGATAGACATATAACCTACATCTTAAACCTTTATCATCACTTTGCTTAAAATACCTTTGCTTGGAAACTTGGAAACCAAGTCGCAATTGTAAAGAAAGATTAAAGAATAATAATTCAACTTATACAATAAAATAATTTCAATCATACATAAACTTAAGCTATTGGTGAAAGACCTTACTCTTGATTTAAATCGATATATCCTGGTTATAGTTAAGTGATTTGATGCTCGAGAAACTCGTTGATAGAATAACAAGGATTTTTGACTAACCAAGAATACAGTTTTTGCTTGTACAAGTTATACGGAGCCTACAACCCAAACCTGTGGTAGTCTATTGGATAAAGTAACGCCAACAATTTTATAACTATTCTTTGCCTTGGATAACCTGCTAAAGGAGATGTCAATATGAGGGGAGTGAATCTTTCACTCGATGAGAAACAAAAGTGTGATGTGTCACACTTTGGATTGTAAAAAGTCTTTATTCAGCTCAAAAACGGACTCAAATCTTATAAGCTTCACATTATCTTGTTCAATTTTTACTATTTAAATCTACTTTACTTTTTATATTACCCTACTTTAATTTTTGTATTTACATTGAACATTATCAATTTGATTAGTTTATCTAAAATTATTGAACAAGAAATTAATAAATTTGAATTTACTTTTGAAAAATCCTATATAGGTACATGTTTCTTGTATTTGTATTTTTAACTATAAATACTGTTGTAATTTTCCAGCTGATACCGACGTTTCGGTTTTGGTTTATGAGAGTGAAGCCCAAATGAGCTCATAGGCTTGTGTGTGGGTAAAATTTTACTTGTACGTTGTTATAGTCTGTTCAAGCAAAGAAGACCCTCTGGCAGGATGAGAAAATGACTCCAGCTTGGTAAATATTTGTTCAATAATTATAAATGTGATCTTAATAGTAGATCAAATGGTTTCCTATAATTTTAGATCAAATCGATAATTTTGAACCAATGTTGCAAAGAAGACCCTCTGGCAGGATGAAAAAATGACTCCAGCTTGGTAAATATTTGTTCAATAGTTATAAATGTGATCTTAATAGTAGATCAAATTATTTCCTATAATTTTAGAT
Organism: Sogatella furcifera; assembly: GCA_017141385.1. Taxonomy (NCBI): domain Eukaryota; kingdom Metazoa; phylum Arthropoda; class Insecta; order Hemiptera; family Delphacidae; genus Sogatella; species Sogatella furcifera. The sequence continues at coordinate 13,354,167 of CM029553.1, forward strand.
TAAATCGATAATTTTTGAACCAATATTGACCGAGCATGAGTCATTCTCCCATATCTTCCCAGAGGAGCTTCTTTGCTTGGACAGACTAAAATTTTTGAATGTTTTCAGCAATAAAGATTTTGACATTATTCATCTATTTGATCAATATTATTTATTATTAAATTTGAACAATAAATGATGGATAAAACACAGACAAATCGTCGAAAACATCGTTCAAAATTATAAATTGATTTTACCCTGGTAACCCAGTCCATGCCAACGAACGCCAGTATGAGAATGCAGACGAGCGTTACAGAGCCGACCACCCGGATGTCGTTGGTGCCATTATCGATGATTGACATGCCGAACATGCGCAACAGGTCCTGAACCGACTCGCAGAATCCGACTATGTACATGGAGACGGCCACCGCATTGGCTAAGGTGAACATGAGGCCGATCGCCCCACCGAATTCCGGCCCCAGCGAACGCGAGATCATATAGTAGATTCCACCTGAAATCGATACAACCAATAATGCTCGTTTATCATATCTTGGAATTAGACGGGTATTATACGATTAGATTTCTTTATTAATATAGACAATAACAGAACATTCACACTCAGATTCTAGATTGCAATTAGATATTGTGAGTAATAATGTACAAGAGTAAGTAACCTCTATACAGGAATACACGTAGTAACTATAACGTTTTGTGTGAATGACACTAGCTTAAAAGATAGTAATTATTCAACAGACACGGGTATACATGAACGCAGAGTTATAGAAATTATATATTTAGGAAAACTATATAGGCTACTATAATTAATTGGCAATCTTATCCATTACGATTGAATTATCTAAATGAAAAGGCGAAGTTTGGACATGAAGATGTCCATTCTTGGGAAGGAATAACAAAGGTATCCTTTCCATTAACACTTGGCCTTGAAAATTTGCACATCATGATTGTTAATCCTTATTGAATAAGGAATAAACGATAATAGATCTATGACATATTTCTATTATCAAACATCTGTGATGATGAAATATTACCGTGTAATGAACCAAATATTATAAATTATCATATTCTATGTCATATGTTCTCCACTTCTCCTATGGCAGGTATTACACGATAATATTTCTATGATCATAGTTGATTTCGTATTTTCATCTCTTTCCATATGATCAACTATGATCATAGAACTATTATCGTGTATTACCGGCCTATAGAGAACATATTATAATATATTTGATAATAGATGTATGACATAGAAATATTATCGTGTAATAGCGGCCTTACGTCTGAAAAACCCAAAAGATTTTGTATTTTGAGATGAGATATATTTTTTCAATTTTCAATTTATTCATACACACACAAGATTCATCAATATTGAATAGAAATTGATTATATCAATAAAAAACATTAAAATATAAAATAAATTAATTAGGCCAGTATTACACGATAATAGTTCTATGATCATAGTTGATCATATGGAAAGAGATGAGAATACGAAATCATATTTTTGTCTCTTTCCATATGATAAACACTATGATCATAGAAATATTATCGTGTAATAGCTGCCTTAAATATGGGAACACATTACAATATGGGGAAGCAATGCATAAGTTACATGTTATGTGGTGAAAAGGAGTAGAGGAACAAGAGTTCTTCCAACTATGGTTATCCATGTCATAGGAAGGCTTTTGATCCTTGGAATTTTTGGGAAGGATTGGGAAAGGGTGTGACAGAGTAGATATACGTGCAGAATATACGTAACAAACGTCACATAACATATATGACACTGGCTGGGCTGCAAAAAGATCACTGTTGAATAGTGATACATTGACAATTTATTACAGGAAACCTTGGAAATATGATACATGGTAAATATCACTATAGAAACTATAGAGACTGTATAATCATAGTGTGGTTAAGTAATTGGTCTGAAAAGTTCCATAACAAAAGTGTAGAAGTACCGGTAAGTGGGGGTTACTTTGAGACAGGTTTACTAGTTTTCAAAGATAATGTGAGAAACGAATTATCCAATCTCATATATAATGGTACCAAGAGAAAGGTACACTTTTTGGCTATCTGATACGATGCCCCTATAGACCAAATATGGAGATGTTGTCCAATAATAAAACATAATATATGTCAAAGTCACAAAAATCAATGCGGGGTAACTTTGGGACAAACTGATTTTTCTGTTTAAAACGTATGTCGATTGATGACAACAACAATGTAGCCTATAAAATTGATCATTTGAACCTTAATTTATCGTTATCTACCCAAAAAAGTATCAAAAATTGGAAAATATAAGGATTGATTACATAATAAAACAATTACAAAATTTGAGAATCGACTGAATTGGTTTCAAGCATGTTACAAAAGTAAAATTGACTTTTTACACCTAAGGGTACTTTCATACGTCCCTATAGGCACTATAAATGATCAAAACTGCATATAGTTCTAAGCCACGTTTACACCGGAATGTTAGTAACATTTGTTAATAACTTTTATGTACTAAGTTATATAATATATACGTCTATATAATAATACGTTATTCAAAGAAGTTATTAACATTCCGGTGTATTCCGTGGCATTATACTGTGAAGGTTTACAGTTGAAAAAATATGATAATAGACAAAATTTCCCATTTTCTCAATGAATTTATTACAAAGTAAGTTTTTTATTCTAGAAAGATTGTTGAACTATTTTGTACTCAGGATGGTGTTTATGTTTATGAGGGAAACCCAATTATGAATGTGGGTGACCCTTATTTAGGGTTGACTTCCTGTTCCGCAGTTGTCCCAAAGTTACCCCGCAACCTGCTGAAATTTTGGTTATATCTTTATAAAATGCGAATAAAACAATTTTTTCAAGTTTTTCTAACGCTAGATTGAAGTCAACTAATATATGAATAGATCATAATAACGTTAGAAGTATATACCATGAAATGATCGATGGGCAATAGAAAGTTGCCAGATTTTCCACAACATTGAAAATATGAGTATTTCAAAGAATAGCTGAAACCGCCAATTTGTTTCACCCATAACTTCTGAGAAGTGGTCAATAGATAGCAGTACACCTAGAGCAACTGTTCTGACCGTTTTCAGAAACGTAAAAGCATGAAAATGGGGTAGTAATTGAAAAAATAGATAAAAGTCCACTGTCCCAAAGTTACCCCGCGTGTCACAAAGTAACCCCCACGTACGGTAATATTTTCCCGTCAATCATTTTGCCAAAGTTCTAGATTATATGGTGTGGATTACACGCAGACATGAGCTATTTTCATAATTGAACTTGTAATGTGTGAAGTGGTACAAGTTCAATTTTGTAAAGTTCTGCCAAGTACAGAACAGCCTTTTGCAAGATGGCGGAGGGAAGTGAGAGTGTAACTACGCATGCGCAGAACTGAAATTTTCAAGGTGAAATCACTTCAGCCAACCTACCGTTTTTACACTAATCACAATCATATTAATTTCACGAATAAAAATATTTTTATTACTGCATTTATTCAATTATTGACATATATGATAGCACAAATCATAACATTATTATCAACTAGGACAAAAAAGAATGATAGTCTAAGCCTGTACTATTTCTTCCTAAATTTGGTTATGTTAGAACTATTTTCATTTCGATGATTAGCAGCAGTGAATGGCAGCCATGTTGCCAAATGCTCTTCTATTCTTGGCAGAACTTAATTGAATTGATTTCATGTGTAGAGCGTGGCGGTCCTAATACTCTACAATCAATTATTTTATTTTCAAGATTAGTGCACTCCAAAAGGGGCCTTCGCCTAGGAGTGTCCATATTTATTTCGCTTATTTTAACATGTTATTCGTATTTTTAATCGAAACAGATAATGTCAAAATATATTTTGACAAACAATAGTTTGTATTTCTAATGCCCGGTTTTTTCAAGCAAACTCCAATTGGAGGGACCCTCAAGTTTACTACATTTCCTATACTTATCATAGAAAATGTCAGCTGTTCATCAAAATTTGAGGGTCCCTCAAGTTTGAGTGTGCTTGGAAAAACCGGGCATTAGTGTGCTTGGAAAAACCGGGCATTACCGCATTAGTGTGCTTGAAAAACCGGGCATGAGTGGTTTTTAATAAGTAAGTTAAGTTATATTCTTGTATTGAGTTAACCAGCTGGTTACAATGTTTTGCAATAATGTATTACAGTATGTGGTGCGAAATAAATAAATTTTTGAATTTGAATATTGTTGAACACACATGGGAGTAAGTTTACCTGCTTCTATGAGTCCATTGGTGCTTACTGCTGACATCGATAATGTTGTGGCCAGAGTTACAATGTTGGCTAAGAAAATAACAGCGAATCCCATACCTGTAAAACAATACGCAGGATATTATAAACTAGTATTCATGAATTTAATTAACTATCAAGGACTTCTATGAATCTTACTTTTAAAAAATATTATCTCACTGAAAGAGTTGATAAATTGAGTCCTATACCTGTAAAACAACACGCAGGATATTATGAACTAGTATTCATGAATAAAATCAACTATAAAGGACTTTTATGAATCTAACTTTTGAAAAATATTATCTCACTGAAAGTGAAAGAGTTGATAAATTGAGTCCTATACCTGTAAAAGAACATGCAGGAAATATAAATTATTATTATTATTGAATAATATTAAAACGACCAAGGACCTTTTCCATATATATACGGTATATATATTTCAAAAATAATATTATGTTACTAAAAGATTTGATAAATTGAGTGAATATAAAATTATAAGCAGAATAGTTTCAGCGAACGAATTTCCTGGATGGAGGGGGAATATTCCCTATATTCATCCCCTCAAACTGTGTGTCTTTTTTTAAATACCTTAGTATTTCAATCAACCGGCCGGCGGGTTGGCCGAGTGGACTGGGACGTTAAAACCTTCAGTCCGCTAGCGCTACTCTCGGTCGTGGGTTCGAATCCCATCACCAGAGGCATAGTCGTTTAACCAGCTCATAAATCACCCTCACACTTTCCATCACCCACGCACAAGTGGAATTGAATATTTATGTGGACATCATCCGCAATTTAAAAAAATAAATAAATAATTGAGATGGTGAATAGACTTTTCAAACGAAATTTAAATTTGTTTTCCATTACGAATTGCTAGTAAACTTTTCACTCTGAACTATTTCATACGACACTGCAGTCAATAATTTGAATATATTACTTTAAATATAAACAACTACTCACGTGTGGATTTCAACATTGCCTTCTTCGTATTTCATCTTCATCTTCACATGAAATAGGCAGTGTTGAAAATGGAAATCCGAAAGCACTCCACACTTGAGTATATAGTCTAGTAGGGGAGAGTGGTGTACCTTTGACCATAATAAGTACCTTTAACCACTGAGCTTACCGAGGCATCTAGTAGCCTTTTCATGAATCTAATAGTCATAGTTTATAGAGTTCCCACTAGGGAATCCTACCATCCTAGCTTCTAGACTGCTGTTTGAGTCGTTTGAGCGAAAACATTCTGAAACTAAAAACACCAGTGAAAAGTAAGTAATTTTTCCACTCGTATATTTTTTCTATTTTCACTGAGTTAGTTTTATTGAATTTGTGTGAATCCACACTACTTCTTACTACCTACTTGAACTATCTTACGCTGCATCACTTGAATCCACAAACATAACCTCAATGCAGGGATTGGAAAGGATCCTACAGAAAAAAACTCTTGTACTTGATTTTCGTGATGACATGTTACTTGTGGTTCATGTAACACATGTGGTTCATTGTTGATTGTTAATTGAAAACAATAATCAACTTGATTGAAAGTCAATATTCAGATGTACGCTCGACAACAAATCACATCCTGAATAGGCTACATTAATTTAAAACAATAGCAAATCAATAATCTCTAACTTGGCTGATTATTTGGCATCTGATTGGAAGCATTGTAGGTTCGTTGTAGATATTATCTTGGGAGGCTGGCGGCTCGTGCCCACGTAACAGAGGTGAAGTGCCCGTACAGCACTTCACCTTTTTCGTAGGCACGAGTCGCCAGTGTCTTGGGAAAGTCTTATCTGTTGCAGAATAATGTAGAAACATCTAGTTATTCGCTGATTGCCAATTGGATGGTACAAAATTCAATTCAATTCAGTTCACACTTGTTCATTAGTGATTACTGTTTCCCCGGGGTTACAGTAATTGCAACTTGACACACCTTCTCAGCTAATGAAAAACAACATAAAATTGATGTAATTGTGTAATGTATTGTGTTTGTATTTGTAATGTAATTGTATTTGTGTAATGCGCGCCACACATTGATGATGCTAAACCAAACCAATACCATCCAATCAAATTGGTTGGATGAAAAACCATGATCCCAAACCATCCACCAAAAACTGTTATGTACGAATATATTATATTTGGGCTCACATTTAGATGCATTCATAAATTTAAAACCTAAGCTTAAATGTTTAGTGTGCTACTAAAAGATGCATAAATATACAGTACTAGCCGACAGGCTCGCTTCGCTTGCCTTCTCCGCCTAGCCAGGGGGCTCCGCCCCCTGGGCCCCCGACAGTATCAGCAGTTTCAGTGAGTCAAACAGGCTCGCTTCGCTCGCCTGCATAACCTCTGTCAGTGTAAGCTGAGAAAAACAGGTTCGCTTCCCTCGCCTGCAAATTCCGTTCAGAAGGGATTCAAAATGCATCAAACACAGCACTTCTAGACCTAATCTGGACCTGTTCACCAAATTTCGACATTTTCTACCAATTTATTCTCGAAAAATCCAAGAAAAACTCTGAAAATTCCGAAAAAAGTAAAACGCTAATATTAAGCGTAACCTTGGGAACTATATCGGACATAGTTTGAAACTTGATTCAATATCTTCCAAATTAGTTTATCTATGATCTCACTGAATTTACAGTAAGGATTGGTCGAAAGATGTGCAACCCGCAATACATCTACAATTTTGAAAACCTGATTACTGGCGTAATCTTGAACGGATTGCAAAAATATTTCAACACAACATTTCTAGACCTTATCTGAACCTGTTCACCAAATATCAACATTTTCTACCGATTGGTTCTCGAAAAAATTGAGAAAACGCCGAAAAACAATAGAAAAACTTTAATATTTGGCGTATCCTTGAAAAGTTTTTAAAATCCTTTCTTAGCGCGCGTCTAAACGTCCAACTGAACATGCCTGCCAAATTTGGACGCATTCGGTTCAGTGGATTTTTAGTTCTGGTGATAAATGAATGAATGAATGAATCAGTCAGTGCCATTTCGCTTATATAGATATAGATAAATATGTGTACATTATGTAAAATCAATTTTCCCATAAATTTTAATGTGGCGGAATAGATCTTGAATCTATCAGACAAGCGATAATACTTAATTAAGCGATGATACTCAATTAATATCCTTCCTTTATGTATCTTAAATTACTGGAGTAAGTAGTTGAATTTATAAAAAAATGTTCGCGAAGTAAAAACTTGCAGAAGTTCATCATTCAATCAAATCTACAAAAAAATTGAACGAATTTTACAAAAAGTTTTCAAAAAATAACTATTGATAATTAAAAAATATATCGGCTTGATTCCAAATAGCTAAATAAATAAAATGTTTTCGTCGGAATCTTAGTTGTGTATAGTCTGTCCAAGCAAAGAAAACACTCTGGCAAGATGAGAGAATGACTCAAGCTCGGTCAATATTGGTTCAAAGAATATCAATTCAATCTCAAATTGTAGGAAACATTCTGATCTACAATTTGAGATCAAATAAATATTTTTTGAACCAATATTGACCAAGATGGAGTCATTTTTCCATCTTGCCAGAGGCTCTTCTTTGCTTGGACAAACTACAGTAGTGATTGTACAGGTGGTAATTAAGCCCCTTGTTTGTTTCGAATTGAAGACAGGGATTTCAGTATAAATATGAGACTCAGTTACTCTACTGAATCATTGGTACATTACACTTTGCATTCTGCATATAATAGTTTGTATTGTTAGATTTTTCCCAGTTACTTGAGAATTTGTCGTCTCTTCAGGTTAACATGATTTTTCGATCATTTCCAGCAATACTCCTTCTCTTCATGGCATCTGTGAGTATACATTTTCAATCAATGTTACATAATAGTGATATAGTACAAAACTTAGTAATATACTCATAATAGTTCAGTGTTAGCCGAGCAGCGGTAGCGAGCGGACGTGTTTGTGGTGACAAGGAGTGAATTGTTCTATTGTTGTCGGTCAATCCAGCTTATCTATTGCGTGTCGTGTCTTGTCTATTGCGGCCGTCTACTCATACCGTCTTGAACTTGAACTTGCATACAGCTTAATTTGCATTTACGTTCGAAACATGAATAACTGCAACGTTTGCCTCGGCAATTTTAGTGATGAAGACTCAATAATTTGTGGTTCGTGTAAGAAAAAGTGTCATTAAATATGCCACTACTTGACCGAAAAGAACTTCAAAAAACTTTCAAAGGAAAATCGAAATAAATGGAAGTGCAGTGATTGTAAACAGGTGACTGGGTCACAAGAAGTAAGTGAACCGGAAAGTGATGTTTTAATGAAAAAAATTACTGCTCTATTTGAAACTTTTTCGGAAACTTTGAAAAAAAGCTTTGACAATCAATTGAAGGAACTGACTGCTTGACTAGCCTATTGATCTACTTTTCCAGTTAACTGTGTGCTTTTTTTTTCTTTCTATTGAAATTGTGTGGTGTAATCAAACTTCTGTTTAAATGTATAATGCATTTTGTGTATGAATTTGAATAATAAAGAAATTTGATTTTGATTTGATTTTTGAAATTAGTATTTTATATCGTATCAGTATAGTAATAGTAGTATTAGTGAAGAAATTGTAGTAATAGCGTAAAAAAATATATTATGGGCCTACTATATATAATTTACTAAAATATACACATAATAGTACAACATTATGCAATTAATAAGTTAAAAACATTATGCACAACATTATAATAAGTTACCCGACAGACTGTTAATCTTACGTAATTTTTCTGATATAAGGCGCAATATATGCTAGCCCGCATTACATTGAAATCTCTCGTTACGAACCCTTACCAATCAAAATCGGGCAAAAAAGACATTCTTGCAAGATGAAAGAATGACTCCAGCTCGATCGATATTGGTTCAAGAATTCTAAATTTGGTCTTAAATTGTAGGAAACATTTTTATCTACAATACAGCGAAATGAATAATTTTTCAACCAATATTGACCGAGGTGAAGTCATTTCCCCTTATTCACAGAATGTCTTCTCTGTGTGAACAGACTATATCAGCTGCTATTCCAGTTTTGGAATTCTTCTGATAGATTGGAGCCAGCTATATCCAGTAGGCAGGGAATTCTGTAATGCCAATTTCTGCAAAAGGTGGTGTATGCGATTTTATTGTTTAATAGCTTCATCTACTGGGTTCCAATAATGTATTTGAAAAGTGAACACAAAATCTCTCTCGGCACAACTTTTAACAGCCAGAAAACCATGCATTCTTTTAGTTTTTCGCATATATAACTCGAAACGGTCCACATTTTCATAGTAAATTTTAGAGGACAAAATTCTGCGTCGATCTAAAAAGAGATATGAAAACAATTAGCTATAGTTTATCAGGAAAGTTCACTCTTACGAAAGTTAGGGATGTCCCTTTATCACCTATGAGAAAGATTACATAAAAAGTATGAAGAGAAAAAATTCTGATGATTTTTGGATTTCCAAGATCAAACGTACTTCCCCTTAGAAAAGAATGTTTCATGAGTTTATCAAGTGAAATTATGGAAGACGTTATGATCTACAATTTGAGCCCAAATGCGTATTTTTCCCATCCAAGGTTTATAGGAATGAGCTCATAGGAAGGTGATACATTTTTTCGTTAGGCCTACTTTATGACCTACATAACATTTTTCTGGAAAATTTGAAAAAAAGTCTTTTGAATGAATGTAAGAAGTTTTCTATTCTATCAATTTCTGTTTTTTTATCAATCGACGTAGAATTTTCTCCTCTACAATTTACTGTGAGAATGCACTCATGAAAATTTGTACCAATTTTGAGTTATGTACCGGTATGCGAAAAACTAAAAAATGCAAGTTTTTCGTCTGTCAAAAGTTGTGCCGAGAGAAATTTTGAGTGCAATTTTCAAATACACATTATTGAGACCCTAATGGAGCTATAAAAACCATAAAATCGCATACACCACCTTTTGCAGAGATCAGCATTACAAAATTCCCTGCGTAATGGACTGTGACACACCGTACGTGTATTTGAAAATTGCACACAAAATTTTTCTCGGCACAACTTTTGACAAAATTTCCCGGACCTCCCGCTTAGCTGAGAGGATACACCCAGAGCCCTTTATAGGGGCCCGCACCACAAGGTGAACATAGAGGCCCACAGATCCTGAATCCGGCCCTGATCGGTCAATCATGCTAGCGATTTCTTGGATAGACTAAACTTTGCTGTAGGTTTTATGGGCTTATTTCATTCAATTTTGTCAACATACTTTCATTTCCAGGCCATTCGTGACTCTTTTCAAGAAATGGAAGAAGCCAAAGATTGGGTGAGTGTATTATATGTTTAGAATCAATTTATTCAAATGATCGAAGTTAAATATCGGGGACCGAGCTCCGCTCTATAACACCAAATCAAATGAAAACGTTGCTCAAGTTGTAGTGTCGGATGGTACGAATCAACTATTGTCCATTCACGATGGCTTGAGACGAGATAAACAAAAGCTCTGCATCTTGGTTCATGTAGTCGAGAGGCAACCGAGACAAGCAATTTCCCAATGTGTATCCATAAAAAAGATTACTTAAAGATACTTATTCTGAATTGCCTAAAACAAAATTCGGGATTTCGACAGTGCTGCGACTTGTTAATGTCGTGGCTAAAATGAAGCCACTCCAGTCGCTCACACACACACACACACACACACACACACATGCAGAGCTTTTGTTTGTCTCGTCTCAAGCTATTGTGAATGGACTATAGTAATAGAACGTTGTAAAAACATCTCTATATAAAAATTTTATGTGCCCTATGAGCCAAGATATAATTGGAAATATATGGTGCGTTAGAAATTTCTTGCCATAGTAACTAGATGAAAGGTGTATAAAAAGGCAAAAATAAATTACTCTGAGTGATTCCAAATTGAGAAAGGGCTTCAATCGTTCAATGACCTTGAAGTAATTAGACTACTTACTCTAATACTAAGTATTACAGAACTCAGCTTTTTCGCCAAATACTGAAGATGAGGCTGTTAATGTTTTCCTGTTTTTTTATATTTTCTTTGATAGCCATAACTGCTGAGAATAATATTCTTTGTTTTATTTTGGGAATTTGTATATTTTAGACTGCGTTCGTGGCGATTACGAAGGCAAATGATGAAGTCATTCTCTATTTGACCGACAGTGTAAATGATAAATATAATTGGAACGTTGCGACGGTAAGTTTTATCACATGATAATAATATTTAAAAACATTCTAATATACAGACTGTTTCAGGGAGAATGTCCAATTTTTCTCAGACTGATTCCTTACTAATTACTGTACACAAAGTGGACAAAAAGTTCCTTGGCGGACAACCTCTTGGAAGTTGAAGAGAGTCGGTTTCTGAAGAAAAAGTTAAATGACGGCGATTGTGTAAATCTTACCAAAAACTCAGAAATAGCGATCAAAAATCGCAAGATTGACAAAACATAGCAGAAGTAAAAAATATGTGTTAAGAAGCGATATGGCGCTTCATGGTCGCTATTTCTGAGATTTGGGTTAGATTTACGCAATCGCCGGCGTTTAACTTTTTCTTCAGAATCCGACTCTCTTCTACTTCCATTAGTGAAAAATACAAATTTATGATTCCTCATCCATTTATAAGCTTTATTGTTGAAAAATTGCGTTTTTTAACATATTTTTCCAATAACTGTAAAGTTACAGTACTTCAATAACCGTTAAAGTTACAAACGTTTAACTGGTTCCATTGAATTCCTCAGCTAATTTTACAAAGGAATTAGTTATTCTAGAACCTTAGAACCTTAGTAAAGCCTTCAAAAAATTAAAAAAAATTCATTTTTCTGCCATTGTTATCTCGGTAATAGAGCGTTTTTGGGGGTTCCCATGGAAATTTTTTGTCTACTTGGTGTAAGCTATGAGGTATCAGCCTGAGAGGTAATGCACATCCCTCCTGAAACTCTCGCTGTATAGTGAATGAAAAAATTTAATTGAATTACGTTGAATTTCAATTGAAAATTCAAAGGAAATTGAATTACGCATTAGATGCTTTTCATGACTCTACTATATATTTATGCCATGCAAATTGGACGTTTTTTTGTGAGTGTCGACCCATTTTGAACATTATCCACCTGAATGCATCAGACGTTTTATTGAATAAATATTATAACACGCCACTTTACTTGGTTTGATGATTCAGAGGACTTATAGGTAGCCTAAGGCTCTCTAAAAAGCCTTTACATGAGAAAAGAAAAATTTTGGCAAACTTCTAGTCACATACAAAACCACTAAAAATCTAATCAATCGTCATACTAGTTCTTACTCAACAGATATCATGAATCGCTTGGGAACAATTACCACACTGCGATAATCAAGTCATTGCTGTAGTTCAATCAAAAGGCTTTCCTGATTCTTGGTGTGGTGTGGACTGATATATCTATTTTTGAGGGAGACGGAAAAAATAAAATCCTATGTGTGAACTAGTCATAATTTGAATGTTACCCTGAATATTATTTTAAATTTTTTTCAGCCATTGTGCAACACATATACAAAGTGTAAATGTGTGTATGGCATTGAGGCAATTGGCGTGCGTTCAACATTTGATGATAACTTGAATAACAAGGCTACTCCTGCATATATATTCTATAAAAATGGAGAAAAAGTGAGTAAAAATTGCTAAAAAGTTACTACTATTATTGGTGATACTCAACGGAATTAAATAGATTTCGCAGGTTGCGGCCTGTGAGTAGTATACCCATGAAAGCCCAGCATTTAACATTTCCTTGAGTTACCGATGACACAGCTGCTATATTGAGGATTTGAAAGAAAATAGTAAAACAGGTCTTTCAGGACAATAGGCGACCGGTCTCTGAAAGTATTTATCAAATCGATAGTGAACTAAACTGAACAGTTTCACTCTTGTAGTTGTAGATTGCTTTCAGAATTGTCATCTATAATAACTATCTATATAATATATAATACTAGCCGGCAGGCTCACTTCGTCCGCTTTCTCCGGTAGACAGGGGGCTCCGCCCCCTGGACTCCCGAAAGAATCATCAGTGACTATGAGTCAGTCAGGCTCGCTTCGCTCGCCTGCAATTTCCGTTCGAAAGGATTTGCTTTGACCTCGGAAGGATTTGAAATTTATTGAACACAGCATTTCTAGACCTAATCTGAACCAGTTTACCAAATCTCAACATTTTCTGCCAAATGGTTCTCGAAAAATCTAAGGAAATCTCTGTAAATTCCGAAAAATAGTAAAACACTAATATTGAGCTTAACCTTGGGAAGAATATCGGAAATCGTTTGAAACTTAATCTTCCAAATTAGTTCATCTATAATCTCGCTGAGTCATTCAATTTACAGTAAGGATTGGCCATATCAAGGCGGAAGATATGCAACCCGCAATACGGTACATCTACAATTTTAAAAAAGCTTATAACTATCGTAATCCCGAAAGGATTTTAAAAATTTCCAAGCATAACATTTCTAGAACTATAAGACGAACCTCTCCACAAAATTTTGACATTTTCTACCGATTGGTTTTTGAAAAAATTGAGATAATGCCAAAAAACGATAAAAACTCAAATATTTGGCTTATCATTTGGAAGTTTAAAAAATCCGTTCTTAGTACGCGTCTAACGGTCCAACTGAACATGCCTGCCAAATTTGAACGCATTCGGTTCGGTAGATTTTAAGTGATGAATGAATGATAATCAATCAGTCAGTGCCATTTCGCTCTCATAGATATAGATGATAAATTTCAGTCATCAATCACCATTTTTGTTGGCATGTCCATACTATATCTGATGGATGAAAAGTAACAAATTTTTTAACTGAAAAACTAGTAAATCATCCTGAAAATAATTTCCTATTAAACTGAGATATGATCCGAAATAAATAAAATGGATTCCATAGGAAATTTTTGATAAGATGATTTTTTATGTGTTGAATAGTAGACTACGGAATAAAACATTATTATACTCGCTATAATCATATAATAATTACCATTGGATTTATTTGATTGTCGATTTTTATTGAACTTGATTTGATTATCAATATTATTATATAATCGATTATTAATATTAAAATCACTGAATTTGTTTGCAGACAAAAGAATTTGGCACGGAGAAGGAGACAATATTTAAACAGCCCGACTTGGAACCTTCCTTCAAGGAATTCTGTGTCTAATACGAATTGAATAATGTAGCCTACTTGTGCTACTTTTAATAATATGTTTATCATAATGATAATATTTTATGTAATTGCTTTTGCCTAAGCTACTCATCCCGCAGCACAAGAGGTGATGAACCATAATTTTTATTTGTTACATTATTTGGATTTTGTATATTAGTTTTCTTTATATCAATAAGATCTTGAATTTTGTATTAAAATTGATTGGTTGATAAATCTATTTATAATTATAATAGCGCATTTTATTCTATTGAACGAGCGATAGCGAGTTCTTTCTTTTGACTCAAGGCCGAAGTCGTTGTCCGTCTGTTCGTTCGTTTGTTTGTTTGTATGTTCGACAATAACTTTCGAACGCCTCAATAAATCAAATTCAAATTCAGAACATATATTCTTCATACTTCTATACAGGTCAAGTTCGTTGGACAATGAAATCGACCGACTCCTTCATCCTTTTTCAGGCAAAGAAAGGATAAGCTCTCAGCAACAATATATCTATATATACTCCGGCATGTATCAAATTTCAACACAATAATCACGGCTGGAAAATGTCATAAGGAACTTGAATAATTTTTTTTGAAAATCCATCTGATTACAGTGGAACAGCTGATTGAATATTAGCGGCAAATTTGAAAATATTATCATGAGAAATAATAATGTTCTCAAATCAATAAATTTTTTCATATGAAGTCATATGTTAATATTGATTTCAAAGTTTAAACATGTGATAGGAGTCTATTTATTTGAACAGCTGACAAAAGGCGGCAAATTTAAATTATTTTACCATTTGTTATTTTTAAAGTATTCTTGTTCAAGGAAGTTAGTTGTTTAATTTGATTTCCATGCTTTAATAAGTAAGACTAATAAATAAGTCAGCCGTGCTTTTCTACGGGATTTGAAGAATGCTAGGAGATCTCTAATAATTTATACGATTTATCTGAACTATCAAAAAATTCCATTCTTGAACGAATCTCTACAATGTTTGTTTTCAATTTGATACACTTAATAATTTACAAATTCTGTTGAGTTTAGAACAAGAGGCGATCAATATGACTCTACAGAGTGTTCCAAAAAGAACTAACTCAACTACTGAAACGGTGTTCTTGGAGCTGAAAGAAAACAGAACATATCATTGGCTAAACACCGAATTCTCCTTAGTTCTCCTCTAATTCGCCCTTCTATTATTTTAAGACTTTTCATCATACCTACATAATGGATAGACTCTCCACGAAGTTTCAATAGTATGTATGGTTTTCAGAAAAAATAAGGGAATGTTATTACATCCATATTTGTAAATTTGTTAGAATTGTTCACTGAACTATGTTCAGTTCTTGATAGGTCTACTCTGAATTCTTGCAGTCAAGTCGTCTTGGACAAGTAGGCCTACGTTTTTATTGGTGCATTGGCGGCAGAAGAGTTGCGGATAATGATGTATCAAAATATGATCAAACGATTGATCAAAATATACCGTACATAACTATATGCTCACAAAAAGGAATCATACATCAGGATTCAACAAATCTAGGTATCGTATTAGTATGATTTGTGGTTCATATTTTTAAATTATTAAAGCCGTAAGTTGACTTTGAGGGCTCGCACGCGAGTTCTTCAGCCCATTGGGCTTACTAGTTAATTTATTTTTTATGATTAATTATATAATGTTAAACTTTTGTCTGGATGTTACATTAAAGGAGCACAAAGGATGAAATGATAATGCACTGTATAAAATGTAGTAGTAGCCTACACCAGTACTGTAGTAGTAGCCTACACCAGTACTGTAGTAATGATGGAAAATATAATTATTATACTCTCATGTGATGTATTGTGGAAATCGGTGAAGACAATAAAGAGCACTAAAAAACAATAAATGACTTCAAATTCAATAAGTTATATCTATACAACCTGATTATAAAAAACTAACAATTAATAATTGTGATACCAAACTCTCAATTAAACTTAATAAAATATGTTTGTTAAATAAGTGAATCGACTAGGAATGAATGCAAGAAATATTTACAAGGTGTGTAAATTTTGGTTTATGGCTTAGTTACCATAAAATAGATTCTATTCAAATATTCCATGGTGCATTTCTGGAATTTAAAGGTGGACTTTTATCAAAATTCAAAATTGTTTGTGATAAAATATTTTTGGAAGTGACAAATTATATAATATTAAGTGAAAGTGGACATTGTGGATGGACATATAACCTACATCTTAAACCTTCATCATCATCATTCATCATCACTCATTCATCCTTTGCTTAAAATACTTTGGAAATCAAGTCGCAATTGTAAATAAAGAATGAAAGAATTTTATGGATATAATTATATTGAGGTTCATTCCATCTATATCATTATATCTTAGAGTCCCAGAGGATAAAGAATTTTTTAAAAAATCTTGTGTGGTACAATAACACAACTTTCCTTTGCATGATACAAGCAGGGCTTGATTTCAGGGGTAATGAACAGCGTTTCCATACCTTTTTTCCATGAAATAAAAACACATGATCGAATAATACATTTAAATTGTATTTCGAGTTTTATAGAAAAACAGCTTCAAAAACTTGCTCAGATTTGCTAAGAACGCTCCAATTTGAGTGTAATTTTTTCCTAATCTTCCGTAGGAGTGCCCCCGGAATCCCCTCCGCCCTGGGGTTTTCCATTCACCCCAAATCCCCCATGAGGCAGTTCCCACTCATGCCAGTTGATAGAGCTTGTAAATGACTAGCCGGCAGGCTCGCTTCGCTTGCTTTCTCTGCCCCCGACACTATCAGCAGTGTCAGTGATATATCTCTATATAAAAATTTTATGTGCCCTATGAGCCAAGATATAATTGGAAATATATGGTGCGTTAGAAATTTCTTGCCATAGTAACTAGATGAAAGGTGTATAAAAAGGCAAAAATAAATTACTCTGAGTGATTCCAAATTGAGAAAGGGCTTCAATCGTTCAATGACCTTGAAGTAATTAGACTACTTACTCTAATACTAAGTATTACAGAACTCAGCTTTTTCGCCAAATACTGAAGATGAGGCTGTAACTGTTTTCCTGTTTTTTTTTATATTTTTCTTTGATAGCCATCAAAGACTGTTTGATGTCATAACTGCTGAGAATAATATTCTTTGTTTTATTTTGGGAATTTGTATATTTTAGACTGCGTTCGTGGCGATTACGAAGGCAAATGATGAAGTCATTCTCTATTTGACCGACAGTGTAAATGATAAATATAATTGGAACGTTGCGACGGTAAGTTTTATCACATGATAATAATATTTAAAAACATTCTAATATACAGACTGTTTCAGGGAGAATGTCCAATTTTTCTCAGACTGATTCCTTACTAATTACTGTACACAAAGTGGACAAAAAGTTCCTTGGCGGACAACCTCTTGGAAGTTGAAGAGAGTCGGTTTCTGAAGAAAAAGTTAAATGACGGCGATTGTGTAAATCTTACCAAAAACTCAGAAATAGCGATCAAAAATCGCAAGATTGACAAAACATAGCAGAAGTAAAAAATATGTGTTAAGAAGCGATATGGCGCTTCATGGTCGCTATTTCTGAGATTTGGGTTAGATTTACGCAATCGCCGGCGTTTAACTTTTTCTTCAGAATCCGACTCTCTTCTACTTCCATTAATGAAAAATACAAATTTATGATTCCTCATCCATTTATAAGCTTTATTGTTGAAAAATTGCGTTTTTTAACATATTCTTCCAATAACTATAAAGTTACATTACTTCAATAACCGTTACAGTTACAAACTTTTAACTGGTTCCATTGAATTCCTTAGCTAATTTCTAGAACCTTAGAACCTTAGTAAAGCCTTTAAAAAATTAGAAAAATTCCATTTCTCTGCCATTGTTATCTCGGTAATAGAGCGTTTTTGAGGGTTCCCATGGAACTTTTTTGTCTACTTGGTGTAAGCTGTAAGGTATCAGCTAGAGAGGTAATGCACATTCCTCCTCAAACTCTCGCTGTATAGTGAATGAAAAAATTTAATTGAATTACGTTGAATTTCAATTGAAAATTCAAAGGAAATTGAATTACGCATTAGATGCTTTTCATGACTCTACTATATATTTATGCCATGCAAATTGGACGTTTTTTTGTGAGTGTCGACCCATTTTGAACATTATCCACCTGAATGCATCAGACGTTTTATTGAATAAATATTATAACACGCCACTTTACTTGGTTTGATGATTCAGAGGACTTATAGGTAGCCTAAGGCTCTCTAAAAAGCCTTTACATGAGAAAAGAAAAATTTTGGCAAACTTCTAGTCACATACAAAACCACTAAAAATCTAATCAATCGTCATACTAGTTCTTACTCAACAGATATCATGAATCGCTTGGGAACAATTACCACACTGCGATAATCAAGTCATTGCTGTAGTTCAATCAAAAGGCTTTCCTGATTCTTGGTGTGGTGTGGACTGATATATCTATTTTTGAGGGAGACGGAAAAAATAAAATCCTATGTGTGAACTAGTCATAATTTGAATGTTACCCTGAATATTATTTTAAATTTTTTTCAGCCATTGTGCAACACATATACAAAGTGTAAATGTGTGTATGGCATTGAGGCAATTGGCGTGCGTTCAACATTTGATGATAACTTGAATAACAAGGCTACTCCTGCATATATATTCTATAAAAATGGAGAAAAAGTGAGTAAAAATTGCTAAAAAGTTACTACTATTATTGGTGATACTCAACGGAATTAAATAGATTTCGCAGGTTGCGGCCTGTGAGTAGTATACCCATGAAAGCCCAGCATTTAACATTTCCTTGAGTTACCGATGACACAGCTGCTATATTGAGGATTTGAAAGAAAATAGTAAAACAGGTCTTTCAGGACAATAGGCGACCGGTCTCTGAAAGTATTTATCAAATCGATAGTGAACTAAACTGAACAGTTTCACTCTTGTAGTTGTAGATTGCTTTCAGAATTGTCATCTATAATAACTATCTATATAATATATAATACTAGCCGGCAGGCTCACTTCGTCCGCTTTCTCCGGTAGACAGGCTCCGCCCTGGACTCCCGAAAGAATCATCAGTGACTATGAGTCAGTCAGGCTCGCTTCGCTCGCCTGCAATTTCCGTTCGAAAGGATTTGCTTTGACCTCGGAAGGATTTGAAATTTA
Organism: Sogatella furcifera; assembly: GCA_017141385.1. Taxonomy (NCBI): domain Eukaryota; kingdom Metazoa; phylum Arthropoda; class Insecta; order Hemiptera; family Delphacidae; genus Sogatella; species Sogatella furcifera. The sequence goes on from CM029553.1 coordinate 13,373,712, forward strand.
TTGAACACAGCATTTCTAGACCTAATCTGAACCAGTTTACCAAATCTCAACATTTTCTGCCAAATGGTTCTCGAAAAATCTAAGGAAATCTTTGTAAATTCCGAAAAATAGTAAATTGAGCTTAACCTTGGGAAGAATATCGGAAATCGTTTGAAACTTAATCTTCCAAATTAGTTCATCTATAATCTCGCTGAGTCATTCAATTTACAGTAAGGATTGGCCATATCAAGGCGGAAGATATGCAACCCGCAATACGGTACATCTACAATTTTAAAAAAGCTTATAACTATCGTAATCCCGAAAGGATTTTAAAAATTTCCAAGCATAACATTTCTAGAACTATAAGACGAACCTCTCCACAAAATTTTGACATTTTCTACCGATTGGTTTTTGAAAAAATTGAGATAATGCCAAAAAACGATAAAAACTCAAATATTTGGCTTATCATTTGGAAGTTTAAAAAATCCGTTCTTAGTACGCGTCTAACGGTCCAACTGAACATGCCTGCCAAATTTGAACGCATTCGGTTCGGTAGATTTTAAGTGATGAATGAATGATAATCAATCAGTCAGTGCCATTTCGCTCTCATAGATATAGATGATAAATTTCAGTCATCAATCACCATTTTTGTTGGCATGTCCATACTATATCTGATGGATGAAAAGTAACAAATTTTTTAACTGAAAAACTAGTAAATCATCCTGAAAATAATTTCCTATTAAACTGAGATATGATCCGAAATAAATAAAATGGATTCCATAGGAAATTTTTGATAAGATGATTTTTTATGTGTTGAATAGTAGACTACGGAATAAAACATTATTATACTCGCTATAATCATATAATAATTACCATTGGATTTATTTGATTGTCGATTTTTATTGAACTTGATTTGATTATCAATATTATTATATAATCGATTATTAATATTAAAATCACTGAATTTGTTTGCAGACAAAAGAATTTGGCACGGAGAAGGAGACAATATTTAAACAGCCCGACTTGGAACCTTCCTTCAAGGAATTCTGTGTCTAATACGAATTGAATAATGTAGCCTACTTGTGCTACTTTTAATAATATGTTTATCATAATGATAATATTTTATGTAATTGCTTTTGCCTAAGCTACTCATCCCGCAGCACAAGAGGTGATGAACCATAATTTTTATTTGTTACATTATTTGGATTTTGTATATTAGTTTTCTTTATATCAATAAGATCTTGAATTTTGTATTAAAATTGATTGGTTGATAAATCTATTTATAATTATAATAGCGCATTTTATTCTATTGAACGAGCGATAGCGAGTTCTTTCTTTTGACTCAAGGCCGAAGTCGTTGTCCGTCTGTTCGTTCGTTTGTTTGTTTGTATGTTCGACAATAACTTTCGAACGCCTCAATAAATCAAATTCAAATTCAGAACATATATTCTTCATACTTCTATACAGGTCAAGTTCGTTGGACAATGAAATCGACCGACTCCTTCATCCTTTTTCAGGCAAAGAAAGGATAAGCTCTCAGCAACAATATATCTATATATACTCTGGCATGTATCAAATTTCAACACAATAATCACGGCTGGAAAATGTCATAAGGAACTTGAATAATTTTTTTGAAAATCCATCTGATTACAGTGGAACAGCTGATTGAATATTAGCGGCAAATTTGAAAATATTATCATGAGAAATAATAATGTTCTCAAATCAATAAATTTTTTCATATGAAGTCATATGTTAATATTGATTTCAAAGTTTAAACATGTGATAGGAGTCTATTTATTTGAACAGCTGACAAAAGGCGGCAAATTTAAATTATTTTACCATTTGTTATTTTTAAAGTATTCTTGTTCAAGGAAGTTAGTTGTTTAATTTGATTTCCATGCTTTAATAAGTAAGACTAATAAATAAGTCAGCCGTGCTTTTCTACGGGATTTGAAGAATGCTAGGAGATCTCTAATAATTTATACGATTTATCTGAACTATCAAAAAATTCCATTCTTGAACGAATCTCTACAATGTTTGTTTTCAATTTGATACACTTAATAATTTACAAATTCTGTTGAGTTTAGAACAAGAGGCGATCAATATGACTCTACAGAGTGTTCCAAAAAGAACTAACTCAACTACTGAAACGGTGTTCTTGGAGCTGAAAGAAAACAGAACATATCATTGGCTAAACACCGAATTCTCCTTAGTTCTCCTCTAATTCGCCCTTCTATTATTTTAAGACTTTTCATCATACCTACATAATGGATAGACTCTCCACGAAGTTTCAATAGTATGTATGGTTTTCAGAAAAATAAGGGAATGTTATTACATCCATATTTGTAAATTTGTTAGAATTGTTCACTGAACTATGTTCAGTTCTTGATAGGTCTACTCTGAATTCTTGCAGTCAAGTCGTCTTGGACAAGTAGGCCTACGTTTTTATTGGTGCATTGGCGGCAGAAGAGTTGCGGATAATGATGTATCAAAATATGATCAAACGATTGATCAAAATATACCGTACATAACTATATGCTCACAAAAAGGAATCATACATCAGGATTCAACAAATCTAGGTATCGTATTAGTATGATTTGTGGTTCATATTTTTAAATTATTAAAGCCGTAAGTTGACTTTGAGGGCTCGCACGCGAGTTCTTCAGCCCATTGGGCTTACTAGTTAATTTATTTTTTATGATTAATTATATAATGTTAAACTTTTGTCTGGATGTTACATTAAAGGAGCACAAAGGATGAAATGATAATGCACTGTATAAAATGTAGTAGTAGCCTACACCAGTACTGTAGTAGTAGCCTACACCAGTACTGTAGTAATGATGGAAAATATAATTATTATACTCTCATGTGATGTATTGTGGAAATCGGTGAAGACAATAAAGAGCACTAAAAAACAATAAATGACTTCAAATTCAATAAGTTATATCTATACAACCTGATTATAAAAAACTAACAATTAATAATTGTGATACCAAACTCTCAATTAAACTTAATAAAATATGTTTGTTAAATAAGTGAATCGACTAGGAATGAATGCAAGAAATATTTACAAGGTGTGTAAATTTTGGTTTATGGCTTAGTTACCATAAAATAGATTCTATTCAAATATTCCATGGTGCATTTCTGGAATTTAAAGGTGGACTTTTATCAAAATTCAAAATTGTTTGTGATAAAATATTTTTGGAAGTGACAAATTATATAATATTAAGTGAAAGTGGACATTGTGGATGGACATATAACCTACATCTTAAACCTTCATCATCATCATTCATCATCACTCATTCATCCTTTGCTTAAAATACTTTGGAAATCAAGTCGCAATTGTAAATAAAGAATGAAAGAATTTTATGGATATAATTATATTGAGGTTCATTCCATCTATATCATTATATCTTAGAGTCCCAGAGGATAAAGAATTTTTTAAAAAATCTTGTGTGGTACAATAACACAACTTTCCTTTGCATGATACAAGCAGGGCTTGATTTCAGGGGTAATGAACAGCGTTTCCATACCTTTTTTCCATGAAATAAAAACACATGATCGAATAATACATTTAAATTGTATTTCGAGTTTTAAAGAAAAACTTGCTCAGTTTTGCTAAGAACGCTCCAATTTGAGTGTAATTTTTTCCTAATCTTCCGTAGGAGTGCCCCCGGAATCCCCTCCGCCCTGGGGTTTTCCATTCACCCCAAATCCCCCATGAGGCAGTTCCCACTCATGCCAGTTGATAGAGCTTGTAAATGACTAGCCGGCAGGCTCGCTTCGCTTGCTTTCTCTGCCCCCGACAGTATCAGCAGTGTCAGTGAGTCGAACAGGCTCGCTTCTCTCGCCTGCAATCTCCGTTCGAAAGGATTTGCATTGATCATAATATTACTTAACAGGGTTCTTCTCTTAAGTAAACGTATCGTTCTGAATTAGTTGTTCTATTACCTCAGCTCAACCTAGGCGAAGAAATAAGGAAAGGAGCACTGTGTTGTACCTTTGACCAGATAGCTGTGTTGTTCCTTTGACCCGGTTAAACAAGCTTAAGTTGAAAGATGATGCAGCTGTCTATGAAATAGGTGTTGAAGATATTGTCGCCAAGCTTCCTCGTCCAGATGCTATGCTCGTCAACGTGAAATATTATCTTTTGGTGAAAATTTAAAAATAATTTCATCTTGGAAAAATATTGCCTATTTTTTAGTTAAGATTAATTTTAATTAATATGATATTGTGTGCAATTTACTTTATTTATTCCAATCTACCATACCAGTAACAGTAGGCTTACCTTAGCCTAAACCGACATCCCAATTCAATTCAACCACTGGTCAAAGGTACAACATGCACTGGTCTAAAGTACAACATCATGTTGATCCTTTGACCTCTTGAGAGTGATCTTCAAATAATAAAAAAAGGTACTTTGGATAAAGTTGGAAAAATGATGTTTCAGTAGAAGATAGATAACTAATTGAAGTTTAGATTTAAACAAACACATGTTACTTTCAAGCTTTCACGTTTTAAAAAATCTTAGAAGCAAAACTGGTCATAGGTACACCACTCTCCCCTAGTTTATATTTAAACTAATATTCAAATTATTGAATGCAGTATCGTGTAAAATTCAGAGTAGAATTCCATCTGTTTTGATTTGATACTCACCAACTCCCGCTTGCCCAATAACCCAGGACAAACGCAGGAACAGCATAACTCCCCAAATATTTAGAAGACATCTCATGTAGACGCCCTCCACCCATCCGAACTTGATCACTTTGCCTTTCTTCTGACTAGGCGTCGCCTTGTCTTCGGAACCGACTCCCCCGTCCACCTTTTTTCTTCTCTGATCCTGCAGCAACAGAGCAATAATTATTATATGGTAACAATTTCACTTGTTGAGTACTTGTGTAGGTAATATTGTGGATATTGTGATAGTTATCCACATAGGGCGTATAGACAGTGCAATAGAACTAGGTACATATTAATTTCTATTATTTGCCATGAATTTTCACAATGAAAGAGGGTCCCATTATGGTGGGAAAAGATAAATTGTTGACGACGGTGAAAATTCATGACAAGTGAAATTATGGGAAAAAATGAGAGGCTCTACGAAGTCGGTGGCAAGGACGGGACCTGAAAATATCTACAGCAGATCAACCAGCCTGACTTCTCCCTACTGAGAGGGTCTCCCATTTGTGGTAGAGTGAGTGCCAAATTAATCATTTCAATCTTGTCAATTGGATATATTTTAGGAATCATACTTTTGACTTTTGATAAATAATATTTTTAAAATTATTAATAAATTTCATATTATTCATTTAACATTTCATTATATTACTATTAAAACCTTCTCATGAAATAAATAGTGAGATCCAGAATTAAACCTCTCGTATGACAAGCGATATTTGATCCCATTTTATTTGTTTGTTATTATAATTTAACAGTTTTATCTTTTATTTATTTCAAATCAAACTCTTCGAGAGTTCGGATCATTTATCTCTTCCAACAATCAATCTTGTTGAATTGATCACAATAAAAAAATATATTATAAAACTTAATTAATATAACTCAATCGATATATTCATAATTAGCAGAGCACCCCTTAATAATATCAGTTTCACCCCTTAAACAGTTTCGATCATCTTGACATGTTCCGAAAGTCTTTATTTTCTGCAGAATAAATGGCTGATAGTATGTCCAAGCAAAGAAGACCCTCTGGCAAGATGAGAAAATCACACAAGCTCGGTCAATATTTTTTCAAAAATTAAAAATTTCATCTCAAATTGTAGGAAATATTCTGATGTACAATTTGAGGCCAATTAAATAATTTTTGAACGAATGTTATCCAAGCTGGAGTCATTTTCTCATCTTGCAGGAGGGTCTTCTCTGCTTGAACAAACTATAGTTGTGGATGTGATATTGTGGTAGTTATTCTAAAGGGTGTTTGTGAACTCTCTACCAATACTTTGGGGCATTATCACTGATTGGAAAACATACCTTAATATCATTTTCAAAATGTTCGAAAGTCCTCAATGTTAGTTAGGTACTCACACAGCCGCTATTTTTGTTTTCTCATTTTGTTTGGGAATTTTCGATTTTATAATTTTGTAGCAGTCTTGAGAGGGTTCTATATTGGTCTATTTAATACTTGTTGTGTAATAATATTGGTCAATTATTGTTTGAAATCAACTAAAAAATCGAATGAAATCAGTTAGAAGTTAGTAACTTTGATGGTTAAGGAGAAGGAGAAGGAGTAGGAGAAGGAGAAGGAGAAGAAGAAGAAGAAGAAGAAGAAGAAGAAGAAGAAGAAGAAGAAGAAGAAGAAGAAGAAGAAGAAGAAGAAGAAGAAGAAGAAGAAGAAGAAGAAGAAGAAGAAGAAGAAGAAGAAGAAGAAGAAGAAGAAGAAGAGGCAAGTGCAGATTGCTTCCTTTTATTTAAATTAGGCGGAAGCCATTCATCTTAGTATATTCGCCAGCCGGTCAGCAAGCCCTGGTCTATGCCATATTAAAGTGCGAAGACAGAAAGAAGCTAGCCAACTTTTAACTCCGTCTCTATAAGCCATTATAGAGGATAGGCCTATCACTCAGATCAGATCTGATCCCACTTTCAAGTGAATCACAAATAATTGCTACGGTATAACAAACTGTACAATATTGCCTGTTTGTACCTGCTTTCAAATGCCTGCCTTCTTCAATATTTAATAATTATGTTTTCTGGGCTAACGACCACTATAATTTATACTATAATAATGTATATTCAGTACGAACATTGAGAATAAAACACCCATAGGGTAAGAACATGTCAAATAAGGTGAGGTTTGGTGCTACATCTCTATATATAAAAGCGAAATGGCACTGATTCATTCATTCATCATTCATTCATTCATTCATTCATCACCAGAATTAAAAATCCACTGATCCGAATGCGTTCAAATTTGGCAGGCATGTTCAGTTGGACGTTTAGACGCGCGCTTAGAACGGATTTTAAAAACTTTTCAGGGATACGCTGAATATTTGAGTTTTTCTATAGTATTTCGGCGTTTTCTTAATTTATTCGAGAACCAAACGGTAGCAAATGTTGATATTCGGTGGGCAGGTCTAGAAGTGTTCTGTTGGAATTTTTTTGAAATCCGTTCAAGATTACGCCAGTAATCGGGTTTTCAAAATTGTAGACGTATAGCGGGTTGCATATCTTCCGCCTTGATACGACCAATCCTTAGTGTAAATTCAATGGTTCAGCGAGATTATGGATGGAGTAATTTAGAAGATATTGAATCAAGTTTCAAACTATGTCCGATATACTTCCCAAGGTTACGCTCGATATTAGCCTTTTACTATTTTTCAGAATTTTTGGAGTTTTTTTAGATTTTACGAGAACAAATTGGCAGAAAATGTTGAAATTTGGTAAACAGGTACAGATTAGGTCAAGAAATACTGTGTTCAATAAATTTCGAATCCCTTCTGAACGGAATTTGCAGGCGAGCGAAGCGAGCCTGTTTGTCTCAGCTGACACTGGAAGAGGTTTTGCAGGCGAGCGAAGCGAGCCTGTTTGACTCACACTGCCTATACTGTCGAGGGTCCAGGCGGAGAAGGCAAGCGAAGCGAGCCTGCCGGCTAGTAGTGTATATCTACATAAATCAGATATTACAGTATCAACTTATTACGTTGTTTTCTCATTATTCCATAACATTTTTACATTTATTTCGTAGGTTATTGTGACTTTTTATTGATCTTTAATTGGATTCACTGTTTGAACCGTTATTTGTAATGTTTGAATGAACCGCTAATCGGGGAGGAGCTTGTCTAGGTCAATGGCAGATGTTCACTGTCATTGGCTCAAGCGTCTACCAATAGCAACGCTTTACCGTTAGTATAAATACTGTAGTTTTAGTTTAGATTGATAATGGTGTAACATCCGAAACCGGTATCTCGAATTTTAAATAAATCAGTGGTTTGACAAAGTTTTGTCTTTTCATTTGATATGGATAACTACCACAAACCTCAATATCACCTTCACAACTACTCAAAAAGTATGTTTACCGAGGATGGTGGTTTAAAAAACATTCATTTTTGTAGAGTTCTCGCTCATGACTATAATAATTATTGTTTAGCTGATAAGTTTTTCTCTCGTGAGTGATGGTACGAGTATATAGTCTGGTTGAGTAAAGAAGACATGTTCAGGCTAGTTGAAAAAATGAATCCAGTTCGGTCAATTTTGAATCGAAAGTTATATGTATTTAGTCTCACATTGTAGAAACATTCTGATCTACAATTTTGGACCAAATTTTTAATTTCGAACCAATATTGACCGAGCTGGAGTCATTTTTCCGTCTGACAAGAATTTCTTCTTTGCTTGGACAGACTCTAACTCTAGTTTCAATCTTTGAATTTTTAATTATAAACATTCAAGGATCAGTGAAAGAATAGGTTGTTACCACACATTCTGGAGAAGCCTAAAAAGTACCTCAAGCGTGATCTAAGATCTAAGTATACCGTACCGTACTGTATATTAGAACTATGAATCGTTTCATAGTAAAATTTGTTTCAATGAGCATGGCGAATCAATCTGGAGCGGACATATTACCACAAAGCAAATTGTCGTGCAACGTGCAAGTCAGCTCAGCTACTCACAGAAGTTCGCGCTAGCTGAGCTGACACGCCGTTTCAATACACTTTACATTAGTGAAGGTGTCTTCTCAGCTTACGCGAATTAAAGGCGGCAAGCTGAATTATAAATATAGTGGTGTGATCTAACCGTTAAAAACCTACGCAAAATAACAATTTACACATACTTCCTGTACTTATTGAGGTCCTGAAGAATGTATAGTCTGCTGTCCAAGCAAAGAAGACATTCTGGGGAGATGGGAAAATAACTCAAGCTAAAATATAGCAAAATAGCTCAACATTCATAAATTTGGTCTCAAGTTATAGGAAACGTTATGATCAAATCCGCAATTTTCGAACCAATATTGACCGTGCTAGAGTCATTTCCCCACCTTGCCAGAATTTATTGTTTGCTTGGATATATGTATAGTTATATAGGTCTGAAACATTTTCAATTCAGATCCAGCAAGGAAAGGTAGTTGAAAATAAATTTCTCTATTATTATTTATCTTCAACTTACCCTTCTTATGCCCCTCCATCCAATAGTCATCCCTAATATAACAGCTTATTATTAAGAAAATAATATTTATTCATCAATAATGTACAAGCTCATAAAATGTACATTGTACAAGTACATCGAATGTATAATAGTATATATAGCTTACCGCACATCAAATTAAAAAAATTCATTTATCCTTTAAAGGAAACAAAATCACAAACTTAAAAATAAATAAATTACATTAGAATAGTATAAGCATGAAATGAAATATTTCTAAATCAAAATATATAATAATATAAATCAGGAAGGTCCCTGCAAGGTTTAAGAACCTGTGCGCAGAGGCCTAGTGTTTACACAATAATCAATTTATTTAAAAAAAAACTCCAAATCGAAAAGTAATTAGACAATTCTATATGTAAATGAGTTCAAAAATTACAGAACTATTCTGAAAGAAACAAAGGGAAGGGATTGGCAAGGAGAGAAGAGAGGAAGTGGAGAGACCTAATACAATAAAGTTAATTAAATAAACTTTTCAATGAGGAAAATTACCAGAAGTCTTTAGATTACTTATAACAAAATATTACTGTTTGAAATTATCCACGAATTAATATCTCTGACTAGATTATTACTAAATTTAGAAGTAAAAAAATGATTAGGGATTATATTTATAAGTTTTGATATTGTGTATGAGAACTGTTTCCTACAAATAGATAAATTGGTATCAGCAAACTGTAAAGTGATGGATGAAGGACGCAAATTGTATGTTGATTCTCGCAAGTTAAATTGATTTTTATGTTTATTTATATAGATGGTTAAATTTTTCATCTATAACTGTCTGATAGTAAGAACGTTTAGTTCAGCAAAAAGATTATTACTAATGTGTAAATGTACAAGAATATCAAATAAACAAATAATAGGCTATTTAGTCTGTCAAAGCAAAGAAGACCCTCTGGCAAGACGGCCACCCCGTCTTTCGGAGGAGACGATAAGCTGTCGGTCCCGACTACCTAAAAAGTAGTCGTCATCTATCATCCATTTCATTACCCACGCACAAGCCTATGACCTCATGTGGGCTTCACCCTCATAAACAAATAAACAAATAAACAAACAAGATGGGAAAGTTACTCCAGTTTGGTGAATATTGGTTCAAAAATTATTGATTTGGTCTCCATCGTAGGAAACATTCTGATCAAAAATAATTAAAATAGACCAAATCAATATTTTTCTCAACCAATATTGACCGAGCTTGAGTCATTCTCCCATTATGCCAGAGAGGGTCTTCTTTGCTTGGACATACTATACATCAAATTTATGTATCACAAATTCGTCAGTAGTATTATTCGGTGTACGGTAGTAGAGATTCGACTGAAGAGAGCCAGGCTAATTCGAGGCTATTATTTGCAGAGGTCGTCTTCACTCTGGTCTATATTTATAATGTTATGCCAGTTTGCGACCAATTTCATAGATAGGGTGAACATCATGGAGCTATTGACATTAATCTCTGTTTTACTACGATACGCAGATGGAATATATATTGCCTGCTTGGCCAGAGAACCGTTGATATAACTAAAATCTAATAAAGTTATATTCTCCAATAATTTATTATACAGTAGCCTACATGAATAAAAGAATATGAACAAAACTTGTGAAGTTTCCCCATACAAGTATTTTCTGAGTGGGAAAAGAGTTATTCAAACCAAAATTAATTTGTATTGATAAGAAAACTAAGAAATAAAAATTAGGCTATCTATATCTATAAAAGCGAAATGGCACTGACTGACTGACTGACTGATTCATTCATTCATCACCAGAACTAAAAATCCACTGAACCGAATGCGTTCAAATTTGGCAGGCATGTTCAGTTGGACGTTTAGACGCGCGCTAAGAACGGATTTCATAAACTTTTCAAGGATACGCCAAATATTCAAGTTTTTCTATAGTTTTTCGGCGTTTTCTCAATTTTTTCGAGAACCAATCGGTAGAAAATGTTGATATTTGGTAGGTAGGTTCAGATAAAGTCTAGAAATGTTGTGTTAGGATATTTTTGAACTCCGTTCAAGATTACGCCAGTAATCAGGTTTTTCAAAATTGTAGATGTATTGTGGGCTGCATATCTTCCGCCTTGATACGCCCAATCCTTACTGTAAATTCAATGGTTCAGTGAGATTATAGATGAACTAATTTGGAAGATCAATTTCAAACTATGTCCGATATCCCAAGGCTACGCGTCAATATTAGCGTTTTACTATTTTTCGGAGTTTTTCTTTGATTTTCCGAGAACCAATTGGCAGAGAATGTTGAAATTTGCTTAACAGGTCCAGATTAGGTCTGGAAATGCTGTGTTCAATAAATTTTGAATCCCTTCCGGGGTTACGACTGTTACAAGGTTTTCCAATGTTTTAAATCTGCACTTTTGTTCATTTCACAGAAACTACCGAACCAAATACGTTAAAATCATATAGGCTACCCAAGTTGAGCTGAGGTAATTTATAGAACAACTAATTCAGAACGATTACCCAGAAGAACGCTGATAATTATGATGATCAAAGCAAATCCATTCGAATGGAATTTGCAGGCGAGCCTGTTTGTTCCACCTGATATACTGACAGGAGGTTTTGCAGGGTTGCGAAGCGAGCTGTTTGACTCACTGCCAAACTACCACTACTACTATCACTACCACTATCACTACCACTACCACTATCACTACCACTATCACTACCACTATCACTACCACTATCACTACCACTATCACTACTACTATCACTACCACTATCACTACCACTATCACTACCACTATCACTACCACTATCACTACCACTATCACTACCACTATCACTACCACTATCACTACCACTATCACTATCACTATCACTACCACTATCACTACCACTATCACTACCACTATCACTACCACTATCACTACCACTACTGCCGGCTAGTAGTGTATATCTACATAAATCAGATATTACAGTATCAACTTATTTCGTTGTTTTCTCATTATTTCGTAACATTTTTACATTTATTTCGTAGGTTATTGTGACTTTTTATTGATCTTTAATTGGATTCACTGTTTGAACCGTTATTTGTAATGTTTGAATGAACCGCTAATCGGGGAGGAGCTTGTCTAGGTCAATGGCAGATGTTCACTGTCATTGGCTCAAGCGTCTACCAATAGCAACGCTTTACCGTTAGTATAAATACTGTAGTTTTAGTTTAGATTGATAATGGTGTAACATCCGAAACCGGTATCTCGAATTTTAAATAAATCAGTGGTTTGACAAAGTTTTGTCTTTTCATTTGATATGGATAACTACCACAAACCTCAATATCACCTTCACAACTACTCAAAAAGTATGTTTACCGAGGATGGTGGTTTAAAAAACATTCATTTTTGTAGAGTTCTCATGACTATAATAATTATTGTTTAGATTTTGACATCACTGTTGATAAGTTTTTCTCTCGTGAGTGATGGTACGAGTATATAGTCTGGTTGAGTAAAGAAGACATGTTCAGGCTAGTTGAAAAAATGAATCCAGTTCGGTCAATTTTGAATCGAAAGTTATATGTATTTAGTCTCACATTGTAGAAACATTCTGATCTACAATTTTGGACCAAATTTTTAATTTCGAACCAATATTGACCGAGCTGGAGTCATTTTTCCGTCTGACAAGAATTTCTTCTTTGCTTGGACAGACTCTAACTCTAGTTTCAATCTTTGAATTTTTAATTATAAACATTCAAGGATCAGTGAAAGAATAGGTTGTTACCACACATTCTGGAGAAGCCTAAAAAGTACCTCAAGCGTGATCTAAGATCTAAGTATACCGTACCGTACTGTATATTAGAACTATGAATCGTAAAATTTACAAGTAATAGTAAAATTTGTTTCAATGAGCATGGCGAATCAATCTGGAGCGGACATATTACCACAAAGCAAATTGTCGTGCAACGTGCAAGTCAGCTCAGCTACTCACAGAAGTTCGCGCTAGCTGAGCTGACACGCCGTTTCAATACACTTTACATTAGTGAAGGTGTCTTCTCAGCTTACGCGAATTAAAGGCGGCAAGCTGAATTATAAATATAGTGGTGTGATCTAACCGTTAAAAACCTACGCAAAATAACAATTTACACATACTTCCTGTACTTATTGAGGTCCTGAAGAATGTATAGTCTGCTGTCCAAGCAAAGAAGACATTCTGGGGAGATGGGAAAATAACTCAAGCTAAAATATAGCAAAATAGCTCAACATTCATAAATTTGGTCTCAAGTTATAGGAAACGTTATGATCAAATCCGCAATTTTCGAACCAATATTGACCGTGCTAGAGTCATTTCCCCACCTTGCCAGAATTTATTGTTTGCTTGGATATATGTATAGTTATATAGGTCTGAAACATTTTCAATTCAGATCCAGCAAGGAAAGATAGTTGAAAATAAATTTCTCTATTATTATTTATCTTTTACTTACCCTTCTCATGCCCCTCCATCCAATAGTCATCCCTAATATAACAGCTTATTATTAAGAAAATAATATTTATTCATCAATAATGTACAAGCTCATAAAATGTACATTGTACAAGTACATCGAATGTATAATAGTATATATAGCCTACCGCACATCAAATTAAAAAAATTCATTTATCCTTTAAAGGAAACAAAATCACAAACTTAAAAATAAATAAATTACATTAGAATAGTATAAGCATGAAATGAAATATTTCTAAATCAAAATATATAATAATATAAATCAGGAAGGTCCCTGCAAGGTTTAAGAACCTGTGCGCAGAGGCCTAGTGTTTACACAATAATCAATTTATTTAAAAAAACTCCAAATCGAAAAGTAATTAGACAATTCTATATGTAAATGAGTTCAAAAATTACAGAACTATTCTGAAAGAAACAAAGGGAAGGGATTGGCAAGGAGAGAAGAGAGGAAGTGGAGAGACCTAATACAATAAAGTTAATTAAATAAACTTTTCAATGAGGAAAATTACCAGAAGTCTTTAGATTACTTATAACAAAATATTACTGTTTGAAATTATCCACGAATTAATATCTCTGACTAGATTATTACTAAATTTAGAAGTAAAAAAATGATTAGGGATTATATTTATAAGTTTTGATATTGTGTATGAGAACTGTTTCCTACAAATAGATAAATTGGTATCAGCAAACTGTAAAGTGATGGATGAAGGACGCAAATTGTATGTTGATTCTCGCAAGTTAAATTGATTTTTATGTTTATTTATATAGATGGTTAAATTTTTCATCTATAACTGTCTGATAGTAAGAACGTTTAGTTCAGCAAAAAGATTATTACTAATGTGTAAATGTACAAGAATATCAAATAAACAAATAATAGGCTATTTAGTCTGTCAAAGCAAAGAAGACCCTCTGGCAAGACGGCCACCCGTCTTTCGGAGGAGACGATAAGCTGTCGGTCCCGACTACCTAAAAAGTAGTCGTCATCTATCATCCATTTCATTACCCACGCACAAGCCTATGACCTCATGTGGGCTTCACCCTCATAAACAAATAAACAAATAAACAAACAAGATGGGAAAGTTACTCCAGTTTGGTGAATATTGGTTCAAAAATCATTGACTTGGTCTCCATCGTAGGAAACATTCTGATCTAAAATAATTCTAGACCAAATCAATATTTTTTTCAACCAATATTTACCGAGCTTGAGTCATTCTCCCATTATGCCAGAGAGGGTCTTCTTTGCTTGGACAGACTATACATCAAATTCATGTATCACAAATTCGTCAGTAGTATTATTCGGTGTACGGTAGTAGAGATTCGACTGAAGAGAGCCAGGCTAATTCGAGGCTATTATTTGCAGAGGTCGTCTTCACTCTGGTCTATATTTATAATGTTATGCCAGTTTGCGACCAATTTCATAGATAGGGTGAACATCATGGAGCTATTGACATTAATCTCTGTTTTACTACGATACGCAGATGGAATATATATTGCCTGCTTGGCCAGAGAACCGTTGATATAACTAAAATCTAATAAAGTTATATTCTCCAATAATTTATTATACAGTAGCCTACATGAATAAAAGAATATGAACAAAACTTGTGAAGTTTCCCCATACAAGTATTTTCTGAGTGGGAAAAGAGTTATTCAAACCAAAATTAATTTGTATTGATAAGAAAACTAAGAAATAAAAATTAGGCTATCTATATCTATAAAAGCGAAATGGCACTGACTGACTGACTGACTGATTCATTCATTCATCACCAGAACTAAAAATCCACTGAACCGAATGCGTTCAAATTTGGCAGGCATGTTCAGTTGGACGTTTAGACGCGCGCTAAGAACGGATTTCATAAACTTTTCAAGGATACGCCAAATATTCAAGTTTTTCTATAGTTTTTCGGCGTTTTCTCAATTTTTTCGAGAACCAATCGGTAGAAAATGTTGATATTTGGTAGGTAGGTTCAGATAAAGTCTAGAAATGTTGTGTTAGGATATTTTTGAACTCCGTTCAAGATTACGCCAGTAATCAGGTTTTTCAAAATTGTAGATGTATTGTGGGCTGCATATCTTCCGCCTTGATACGCCCAATCCTTACTGTAAATTCAATGGTTCAGTGAGATTATAGATGAACTAATTTGGAAGATCAATTTCAAACTATGTCCGATATCCCAAGGCTACGCGTCAATATTAGCGTTTTACTATTTTTCGGAGTTTTTCTTTGATTTTCCGAGAACCAATTGGCAGAGAATGTTGAAATTTGCTTAACAGGTCCAGATTAGGTCTGGAAATGCTGTGTTCAATAAATTTTGAATCCCTTCCGGGTTACGACTGTTACAAGGTTTTCCAATGTTTGAAATCTGCACTTTTGTTCATTTCACAGAAACTACCAAACCAAATACGTTAAAATCATATAGGCTACCCAAGTTGAGCTGAGGTAATTTATAGAACAACTAATTCAGAACGATTACCCAGAAGAACGCTGATAATTATGATGATCAAAGCAAATCCATTCGAATGGAATTTGCAGGCGAGCCTGTTTGTTCCACCTGATATACTGACAGGAGGTTTTGCAGGGTTGCGAAGCGAGCTGTTTGACTCACTGCCAAACTACCACTACTACTATCACTACCACTATCACTACCACTACCACTATCACTACCACTATCACTACCACTATCACTACCACTATCACTACCACTATCACTACCACTATCACTACCACTCACGGTACCACTCACTGTCGAGGGTCCAGGGGGCGGAGGCCCCTGGCTAGGCGGAGAAGGCGGGCGAAGCGAGCCTGCCGGCCAGTTTACAATATAATAAGATAGAAACTAAACTGAATTCAGTGGGGAGACAAATATGGTTTCTCAAATTTCAAGGCAATCAATGAAAAATTCTTAGTTAGATTCAATCTCCTATTGTTGATAAAGAACGAAAGTGGCATCTGGTGAATGACTGTTACCAATCCTCAGCTCTGTCAGGACAGTTTGAAAGCTGCCAGAGAGTGAAATGGTTCGCTCTCGACTCGATTTACCTCTTCCCAATTGACTGTTCTGACAGTGACAGATCGACATAAATTTGACTGACTGGACCTGAGACTACTATCGCAGCAGAAGCTTTGTTAAGTCACAAGAAAAGTCTTCTATGTGGTTATAGTCGGCGCAATCTAAGTTGACGAAAACCCCCACCACCCAAGAAATAGCTACGTTGTCATTTTGCATGAAATTGAAACTTCTCCTAAAGGCGCCTCCATACATGCGGTATTTGGGAAATACCGAACATTTGGTGTTTGGCGAACAGTTTTGCTTACTATTTCCCAACTAACGAACACACATCTCCACACATGCGTGGTTTTCCAAGCACGCATTCGTACTGGGAATGGCGAATTGTCAACCGAATAGGTGACATTTTCAAGGTCAATAATGTCAAAATACTGTCGAAAATTTCAACTTTTAAAAATCTAACATTATGGTACTAATTTCAACTTTAATCTTGGCAATGATTGAATATTAATGTTTGTAGGAATTTTCAAAACATTTAAAGAATCAAGATTATAATTCAGTAACCTGAAACGGACTGGACATTCATTAGTTTTCAATATAATATTTAAATTGAATTTAATTCAATTTCATAGTATCAAAATTGATTATATCATTTGAAAATCATCCACAGACTGTAATTAAATATTTATCTCATCTAAAAAAATTATGTATTAAATTAACAAGTAAGAAACTTTTCCTCAATTGACTTAACCTCAATCTACATGCAGCAACAAACAACAAAATTAGCCGAAGGCGAATGTGTGGATGGGCAAAAAGTTCGCTATTTGCCGAACATTCGACAACTTTGATGTGTCCAAAAGACCGACAATGGACGGAACACACAAACATTCGTGTTCGCTATTTCCCAAGTAGCGAACACTCCGCTCCACACTAGTCGTGATTCGGCGACTAGGTGTTCGGTGTTTCCCGAATAGCGCATGTATGGAGCTGGCTCAACGCGAACACATTCAACTGAATGTTAAAAGTGACAGCGTAGCTTCGGAAAAATCACGCGGTGTTGTGAAACTCACTATTTTAATGATAAACCAGCTGTTCGCAGCTCGAATATCCAAGTCGATTAGCTTCAATAACTCCAATCTTCAACATACATACAATGATTCATGCATATACCGCTCTCCTTACTTTGAAACTCTTTACTTACTTTGAGAGGCCAAATTACGATTTTCCGACTATTTTTGACATTTGAAAAAATAATTTCAATGTTTTCGAACAACTTTCTTGCTTTCACCACCCACTTATCTTCTCAAACAAAAAAGTTTCTAGATCATCGAAAATTTCATGTTTTCTGATGGAGTTGACTCGACATTGACAAACATATTCATTAAGTGATATTTTCGCGATTTTTCAATTTTTTCAAAAAAAAAAAAAAAAAATCAAAATTCCTTTGAATCCTTCTACCCAGGAACTTTTTTAATGCTACTGGCATATCAAGGATAAAATTCTGCGTCTAGATATGGAGTTCAATCACGATTTTGAAGATGTTCCAATTTTACACAATCTGGCAACGTAGCTATTTCTCGGGTGGAGGGGGTTTTCGTCAACTTAGATTGCGCCGACTATAAGTAACGATTTCCAATTCGCGACACTACTCGACGCCCGGTCGCGAGAGCCAATCAAAGTTTTTGTCTTGTCCTTGAGCTTGAACAACAAGAGCTCTGATTGGCTCTTGCGGCCGACTAAATAAATAAATTTATTTGTATATGAAAATCACACAAATAGAGTCGACTATTGTGCTGTGTATTGAAAAACTCGGCTTCAACAAGCTTTGTCATCAAAACCCCCAATTGAACTTAGACAATATTACTGTTGTCGAACACAAAAAAACTTAATAATAGTCTGTCCAAGCAAAGAAGACCCTCTGGCAAGATGGCAGAATGACTCAAGCTCTATCAATATTGGTTCAAGAATTATTATCAATTTGATCTCAAATTGTAGGAAACAAATTGATCTACTATTAGGATCACATTTATGATTCTTGAACAAATATTGACCAAGTTGGAGTCACTTTCCCATCTTGCCAGAGGGTTCTCTTTGCTTGGACAGACTGTAGCACAGTTACAGTACAGTATAATTTATATTGCATTCGCAATGCGCTAATTCAATACTTCCTCTGCAGTTCCTCAGAAGTAATTACCTCTGATTGGTTAAACATGAACATCAATCAAATAAACTACAAAGACAGGCCAAGAAACCCTATTGAAATTAGCGCAGGTCACGCGTGCTTTGCTACGTTGTCTAGGATCTTTCTCAAAGCTGAACAGATGAATTTTAGCTTTGAATTGAACTCGATTTGATGAACGAGAAATGCTTATGTTTTTCACGATTTTAGTATGTTTTTACGTTTTTTAAATATGTTTATTACATCCAAACTAGTCAGAAAAAACCACCAAGCTCAAAAATTGATACATATATCATGCACTTTACGTGCAAGACGATAAGCCGTCGGTCCCGACTACATAAAAAAAAAGTAGTCGTCATCTATCATCCATTTCATTACCCACGCACAAGCCTAAGAGCTCATGTGGGCTTCACCCTCATAAACAAACAAACAAACAAACATGTAGATCTGTAGGGAGGCTCCATCTACGACTCACTGAACCATATTTTTAGCGCTAACCATTATTAAAACTTCTAAATGCCATTTTAAAAATGGTTTTCCTCTGTAGTTTAGATTTATTTGGTTCGAGATTCTAATGATCGAGGAGACTAGTTTTTATTCTTGAGAGAAAGTTTTACAACGTCACAAGAAAAGCCTCATCAAGCGAAAAACATGTTATATTCGTAAGATATACTATTAAATTATAGGAAACGATCAATCAAAGCCTGCAGTGCCAAGTGCCGCTATCTATAAATAAATTTTCAGCAGCATTATTAATTTATTCTAATCGCATTACTCGTCACGTGGCGCTATCTCTCAAACTCTCCAGAACTGCTTGCTCTGAGAAATCCAATAATGTACTTATCTTTCATCTTAGATTAGACTAACTGGGCCTAGTATTATTGTCATTGCATCAGTTATTTTATTTGTTCCTATACATGTACTTTTTCAATATTGATTATAGTAATTTCACCACCCAACGTTGTAGGTTGTATTCAAAATCACAACTGCCATTTATTACCTAGACCATGATATTTTTCACATTCGGACCTTGAAGCTCTTTACCGGAAAAGGTATTTCACTTGTTGCTCTCATTAAAAAATAGCAAATTTTCCAGTAGCAGTTGCTATGAAGTTACTACCAATCGACTTCCAATTTTATTCACCTTTGGTGTGGATTATGATGAGCGCATCATTATTGATACATATTCTGCATGCAAGAAGCTAATGGACCAATCAATGTGAATTATTATTACTGTAATAGATTCAATATACAGTAGTAAGCCTATCTTGTGAGTTCCTATAATTACATTTTTTGATTGATAAGAAACGTAATCATAATAAATTAGATATAGAAATAGATTAGAAATAGATTATCTCTTATTGACCGAGCACCGAACGTAAGTGAGGTCTAGCTATATTCAAGACGACGATATTGCATTTTTTATGTTTATGTGTTTGTTCCGCATTAAAGACAAAACGCGGCAATACATTCTGATGAAATTTGACAGGAATTAACGTTCGAACATTCCTCTCTCGAACAAGAGGATCATCCTCTTGAAATTGCGCGTCGATGAATATGTAAGCTTTCTTGAAATATTGCATTTATTAAGGATAATATGAAAGGAGAAGGAATGACCTCCATGCTAATAGTATTTTACACCACTAGTTTTGAAAACGTCGTTTTGCGATGTCAAGAATACGGAGCTTTACAGCCGAAGCGATCAGCTGAGGCTGGAAAGGTAAGTATTTGCGACGTTGAATTCAAATTCAAATTCTTTAATTGCAATTTCATTTTTTACAAAGTTTTCTTAACCAGTAAAAAATTTCTGCATCATCAGATATTACATACTTAAAAATTAATACAAAATACTAAAATATACATAGTCGCAGAATAAATAAATAAATAAATATCATAAAAATTAAAATACATAAGGCAATAAAGAAAATGTTTAGTAGCTATTATAAAGCTACAGGTTTTTGAATTTGAACGTTTTGAAAACGTTTTCGAAACTTGTTGTATATTTGTGTTTTTGGTAGGCCTACACTTTATAGAAAGGCTTATTAGAATAAGATGAAAAAGTTTCTATGAATTGGACATACGAATTCAACTTGCTGAATTCCATATTGGTTATTTACGTTTTTTTTTATTTAAAAATAAATTCAGGATTCTAGTTTCAACAAAGGTTATCAGTCCCTAAAATCAATTCCCAATCAAAACAAAAGGTTAGGTGTGAAATTATAGGGAACAAAAAATTTTGTTTGAAGAAAATCATATGCTAAATCGTCTGGTGCAATCAGTTGGAAAATATTCGAAATAGTCGACTTACCTGTTCAGTCGACCAATTTGCATGGAATGCGCTGCTAAGTCAACGGAAAATTTTTGTTGACAGCTGATTTTTCCTATCTTGTATGGCTATAAGGCCCAAATATCAGCCGTTTATTCCGCACTAGTGCGGAAAATGACGGCTTTCAAAGCCTGTCAAGTAGATCGAAACTGGCTACTTTCTATCAAGTGTACCAAAAAATATTACTATATACGGTACATTTGCACTTCTGAATATAGGAGAATTCAGACTATATTTAGAAGACTACTTAACAAATTATTCAATGCTTGACCAGCTGTCAAGTTCATTATTAATTGTATGCAATGAATGAAACTCAACTAAGTATTCCCTTCATGAATAATATAATACCACATCCATTAAGGTCTTCTATAGACCTTGCATCCATGGGTGATTTCGTGAGGTCTACTGCTGTTCACAGAACTACTAGTTATTGAGGCTTGCTCATGTTAATCAATAAATTTGATTTCTATTGAGAATCATTATTAATTTAATCCTATGATATTATTCCATACTGAGGATCAGCTGATTTTAATATCTCCTTGAATTTTCATTCAATTTGTTCTTTCCTCTTCCAGGCCATGTATCTAAAGCCATGTAATGAAGAGGCATGATCTACTTATTCTACTTCTACTTTTGAAGCTCCTCATTTATCTGGCCGGTATTACACGATAACATTATTTTCTATTATCAAAGTTGATCATAATTATGCGGAAAGACATGAAAATATTATGATTCCGTATTTTCATCTCTTTTCATATAATCAATTATGACCTTAGAACTAATATCGTGTAATACCGCGGCCTTACGGTAATTTATATAGGTACCGTACGGTAGCAGTTTTTTTATTCTTTAAATGTTGTTTTTCATCAACATGCAACAGAAACAATTGTGATATTGCAAACCTTACCTTTTCAAGAAATCTCGCCTCATGCAATTCCTCAAGAGTAGGTCTCTGTGCATGATGAACTGACGTGATATCACGATAATGTTCAGCTCTGGGCAGTACTTCACGCGTGAGCTGGTTGAGGCTACGTGAGTGCCGCGAATCATACAGTGATGAAGAGCTGTTCTGTAAATTATCACCATGAATGGTCGGTGTTAATCTATTTACATCTCTGTTGGGTAAAAGCTCAGAAACTGATACTCTAGCAACTTTGAACCGGCTTGGAACTTTATCTGTACTCAGCAAATCTTGTAGCTCTTGTTCAACCGCTGTTTGCTCGTTGAATGTTTCCTTGTTTTGCAGAATTTCCCCGGACATATTAACTCGTATAGAGTTTTTGTCCATCTTGAACTGCTCTTCTGCTCAGGTTGCCGACAAACCACCAAGTGAATTTTCCCAGCAATAATTTTATTCAAGATCGTCGAGGAATAATAGCAATCATTCAATTAAATTTTGTTCAACCAACGCGCTAGTGCCCTTCAAGTACAGGTTTGCCAACAGAAATGTTTGTCATGGCAAGTCACCTACAAATATAAAATTTCATTTTTTCTATAAAATGAAATCAGAGAACGATATCTTGATAACTATAAAATAATATTAACTCACTTTTCTAATGTTTAACAATTCTTTTAATGAGGCATCAAGTACTTATCTAGTCTGTCATGACAGAGCTCTACAAATACTAAATAAAAGGCCGTGGATCAGTTTGTTTTCAATTTGCGTTCAATTTTTACCTCCCTCCTATATGTTGGATTGTAAACATTGATTCTAATTTGATATCTGGTAAGTTTTATTTATAATTTGATCGGTGTCATTGTCAAAAATCAAAGTTATTGTTACAAAGAAATATTTTCAATACTAGTTCATATTCACAACATGTATGTCAGTGATTTTATTACGCATTCAGTCTTTGTAGGACTGATGACCTTCAATTTTCAATAAATCACAATCTGTAGTTATTTGAAGTATTTAAGAACTCTTCTATAACTTTCTTATTCATCACTTGGTATAAAAATTCAAATTCTAGTATTCTCCTACTAATGAACATCAATAATAGTATTTAATATTGATATTAGCATTCACATTACAATAAGGAGGTTAGGTGGAACAGTGCCAGGTATTTGTTTTCTAAATAATTCTGGCCCTGAAAATGATTTGTTTGGGACTATTATTAGCGATTTACACTTTCAATTTGTTTGTTTTCTCTTATACAACATACATTCTGTTGATATGATAACGACATGTAAGCTTAAAAATAAGGTTGTTTCCCAATGTTTTGCTAAGGAACAAGGCACCAAACTTTATTGATTGATGTGGTTTTATGCAAGTTGACTGAATTACACAATCCGCTTCTTTTGTTGATTGAAATATTCTATCTCTTAACAACGTGCAATTTTTACACCAAAGTAACTTATTTTATTTCTCTTTTTAGGCTATCCAAACCGTGGTGTCTTTACTCAAATCATATGCTTGGGGATGAGTATTTTCTATCTCCAGTCGCGATGCCATGTCTTCAAGGAGCTTCTTGTCTAGCCGATCAAAGAATGGATGATTTAGAAAATGGTAATTTTGTACCAAACGAAGATAATGCGGTTGCTGCCCCAGCCAATGTTGGCAGCTCCCCCACCACTTCTTCCAGTTTTCAGTTTTTCTCGAAAAAACCTGACAAACATGTCGACCAATCATCTGAGTGTAAGTAGTCGTAGCCTGATCTATGCCATTACTACATAAACTAACTTACCTGTTAAATCGTAAAGCTACACGTAGTAAAATTCAGTTCAGTTTTTGTTCAAGACTAGAATTTTAATTCACTGATTCTGCTTGAGCTCTCAAACTTCAAGGACCTGTTTTAAGATTATCCAAACATAGTTATAAATTAAGTTAAATTGAAGTTGAAAACTCAGCACAGAAATAGTTTTCGATATTGGTTCAATTTTGAATTTTTATTCAAATTAATTTAATTATATAGGCCTAAATTAAATCTTCGCTGTAGATTTTGGATTCCCATGTAAAATTCATTTTTTGTAGCCTATTATCCTAGACACGAGTTAACTTATTCTTTTACAGTGCAATAACAATTCGACATTTTCATTTAACTATTCGTTTTGTGTTTGTTTTTAGACAAAAAGCTAAATAGAGGTATATCTCGAGCGACCGACAATGTCAATCTTGTCTCGCAGGTGAGAACCGAACTAGTCCTGGACAATATTGAACAGGACTTACTTCTTGAAACACCAGCCTACACCTTTATGCTACCCGATTTGACAGAACTCGAACCAGGTAATTCACTCACTTTATTTCAATTCAATTTATAGGGCGATTCAAAAAGAGCGCCGGTTCTAATAAGTTATATCATATTAAGAGGGTTGTTTAAACGAAAAATCGGAAGTGAATGTATAAAAATGTTCATCTGACTTTCCGATTTAAGGTATGGAAAATTATGTCATGCATATTTCCACCTCTACTACGCTGGCACGCATCAACTCTGTCCATGTTATTCACTATTATAACAAACTTTGTTATAATTCAAGGATCATATCCTTTAAGGATATGTTATTCACTATTATAACAAACTTTGTTATAATTTAAGGATCACATCCTTTAAGGATCATATTGGAAAGATAACACAAGCTAGGTCAATATTGGTTCAAAAATTATTAGTTTGGTCTCAAATTGTAGGGAGTCACATCTTACAATATTCTAGACCAAATTTATAATAATTTTTGAATCAATATTGTCCGAGCTGGAGTAATTTCTCCATCTTGCCTGAATGTCTTCTGTGCTTGGACATTGTTACTTTAATAAGTTGTATACTTTTTTATAATTCAAGCTATAGTATCGATTGTTCATTATTACAGCAGAACTGAACAGAACTAGTGATAAATTGGAACATTCTCCTTGAATTTCTGGCTAATTTATTTATTGAATTAGGCTGATTTGTTTTGTTTCTTCAATTGGAAACAATGCATGAGTGTGATGCCCCTGAAAATTTTTCTGACGAATATCGACCGAACTGGAGTCATTGCCATCTTGCCAGAATGCATTCTTTGCTTGGTCAGGCTATATCTGAACACCTCAGATGTGGCTAAAAAAGTTTCTATTTTTTATTTTAAATGATAATTACAGTCGCCTACCGTTTTCAATTATTTTTTTAATTATGCGTAACAGATTTCGACTACTTAGAGCCATTTTTAAATTTTTTATTTATTTTATTAAAATTATACAATAAAAGGAACGAAAATACAGGCATTTGCCCAAAACATCTTCTATTCCAATTTAGATTTAAATGTCCAAATTCAGATTATGTTTCTCTGAAATATTCACTCACACAATTTTCACTCTAAAAACACATTATTATGGAAACAATTATCGATTCAAAAACCAGCATGGTTATTTTGAAAGCCAAATTAACACTTTTAAATTGAGAATATCACTGAATATTCATCAAAACTTGAAAAAATTAAACCAAAATGTTTTCCCGATGCTATAAGCAAACATCACCTAGCAACGATTCATGCCATGACTAGAAAATAATTGAAAACGGTATTGCGATTATTCTATTTTAGCTTCAAGAGTTTAATTGGTCGATGGGGTGTTTGTATTGCAGACGAGTTTCGTTGGTTTGTGGAGAAGGACCTGATAGCGCAATCGACGCAGGTGTCGCTGGAGCAGGCCGATAGACTCAACTGGTGGGCGGCTAAGGGCTGTCAGCGCCTCTGGCCACTCTCTACCTCCGGTGATGGCAATTGTCTGCTGCACGCTGCCTCGCTAGGTAAGCTATCCGCCGAACGTAGATTTATGTAAATTATATGCGATTGTATAAGTTGAAATAAAACCGCAATTCAAATTCATATACAGTACCGATTTTCATGGAACGTGAGAAGAGCACTCAATTAAAGCGTTCCAATCATTCAATTGTTAACAACTATCATCTTACTACGATCTATCAAATACTTTACTACTATCATCTAGTCTTACAAGTTGAATATTTTTTCTTCTTCACTTATAAATGCCTGTAACTGTAAGTCAGGTAAACTGTAAACATGAGTCAAAAAAATTTTCGACTTCCATTGCATGAAGTAAGTTTATTCTATTATTATAATTATTGCTCTAAATTCAAAATTTTCATAATTTTGTATTTCTCCTGGACTATAAATTTATTCTTAATTGAAGTGCTACGAAAAAGTAACCTAGTTTTGAACCTTATTATTCGTAAAAATTTGGTATGAAGACGTTTTGGACATAAGTCTGTGTTTTTAACCAATAAGTTATTATTGTCTGTAAAATGAATAAATAATCACAGCTTATAATGTGAAAAGTGACTCAAATTGATCAATTTTAATTATTTTGAAGCAATTTCATAAATTCCCAAAATTTCCTGGCCAGGGAAATATTTCCAAATCATAAATTGGAAATATTTCCAGTGGGGTGGTGCCTCTTTGAATGTCCTGCGTCCTCTTGCAGTCTCACAGAGAGCAATTAGCGAAACACTTTCAGACAAAAATCATAGATACCCAACACATTTACTTTTTCAGGAATTTCCTGTCTTGAATATAAAACAACTATTCATAAAAAATCAATTAGTTTTCATCAAAATAAGTAACTTTGTCTTTCCTGAAATTCAGCATGATTACCCCACAAGAAACAGATTGCATATAAATACTCAATTCCCCCGATTAAGTAATTCTATTCAACTTGAAAGCTGTTTCCATTTAGCATATTGGCTTTACCGAAATATTCCTGCTGAGATCTCAAGAACTGAGGGGGTCAGCGTTGCCGTTCACAAGCGAAGAGTTAGCAGGTGACTGCTCTGCATCGGTTCAGATGCTGCAGGGGCTCTTTTACACTCACCGTACAGATAAAATTTTATAATTTACACAAAATTAAATTGAATACTTCACACAATATCAATTAACGAAGCTATTAGACTTCAGCCAACTGAGCCCTTGAACACCGTTAAGCTTAAATAAATGTTATTTTTTGCCATTCAATTACCTATTATGATACTGACAAGAATATTTTATTAATATAATATATTATTACCGGTACTTTTTTTATTTCTATATTACCATTACTTATTGTAAATTTCCATTGAAAGTGTTTACTTTCTGTCTGACATGCAACTCCTCCCTGCACACGGACTAATCATCCGTAAAAAAGTGTTGGAATTATTTGAATAAGTTCTTTTTCCCTATCTATTTACATAATTACATTACTCATCTTCACAATCTGCCGATTATTTTGCTCCATCTGGTTGTGTCTCTCGCTACGGTGAGCCTGAAACCAGTTACAAGTTTTAATTTTTCGTTAACTTTGAGGCTATGTTGGTACTTCTTGGTCCATATTTACAACAACGATGAAAAAGTTTGTTTTGTAAATGAAGTGTTTAAAAGCAAGACAAGGCATGAAAATTGTTTTGGACAAAATTAAAATTAGCGAAGAAAGTTGGTTCATTCTTCATTGATCAATATTGACTGAGCTGGAGTCATTTTCCCTCCTTGCCAGAATGTCTTCTTTGCTTGGACAGTTACTAATACTATACTATACTAGTTATAATTTAATAGTTATTAATTAATTGTGTAACTTGGATTTGCAGCAATGTACGGCTTCCACGATCGGCTGCTAACGCTGCGCAAAGCGCTGCACGCACTGCTGTCCACACGGGGCGAGTCGCTGTGGCGTCGCTGGCGTCGCCAGCAGCAGCGTTTGAACGCGACGTGTGGACTGGTGTGGACCGAAGTGGAGTGGCGACAGGAGTGGAACGCTGTGGTAAGCATGGCTAGCAGCGAGCCGCGGTTGAGACGCACTGTCAGTGTGGCTAGGTGAGTTCGTACACAAATAGTCTGTCCAAGCGAAGAAGGCCCTCTGGCAAGATGGGAAAATGACTCCAGCTCAGTAGATATTCGTTCAAGAATTATAAATGTAATCTGGATTGTAGATCTAATTGTTTCCTACAATTTGAGATCAAATTGATAATTTTTGAACCAAAATTGACCGAGCTGGAATCATTTTCCCATCTTGCCAGAGGGTCTTCTTGGACAGACTATACACAGACTGTACAAATTGTATAATTATAGTGTACAATAAAAAAAAATTGTTTTGAAGTGACTATTTTAAAATAACTATCACCCACATGGTTTTCCATGTTTTCATTTGTGAAAAATGACGTTATAATATTGTGAAGTGGAACAACCCTTTTGGTCTCCCCACTAATGAAAGCATACGCTAAATAAATAAATCATAGTGTGGACATTGACTGTGTCACTTCTTATTGGTAAGCTCAATCGAATCTACCATATGAAAACATTTTAGTTGAAAATTTTAAAGTTTTGATAAATAATTAGGAATATTTTAAATTTAAAAGTGTTAATTTGACTTTCAAAACAACCATCCTGATTTTCAAATTGATAATTTTTCCAGAAAAGTGGTTTCAGATTGAAAATTGTGTGAGTGAATTGATATTGAAAAGCAGGGACATAACCTGAATTTGGACATCTTTAACGAAATAAAAAAAAATTCTTATGGCTTTTATTGGTGGGGGAGACCCTTACGGGTAGTTCCACCTCGCCAATGTGTACTTGGCCAGAACCGGCAGTCCAAGTGCAGTCCACAGTGTTCGTGACTTACCCGTGTTTCGGATGGACACGTTAAGCCGTCGGTCCCGGCTGCCTAAAAACAGTCGTTAAGTCATGTCAGAGGCCCTGAAATTGATCAGGAGCGATTTGAAAACTCTGACACCAGACCTGAGCCAGCCAGGTCACACGAATATTATTATTATTATTTTGTGACCTACCATCACGTTCACCGATAGATCACCCTCACCGAGAGACCAATTGCCAGTACATCTTCAACTAAATTGGAATAGAATATGTTTTGGGCGAATGTCTGTATTTTTGTTCCTTTTATTGTATAAGTTAATAAAATAAACTTAGTAATAATATTGTAATCAAATAAATAAATACTTTTATCAACTCTCATAAGAATTGCATTGAAAAGATGAAATAAAAAAGGAGATTAAACCTAGAGCTATTTAAAATAAAATAAATGAAATGCCTTTCTTTTAAACATAAAAGTATTACTTATACACACATGTTTCAAGCTTAAGCTCATTTTCAAGGTGAAAAGAATAATACTCATGTGTATTATTCTATTCACCTTGAAAATGAGCTTAAGCTTGAGACATGTCTATGTGAAAATAATACTTTTAAAGTTTTTAAAAAGGGTATTTGATTTATTTCATTTTATCTATCAATTGGGAAGCGGTTTGTCCCAGTGGTAGAGAGCGTCTAATCGGTGAGATTAGATAAGCGACGTGGCTCTACCACCACTGTTGTAACGGTGACCGGCTCCTCTGAATTCAATTCATGAGCCTCAAAAATCGCTTCCCGGTGGTTCGGAGCCCACCTAAAGCAGTAGGTCCTTTCATCTCTCATCATCATCCTTCCCATTACCCACGCACAGGCCCAAGAGCCCATGTGGGCATCACCCTCAAAAAAAAAAAAAATTTATAAGGAAATTATTTTCCACAATTTGAGCCCAAATACGACTCTCTTCCATTGATGGTTTCCAAGGTAGGCGTATTTGAACACAAAAATAGCATTTTACTCGTTATAAATTATAGTTAATATAATCATAATAATAGTTAATATTAATATAATATATATTAATATAATCAAATTATAGCTAATATAATCATAATTATAGTTAATATAATCATAATAATAGTTATAATATAATAAAAGTGAAATAAAATATAATAAAAGTTACAATAGTTACAGTGGATGTGGATGTTTAATATTGGCACTAAATTTTTAGATCAATTTCTACATTTTAATGAAAGTTTGGATTTATTTTGTGTTTGACGGTGCATTATCAACCTTTCGAAATTCAAAATTGACATATTTTAACTACCGGTTCATCTCTTCAAGTAAAAACCTTTGGAAGGAATAGAAATTTGAACTCATACCTTGAAAATTTTGATAATAATCAAATTAAAATTGTGGTAGAAATACTAAGTCTGTTCTTTCTTTCCAATGTATTTTTATCATTATATTAATAAATTAATGTAAATTATTAATTAAATATAATAATTAATGGAAACATTAACAAAGGAAATAATTAATGAACATAATTTAATGGAATTTGAAATGATGAACTTTGCAGTAATCAGAGTACTGGTGGTGATCTGTCGAATTTGGGCGGCGATATCTACGAGAGTCTTGAAGAGGTACACGTATTAGCCTTGGCTCATGTACTTAAGAGGCCGATCATAGTGGTTGCTGACACTTTTCTCAAGGTAATCTACAATTATTTCAATTCAAATCGAATTCAATCAATTTTTAAAATTCGACATAGTCGATGTTGTAAAATCGTTCCATAATTTTCGTGTTTCTTACAGCTTGAAAATCTGACCCGTATAGTCTGTCCAAGCAAAGAAGACACTCTGGCAAGATGCGAAAATGACTCCAGATCAGTCAATATTCGTTCAAAATTTATAAATATTGTATTAAATTCTGGATAAGAATGTTTCCTATAATTCACGTTCAAATTTATAATTTTTGAATAATGATCGACCGATCTGTAGTAATTTTCTCATCTTTTCAATACTTGTTAAAAAATTATAAATTTGTAGAGCAGGATTTTTCCTACACTATGAGACCAAATTTATCATTTTTAAACCAATATTGACCGAGCTTGAGTCATTTTCCCATCTTACCAGAATGTCTTCTTTGCTTGGACAGACTATACCTACGTATTCGCACCCCACCTAAAATTTAACTTTTAGTACAATTTTAGTACTAATTTTACTTTAGTACATGGGTTTCTCATAGTTGAGTAGGTAAATTAAAAAAAAGTTATTCTTTATATCTGAATTTAAACGTAAATTGTAGGCCTACTCGTTGTATTCACTCACTGTTTTGTTTATTCTTGAAGGGAATAAATTCATTTAATAATTGAATATTGTTATGGATTTAATTTGATCAACTAGAATAAATTTTGAACTCATTTTATTCCTAACTTTTAGGCTGTTTTCACATGGGTATATTGTATTATGCATTGAGCCTCATGTTTTGAATTTTGTCTCTATAATAACATGATATGTTGATGTGAAGCTTAAAGGGCAGGCCACACCAAGCTCGCTACCGCGGAGGGAGTAGTTTCACTTTGCTGTACCAGGCTAACTTTTGAATCAGCTGCTGGTGGTACTACCGCCGAGGTAGCGAGCTCGGTCTGGCCTGCACAATTGAATAACATGGAAGGCGAGTTTTTAAACTTCGCCATCGGTAGCGCATGCTGGCGCATACGCATACGCATTCCCTCACTATTAGAAGACTACCGCTAACGGACGTTTTTTGGTGTGGCCTGAACTACCACTGCGGAAGCGAGCTTGCTACCTCTAGCAGACGTTGGTGTGGCCACTGCTTTACACATGATACAATACACCTACGTGAAATAGTCTTAGAACAACATTTAAACACTAACATTTTTCAACTCACTACCAATCTGTAACACGCCAAGGCCACATTATTTAAAAATTGGGGAGGGATACAATAGTATATTTCGTACCTAGGGCCGAATCACGGACCTGGATTTCACGTTCATCATTATTCAACAGTTAATCAATACAAACATTTTTAATCTTATCAAAGTTGAAGTATTAGTTATTGAAGCAGTTTTCCTTTATTATTCAACTACTGATTAATGTGAAAACTTTTAACTTTCAGTTCCCTTGACAAGGGATCTTACCATTCAAAATAACAGATGAGAGACTACTTTTACATCGAAATACCAATAAGTCGACATTGACTCCCAAAACAGCTGACACCTAATGCAATCAAACCGGGATGCTACCTATTGATCGACTAACCCTTAAATCAACAACGACCTTCAGTCAGCTGACATTCAAGGTTATTTTACCGCCCTAGGGCCGAAAACGCATTTTCCCGGCGAGTTTATAGCGACCTCGCCTGAAAACGAGCGTTTTCGGCCTCTGTATAAAGCATGTAAAACAGTCCATTTCATACCAGTGTGGCGAAAAAGTTTTTTTGATGGTACTGAATAGCTCAAATTTAACACTAAATTATGACATTTTTTTTCAATAAAATAATAATATTCTGAAAACTGACCTGAAAACTCTGACACCAGACCTGAGCCAGCCAGGTTACACGAATATTATTATTATTTTTTTCAATTATGGCAGGATATGAAGGGCGAGGCGCTGGCGCCGATTCCGTTCGGAGGCGTGTACCTGCCCCTGGAGTGTGTCCCCGCCGAGTGCCACCGCTCGCCTCTCATGCTCGCCTACGACGGAGGACACTTCTCCGCCCTGGTCGCCATGGACGCCAAGCAACACGGTCAGTTAACGAGTTAATAATATGTCAACAACATGCAGTATGATAGGATAAAATCTATTTGCATTCAAAGTTCTTAAACTATTTTATCTTAAGAGTGGAAACAATAGAGCAGAAAACCTACATTACAGAATGAGAAGTAAAGATAGGCTACTTTGTAGAACTCCTCAGGTCAACAAAGAGCTTTTTAGGCATTTTTTGTATCTGGGGCCACTCTTATTTAATAAAATGCCAATTGACTTGAGGAGATGTCCTTTTCATGCACTTTTGAGTCCGATATCCCACTAGAAGCCAAACCTGCAATCATATGATAGTCGAAATCCGAAAAAAGCTAACTGTTTTGTAAAAGAGCTCAAAAATAGATTTTTACTGTGAAAGATACTTGGCCTCTTAGAAGTATATTAAGGTAGAATAGAGTAATGAATTTGATGTTTCATAACATATTATAGCCTAATTGCTATTTCTATAATTCTTCTAATATATTGTTGGTACTGTACTAAATCTTATAGTTTAAAGTAGCCTAAAGGAACTAAAGAAACTGTATTTATCTTATAGATCTGTACTGTACTAAATCTTATAGTTTAAATTATAGGGTCTGAAGTCATGATTCAACTGTTTTCATCTTGAATGATTGATTTTTTTGTTTTTATTTTAGTGTAATTTTAATTCAATATTTCAAGAAACCTTACATATACAGTACATCGACGCGCAATTTCAAAAGGAACATTCCTGTCTAATTTCAACAGAATATATTGCCGCGTTTTGTCGTAAATGCGGAACAAACAAACAAGCAAACATAAAGAGACATGCAAAATCGTCGTTTTGAATCTAGACCTCACTTACGTTCGGTCAATTAAATAATTATCTGTTTAATATCAGTGAAGGAGAAATCGAATTCATGTAAAATCATTGTATAAGTTCACTTTAGTCTTGAGCTCTGAATTTTAAGTAGACATTTGACTAGTTTATCATAACAATATAAATTGTTTATGATTATTATCATTTTCGGATGTCATAATTTTATTAGCTCAGTGTTACAAGACTTGGAATCCTAGAATATACATGGTGACACACGGGATTCGGAAGGTTTTCAATGAAATGATACTCAGCCATTTTTTAAATTACTGAATTGCATATTTTCACACGAAATCAAAGCTTATTATGTCATACATACCAGATGATGATTCACATATGATTATTCAAGTTGATATAATCTAATATTTGTTAATAACAGTTGAGTTGATAACTGGAATTCAATACACAATATTTACTCCAGAGAACGCATTTTCAATTACTATCCATAGTTAAGGTTTATTATATTTTTATATAATAATCTTATATATATTATATATTTTTATATAATAATATTTTTATATTTATTATATGCCATTTTCACTTTTTGAGTAAATCAGTGATTTGACAACGTCTTGTCTTTCCATTAAATATGCCATTTTAGCTGAAAAAGCTCATCACCTGCAATTCTAGTTATGTGTGAAAAATAATGTCTGTAAAGTGATGTTAGTCATTTCGAATGCAGGACTCAACTCTCTACTCAAAAACCTCCATCACACGAACTCACATTTCTGGCAAGATAACTTAGCACCAACTTCTTAAATGATCGAATCGATTAACTGATATCTGAACTGAATCGATAAATGATCGATTAACTCGTCCAAATTTCATGGCATGGAGAATGCAATTGAATGATTATGACTGTATTATGTAATCTACATGAATAAAGTGATTTAATTTGAATCTCAATCTCCCTGACTCACCCTAGGCGAAAAAATAATGTTATTTTGTTTAGATTCTATTTATGTAACTAATGGTTGATGAAAGTTGATATTGTTGTAGCTCTGGCGTCAGCTATTCCCCTCACCGACAGCAGTCATGAACTTCTACCGATCCAGTTCAGTATTGATCCCGAGGAGCGTGAAGATTTTGGCGCCGAAATGGAGTTGACCCACTCTGAATGCGTCACTCTGCTACACAAGTACCTCGATGTCGTACATATTGACGATCAGGTAGGCCACAATTACTAAAGAAAAATATTTAAAAAGAACTATAACCCACATGGTTCCCTATGTTTTCATTAGTGAAAAATGAGGTTAAAATATTGCGGAGTGGAACTTTGTAATATTATGTAAATAATAATATATATGTAAAATATATGTAAAAAAATAATAATATTATGTAAATATTGCGGAGTAATTTCACTTTGGGTCTCCTCACTAATAAAAGCATGCGCTAAATAAATAATAACTGAAAAAATGAAAACTAAGAGTGTTACCCGGCTGACGGTGAAACCATATAGTTATGTACTTTTATCATACAGACTGGATGAAAAGTTAAGAAACTTTTAAAAATTTTATTTATAACTTAATCATCTTATTTTTAAATAAATCTTATTTATAATTGAACTTATAATTTTTTTTTATAACTCAAATTAATATTTATTGTACATTCTGGCAAGATTTTGAAGATTTTTGGATTTACAAAATCAAACGTACTTCCCCTTAGAATATGATGTTTCATAAGTTTATTAAGAGTGGATGGTAGTGGGCGGCAAACTGCCGAACGGCAAAATCAAGCTCCATAAAAACAATGTAATTTTTATCAATCTCTTGGAGCAGATAAAGCCTTTATTTATGGACAGAATTTCACGATCTTCATCTCATTGGAAAGAGAATTCAAGTCTCCAGGGCGTGACTTTTTACTTTTTCGATTTCAAGTTTATTTCAATAATTAGAGTTTGTATACCCGCCTTTGGGAGATTGGCTGTCGTTAGTGAAGACAGTCAGTTGTTTCCCGTTTCTGGAGGAATAGTAATTGTTGCATTACACTCTAACTGATTAAATGAATGTTATTCAGAGGTGTTCTGCATCTTCACTTGGTTGTGAAGACTGGCTTATGGTTGAGAGGATCGACGTGCTAACCACACGTTACCTCTTTCCAACTATTCACCTATATGGTGGATATGAAACTGGCAATCAGCTGGTAGGCCTAGGCCCTTCTTAGGGCTGTTGCGCCATTGACAAACAATTAGAGTTCAATACTTTTTTAGTTGATTAATTATACAATAATTATTAAAATAAACTTTAAATAAAAAAAGTGAAAAGTCACGCCCCTGGAGAATTGAATTCTCTTTTCAATGACATAAAGAACGTGAAATTCTGTCCATAAATAGAGGCTCTATCTGCTCCAAGAGATAGTTAAAAATTGTATTGTTCTTATGGGACATAATTCTGCCGTTCGGCAGTTTGCCGACTACTAATGCCCACTCTTGGATGAAAATCATAAAGGAAACTAAGTTCTACAATTTGAGCTCAAACTCCACTTTTTCCCATCAATGGCTTACAAGGTAGACGCATTTGAACACAAAAAATAGCGAGCTATAGTTCATCAGGATCCATTCACTCTTACAAAAGTTAGTGGAGTTCTTATTTTATTATCCTTGAATGTCCATTCTACTGAAAATAATTTGGATTTAGAGCTGTAAAGTATGTATCCTGATATGGAAAATGATTCAAGTAGACTATGACGTACCTGCTAGGCTCTATTTGAAACTTTATATGTATAAACCTAACATCAAAATATTGAGAGAAAAAAAACGCCTGTTCCTGATTTTAATTATATTCACGCACCCAGTATGATGTACTCATTCAAAGTACTACAAAATTATCAAAAGCACTAAGCAACAAATGTTGGTAAATGTATATACTAGACAACAATAATAATGATTAGTACTTTAGATAATTTTCTACTATTAAACAGCAATATTTTTTCTACCTACAAAATTATTTTTTCTGCAGTTATCACGCTATTCTGCAGATAATTCTATAACTTATTTCAATAAATTATAAGTTTTCAATGAGATTTTAATATAGTTCTATTAATAAACTGTAAATATGTTATTTAAAGAATTGAACATTTTAACAATAAAATGTTAAATTGAACAATAAATTATAAGTTTTCAATGAGATTTTAATATAGTTCTATTAATAAACTGTAAATATGTTATTTAAAGAATTGAACATTTTTTCATAGGATACAGGAGCAGGTGAGACGCGAAACGGCCTGCTGGGCAGTATTGGCAAGTCAGTGGGTCAGAAGTTGGGTTTCAAATTGTCGCGTGTCAACTCGCAGCTGAAAAATGGCGCCGGTGGCAAGGCCGGGGGCATTACGTGCGCCGCCATACATCTGGAGAAGCGGCTCGACTATTTGGACCGCATGCTGAACAACTACCTCAACACGGCTAGGATACGATTCCATCAGGAACAGGACAAGGTGTGCTCAATTTTTTATTTTTCAAATTTACAAATCTCAGATTTTCTTGTTTTCCTGAGCCATATGCAGAGACTTAATAATTACAGTGTTTTACCTTTTATGCCACATACAAGCCTGGCAGATATAAGCTTTACAATAATTTTATAAGTTCTAGCACAAGAGCTAGCTAAAAACTTATGTTTTGTTTTCTGAGGGTGAAGCCCACATGAGGTCATAGGCATGTGCGTGGGTATTGAGATAAATGATGTTGATGAGAGATGATAACTACTTGTTAGATAGTTTGGACCGACGGCTTACTGTCTCCCCCAAAAGATGAGGTGATCGTATTAATGTGATTGTGCCAATATATATTAATAGTTATCAATTTATACTTCTTAATAGTTGATTTGGGATTTTTTTAATAATAATAATAATTTAATCTGACCAAGCAAGGAAGACTGGTAGGCTAGTAGGCCTAGGCCCTTCATGGGCTGGTGAGCCAGACATACATACATAAGCAAAGAAGTCATTCTGGCAAGATGGGAAAATGCCTCCAGCTTGATCAATATTGAATAAAAAATTAAACATTTGGTCTCAAATTGTAGGAAACATTCTGATCTACAATTTGAGACCAAATTTATAATTTTTGAACTAATATATTCACTGAGCTGGAGTTATTCTCCCATCTTGGCCGAATGTCTTCTTTGCTTGGACAGAATTTACCGGTGAGTATACAGTTTCTGTTTGTAAATATTTAATGGAAGTTGAAATAATTCAATTTGTTTTTTTTTTCATTAGAAACTGCTGGAGGGTGGGGACAGTGCTCTGTCAGCGGTCAGATATGGTGCTGGCAATTCCCAATTTTACACAGATGTTGACAGCGAGTCACACGACCGTGTCAGCCAACTGACGCCGGTTAAAGCTCCCATCAACAATGACACCACTGTTTATCTGTGCAAGTCGACATTCTATGACACCAATCAGCTGTGCCAGACAGCTGGCTGCGGCTTCTTTGGCAATCCGCAGACTGGCGGCTACTGTTCAAAGTGCTTCAGACAACAATTGGCGCCTGAACAGGGACCACCAACTCCATCTTCAACTGTATAGTCGATGGTTTGTAGCATTTTCATGCTCGGTTGTCTTTGATTCTATGCATTTTACAGAATTCTGAACTCTGTTGGCAAAGGAAACTGTTATAGTCAGTCAAAGCAAAGAAGTCATTCTAAAAAAATGACTCCAGTTTGGTCAATAATGGTTCAAAATTATAAATTTGTTCTCAGATTGTAGGAAACATTCTGATCTACAATTTGAGACAAAATTTCTAATTTTTGAACCAATATTTACCAAGCTGGAGTAATTTTCCAATCTAGCCAGAATGTCTTCTTTGCTTGGACAGACTATTCTTTGGACTAGTAGAGTTTGCAACTTATGTCTGTAAATAGTCTGAGAAAGTGTTCCATACCAGCTGATACATATACAATATATGTAGAACTGGTGTCAAAATTGAGTTAGTTTTATCTGTATCTTGTATGTTCCAACAGTTCATGTTGTCTGCAAATAGTTTGAGTAACTGTACCAGTCCAGCTGATAAGAGTTATTTTAATTCTCTATCCTAGTCAGCTGGTCCAGTACAGTTTTTCAGACTGTGCAGACAACATCAGGTACAAGGAGGCGACGAAAATGCCTTGACTTTTGTTGCAAACCCTATCTAGAGTTGATAGTGATTAGCTGTTGGTCCATGGTTCAGTCCCACTTTAAGATGATACATGTATCAAATTTAATAATTGAATTAAATAATTCTGGTATCATTATTCAAACTTGTGTATGATTTCATTTGACGCATGTATCATTTTGTGCATCTCCTTGATATTAATTTGATCTGTGTACATCTAGCTTCAAAACCAGTTGATAAAATGTCACAGTAATTGAAAACAAATGGATGAAAAGTGTATGATAGCTTTATTGTGTAAAAAAATGAATATTCTAACTTTTTAGTGAATTTTCATCACTATACTCATAGAAGATTTTTTTTTCAATGTGTTAAGATTTGAGAAATCTTTTCTATAGTTCAAAAACATACGATGGTAGGTCAGTTGACTGAGTTAAGATTGTTCTCTTCAAGAAGTGATAAACTGAATTCAATTGAGAATTGATGAAGTTTTTCAAGTGGTAGTGTATCATCTGTATGATGATGTGTGTGATTAGAGTTTTGTGAAAGGTACAAATGCTAAAATAGGCTTGCATAGGATTTAGATTTACAACAATGTGAAAATAGTATTTGAAAGAGCTTTTGGATATTTATTTTTCCAGAGATTGCCAATTAAGTACAGTCGAAAGTATAGGTGTATCATAATTGATTGAGTATTGGATAAAAAATATATTTTAACATTTCAGATTACATAATTGTTACATATTACAATTATTAATATTATACTCATCAAAAATTGAAAAAGTCGATTGGTGCCTTCTAGTTATCACAAAGTTTGGGTAGTTGAAATGAGTAGACTATTAAAACAATAATACCTTCAATAAGCAATCAAAACATCAATCTGTGTCTAGTGAAAACTCAAGCAAAAAATATGAGAATTCAGTAAAAAATTTTGAATAGAGGGTAAAAAAATTGAAAATAGTGCAAAAATCCTGTTTTTTTAATATTTAATATGAAATATTGTTTATTATACTCTTAGTTTCATACACGGTTATGAGTGTATTTGCCATGTGGGCATCGCCCTTAGAAAACAAAACATTTTTGAACTGCTTACTGTACTAATGGGTGCTAATTTTACACGGTATAATTTTTTGTTGCCCCTATAATCGAAATCAGAATTTGAAGCCAAAACCAGATACTTTCCACTCGATTTAATGGACTCTAACCTGTTTTTTTCATTTCCAAGCAGATGCTCGTATGTATAGTCTGTCCAAGCAAAGAAGACCCTCTGGCAAGATGGGAAAATGACTCAAGGTCGGTCAATATTGGTTCAAAAATTATTGATTTGACCTCAAATTGTAGGAAACATTTTTGATCTACTATTAAGACCACATTTATAATTCTTGATCTAATATTGACCGAGCTGGAGTCATTTTCTCATCTTGCCAGAGGGTCTTCTTTGCTTGAACAGACTATACCGGCCGAAAGTTTGTCTCACCAAAATGAAATGTAAATATGATGTATAATCAATGGCTTTCAACATTTTTATGCGCAGTCTTTTTCACTACTTTTGAAATAATTGTATTATCGTTTTTTAAGCTGTGTAATGTGATCAACAAAATGGTGTTCAAACAAGAGCCTTGAACAATTCTGTATTAACTTCTAAAGGGCTACACATGCACAGTTCTTGTTTTTAATTGAGCGTTATGACACATGTTATATGTGAATCGTTTATTGCTTTACCTTAAAAATATAGTACTTTTTACTTTTTATTTTTATTAGTGTAATTAATCGATTCACAATTGGAACATAATTTTTTTGGTTCAAGCTTTATAAAAAATGTCATCATATTTTTCAACTCATTGATGAAATCAATTTTCTGTCATTCTCTGCAACTAGTCATTAAATTTTTAATAGATTGATATTGTGATCAATGATTCCCAATTTGAATTTTATTCATTACGGATCTATGATTTTTATCACTTTATTCTTATTTGTTATCAATTTGTTTTTTTCCAATAGGTTTAACCCTTGGAACAATAATTTTTGTCATGGAAAATTTTCGAAATTCTCTAATTTATTGGTTATTCATATAGATTTGAATAAAACCAAATACAAAAATGTATAATGCACATATTTTTATAAACCTTATGGTTCAAAACCTCTGTCAGTTCGATCGATCGTCCAACAATCGGCCTGTCGGTTTACAGCTGTTTTGGACTGTCGGTTTACAGCTGTTTTGGACTGCCGGTTTCCCCATCCACTTAGCCTACATTTCTTGACTGTCACAGTCCAAACTGACAGTGGATGTGGTTGAGAAATATTGCAGACTAGGTTTGGAATGCTGTCAGAAATGTAAGTGAACTCAAGTAAACTTGAGTTGTGAGATCAACAAAATTAAAATATTCAAACCATTATTCGAAAATTAAACTTTAAACTAAGGGCTATTCAAAATAATTGACAGATGAAATGAAACAAAAAATCAAATACCTTTTTTATAAAAAAAACTTTAGAAGTATTTTTTTGACATTGATAATGGGCTTAGTCCCGAAACATGTCTCTAGTGCCCGGTTTTTCCAAGCACACTCAAATTTGAGGGACCCTCAATTTTACTACACTTTACTACTTTTCCTATATACTTATCATAGAAAATATCAGCTGTTTATCAAAATTTGAGGGTCCCTCAACTTTGAGTGTGCTTGGAAAAACCGGGTACTTGAGTTTTGTTAAAAAAAGGGTATTTGATTTTTTCATTTTATTTATTAAATCATTATCTATGTATGAATGATGAACTTCTTGCATAATTATATAGAAATATATTATATCTATTCATACATTTGCCTACTTATGTACCTTACGTGTGGTAATGAAAAATACTCTTTGAGTAGTTGTGAAGTTCATATTGTAAGAGTTATCCATATTAAATGAAAAGACACGACGTTGTCAAACCACTGATTTATTGAAAAATCGAGATACTTATCGGTTGTTACACCATTATCAATCTCTGGTAGACAGAGATTGTTTTACCAGTTTACCAGAGATTGATAATGGTGAAACAACCGAAACCGGTATCTCGATTTTCAAATGAATGGTTTGACAACGTCTTGTCTTTTCATTTAAAATTAAAAATAACTTTATTATTATTATTTTTATTATAACTTATGGAAGTTTAACTTATGATTTTCTTAAATATTTTGTTTCTGGTGATTAATATATCTATTTGTGCCATCAGTCGATTAGTTAATAGGCTAGTTAATATTAGTTATAAGTAAATCTTAATAGTGTCATCCATGTGGTCGGAAACCGGATTCAAGAAAACTGAATGTTTAAACAAAATTACCTCAGAAAATTTTTTTAAAATATTATAGTCTTTCCAAACAAAGAAGACATTCTGGCAAAACGACTCCAGCACTGTCAATATTGTTTCTAAAATTATAAATTTTGGATCAGAAAGTTTCTTACAATTTGAGACCAAATTTATAATTTTTGAACTAATATTGACTGAGCTGGAGTCGTTTTCCCACCTTTCCAGAATGTATTTTTTTTGCTTGGGCAGACTTTAAATACCTGTAATAATAATTTGATGATTATAAAGCCGTGTATCGACAGTCCGAGGCATGTGCCACGCATGCCTCGCGGTACAGTCTGTTGACGCAAAAAAGACCCTCTGGCAAGATGGGAAAATGACTCGATCAATATTGATTAAAGAATTATAAATGTGGTCTCAGATTGTAAAACAAATTGTTTTGACTTTTTAAGAAATATTGACCAAGTAGAGCCATTTTCCCCATTTTGCCAGAGGGTCTTTTTGCGTCAACAGACTGTACCGAGAGGCATTCGTGGCACATGCCTCGGACTGTCGATTCGCGGCTTAATAATTATAATAATAATTCAATGATTATTATTATTATTATTTCGTATGGCTGCTCATTTTGTGGGGAGTTCCGAAGAAGTTCCACAGCCGATGTAACCTCAATTTCCCATGTTGGGAAATTATTGTGTTAGTTAATATTGAACAAAGTTATTGGAATTTGGTGAATTTCTTCAAATTTCATAGAACCAAACACAAAAATAACACTCGAAGCACTAATCCACAATCGGAAATTATTGAATTTTCTGATTAACTATGTATAATTTGTTATAGTAGTTGTATGCTGTTTTTAACAAATCTAAGAATATGATTCATCCCGGTTTGAGAAATTTCATTAGAATATTTTCAACTTTTTCATCATTCTAGTTTTTAAAGTTTTGTTATTTAAATTTGAAATTGTTATTATTCTCAACATAGTAGACTCTTTGTACTTTTATTCAATTTAATACATCTAGTTCGAACACTTGAACCATTGTGCACCAAGTACTCTTCAATATTTTATAAAATTGATTATTTATTGATAAGTGAGTACTGCATAAAAATTACAGACTAGAGTTAGTCGTAACTACTGCCTTAATAAATTGGAAAAAACTGAAACGTATTTCTCATACTGTAAATTAATATTATGATATTTTTATTGAGATTTACACACTTATTGTTATTATTATTAATAGTTGTTGAAATAATTGCTTGTAATAAATTAGCTTATCCCATCGATGAAAAATATGTAACGTATTTTCTCATACTGTTCATTAATATTATTATGTATGTTTTGATATTTACACACTTATTGTTGCATGATAATTATTGTTATTATAATTAATAATATTGTTGTTGAAATAATTGCTTGAAATAATTTGTTTTAGAAGCATACAATGTATTATTATGTTTAATAAATGGATCACTTGTTGATTTTACATTTTAAAGATGTGTCTTATTATATAAATTATGTAGGAGGTTTCACATTTTCTTCAAAGATTTTAAATTCATTGAATAGTCCAGTAAAATTAGGCAAAAAAGTAAAAACCGGTGGACCCAGCTGGAAATGTTCATTTATCAGAAAAGGACCCTAAATAACTTCCTGAAAGTCCTGAAGAATCCTGTGTAAGCTTCGTCCGCCATCTTGAAAAACCTGGAAAATTTACCAACAATACACTCTTTTTTGAGGATTTTGGCCATGGTCGGTCAAAAAAAATTTACTGTTGCATAGTAAAAATTTTAATAGTATAATTTCATAGTAATAATTTTTAAGTATGCATCAACAAAAAATACTACTAAAGGAGCTATCTCTCACTACTAAAAGGGCCCTCTTCACTTTTACGGAAAAGCCTACAAGGAAAAACTAAGCGACATAATTATTTGCTAAAAAAATGTATTAATTACAAACTAAAAACTTAGAAACTAGATAAAATATAAATTTAAACTACATATAAAATAAATTTAAATAAATGAATAAATAATTTTTTTATTTCTCAGTAAACAAATTACATAAAAAACAAAACATAAAACCTCTGTGAAATGTCAACAATTATGTAA
Source organism: Sogatella furcifera (assembly GCA_017141385.1). Classification (NCBI taxonomy): domain Eukaryota; kingdom Metazoa; phylum Arthropoda; class Insecta; order Hemiptera; family Delphacidae; genus Sogatella; species Sogatella furcifera. The sequence continues at coordinate 13,417,394 of CM029553.1, forward strand.
CTTACTCTAAAAACTATGGTTTAGATAATTATGATTTCTAAATCTGAGAAGAGACACTCCCGAGAAAATTCTATGTGGGAGATGCTATCAAACTTGAAAATTTCAAATTATTTCTTTTGCAATAAATGAGAATGATAAATAAAATAAGAAAACTATGCTAGCAAACGAACTTGGGATAAGGTTGGAATCAATTAAAACTACTGAGAAGAGACACTCCCGAGAAATTTCTATGTGGGAGATGCTATCAAACTTGAAAATTTCAAATTATTTCTTTTGCAATAAATGAGAATGATAAATAAAATAAGGAAACTATGCTAGCAAACGAACTTAGGATAAGGTTGGACAGAAAAAACTAATTAAAAATAAGAACAGGTATTAAGTTGGTAACGCAATACATGACTGGGATCTGTTTATTTCTCGAGGGGTTTTATTTATATAAGATTTAAAACCATTCGTCGATGACAGGAGACTGCTGAATTATTCATTCACAAAGTTCTTTACATAAAATGTATTCTCAGTATAAATGCACTCAGCCGCATTTATTTAGTCTTCCTGGTACACTATCAATCAATCATTCATTTTTTGATAATAATAATATTCGTGTAACCTGGCTGGCTCAGGTCCGGTGTCAGAGTTCTCAGTTTAGTTTATTTTTGATTAACTACGGTAGCTATTACAATGATCTATAATGATGGATATTATGATATAAAAGAAAGAAACTATTATAGGCTCAGACTGTACTAGAGTATTTCTATTTCAATTCCAATTGGTAATGATGTCCAAAAGGTTATGTACATGTCACTTGAAAATTGAAATTGTCACCATGAAATGAATAGTCATATAAATTTTAATTAACTGCACTAGGCCTATATCTATGATTCAAGTTTCACTAAGAGCTATTGTATCAAATTTAGTTTCACAATTACCGAGAATAAATGATAATAAGTTATATTCAAACTTCAAATATTCACAAATCTACAAGACTCAAGTTGTACAATTTTGTGGTTTGGAATTGAAAATATCATCTACTCCAAGTATTGTATTGTATGAGCCAATCAAGGAGGACCCAATTGAGATTTCATTTTCAAAATTATTTACATGTGAGAATAAATCATACGTCATATTTGTTGAATAAAACAAGTAAAAAATACATTTAGATTGATTAAACAGCAATGGAACGAGAAACATTTATCATGATTTATGAAATTACAGATTTATTATAATTTTCAATAATTCTTCAGTTCAACACTTAATCCACTCAACTTATTCTGTTAATTTTAATTTATTTACCATTCTCTCATTTTCCTACTGCTTCTAGCATTCCTTCATGAGCTACTTCATTCATTCATTCATTCATTATTTTTTAGCTTTTTTCAAATAAATTGTTGGTTTCTTGAAAAGTAATTGCATGAAACTCTTTTTCATTCATTATTGATTATCCCAATCAATAATGAATGAAGACGAGCTTCATGTGCTTTTCAAGATTTGAGGATCAGACTCTTTTATTCTTTATTTAATGATCATTTATTTCCCCGCTGGCAATTCCACTATATTTCCTGTGGAAAACGAAAAAAAGTTGGAAAGGTATAGTCTGTTCAAGCAAAGTACGTAGACAATTCAGTAAGATGATTAAATTATTCCAGCTTGGTCAATATTGGTTTAAAAATTATAAATTCGGTCAAAAATTGTAGAGCAGAATGTTTTCTACAATTATTATAAATCTAATTCATGATTTTTGAACCAATATTGACAGAGCTGGAGTCATTTTCCCATATCTTGCCAGAATTTCTTCTTTGCTGGGACTGATTATATATATGTTACAGCATTAATAGCTGAATAACGTTCAGAGAATCAATTGTATTTTCATTTGTGTTCAACAGCATAATATTTTTCATAGCTGGGTCAAAAAGTTAGGTGGCTTCTTCTACTGTAGTAACCTACTAACAGCTGATGTAAAGCACCTATTATTCCTTTCATTCCAAAAACATCATACATAGCTGAATGACAACTCTAATTGACAATATCAGCTGTTGGAGCGTACAAGGATCAGTTTATAGAGACTTTCTAATCTCAAAATTATTATATAAAGTCTCCATATAAATCAGACCAAATCATCCAACTTTTTTCTGTTAGCTGGCCTAACAGAGCAGGCCTATATTAAGCCTTGTACCAGGCTTATATTATATTAGTGCATTCAATTTGAAAAAATGCACTATTGGTCTTGTCCTGATAATCGCAAATATATGATGTGATATATTTTTTACACGTTTCCGAGCCCCCAGAACACGAATCCGATGTCCGATCAAATTCATATATATAGATATATATATATATATATATATATTTACAGGTTCTCGTGAACACGATAACTCCTGAAGGACTTATCGGTGAGCAACCAAATTTTGCACAAAAATCATTAGTGTTAATATCTCGGTCAAGTTCGTTAACCAGCCAAATTGGTCCAAGGGTAGGGGGTGAAATTAGGGGATGAAAATTTTGAAGAATCACTACAAATCGACCAATAACTTGATTGTTTCAAAGATTGGTGTGTATAATAGCCTTATTAGTTATTATGCCCTAAAATTTGAGCCATGAACGAAAAAAATCCAATCTAAAATGGCGAATAATATGGCAAAAATGTTTTTCATGGGTTTTTCGAAAACGGCACCTTTGAAATCATACCCTGAATAGCTCATTATAAGTTTTATGATTTGGGCCATCATATAGAATCGCATTTGAAATGCACTCTTTCCGACCGCCAGCTGCCGGAGCGAATTTTTTTAGCCTATCATTTGATTGGGAGATGATCAGTGTTGACCTGAAAAAGCTTTCATAAAAAAAGGTTTCCAGAAGGAAAATGGCTCAAATGGCTACTGCATTGGAAAAAGACATACGGTAATTATGTTCTATGTTCCTATGAAACTCAAAGTGTCTTATTTTAGTACAGGAATAAGCTGTCCTCACACTATATAGGTGCGCTACACTATAATAATTGTATGAAATAGATTAATTAATTTTCCAGTCTATCGTGTATGCTCTTTTTCTGTATCATAAGAGGATTTAGTATAATTTCTGTATGGGGAAAAAACTATATTTCTATATTAATGAACCAAAGTATCCACACATATGAAACACCCTGAAGTGATACTCTATACAGGGTGTTTCAGGAGGAATATGCAATACTTCTCAGGCTGATTCCTCACACAAAATAGACAAAAAAGTTCCATAGGACCAACCCCCAAAAACGCTTTGTTACTGAGATAACAATTTGTTACTGAGATAAATCTTACCCAAATCTCAGATATGGCGATAAAAAATCGCAAAATCGCTACTAAACACATATTCATCACTTGTGCTATGTTTTGTCAATTTTGCGATTTTTGATCGCCATTTCTGAGATTTGGGTAAAATTTACACAATCGCCGCCATTCAAATTTATTTTTAGAATCAGACTCTCTTCAACTTCCATTTATAAGAAAAACGATTTTATTATTTCTTATTCAGTTATAATCCTTATTGTTGAAAAATTGCGTTTTCTAGCAGATTTTTCCAATTATATCAATAACCGTTAGAGTTACAAACTTGGAACTGGTTTCATTGAATTCCTCAGCTAATTCTACATAGGAATTGATTATTTTAGAACCTCACTAAAGCCTCTGAAAAATAAGAAAAATTAATATATTTTGAAAAATATCAATTTTCCGCCATTGTTATCTCGGTAACAAAGCGTTTTTGCGGGTTGGTCCCATGGAACTTTTTTGTCTACTTGGTGTGAGGAATCAGCCTGAGAAGTATTGCACATTCCTCCTGAAACACCCTGTATAACTGATAATTGGCCTATTCCATATTTTAGACATAGGCTACGGTATTATTCTAGCTGCAGTTGGCCTATTTATATTGGCTTTATATTCACCTCATCAATCACCTTCGCAATCAAAATCCATCAGCACCCACGCACAAGTTAAAATGCTTATATGGGCATCATCCGCAATAAAAAAAATTTATTATGAATCTATGATACTATTCATAGGACCAGCTCGTGAGTCATAAAGTAGCTTATTCCTTTTAAAATTACATTAAATCATACAAACACAATTATATTATCGAGTTTTTCATTTCAAGTCTCTGTTGTAAGTATCAATGTCACATATCCTTCCGGCGGGCGCGTGGCAGCACTGAGTGCTGCCCGGCGTTTGTTTTTGTTATAAGTGGCGAATCACGCTCATTCTGCAGAGTTGGGATATTCAGTACCGTACCTACAGTTGACAACATTGGCAAAACAATCCACTTGTTATATGATTTTTTCAGAAGTTGTTTGAATTGTTATGAGGAGAGGAACTCATTGACTACATCTGGACAACACTCAGTGCTGCGCGCGCCCACCAATGTTAGTATTTCTGCAGATCCAAAATATACAGCTTTTTCACATTGACTTTTTCAATTCCCAGCTCAGCAATTATCTTTTTACAATAGTTTTTCATCTTATCTTCCCCAAATCATAATATTTTCATGTGCTTGTAACTTATTATTACTGTATATGAATGATAAATAAAATATATATACAGTCTAGGAGTAGATAGGCCTACTTATCTGAGCTAGATAGGGGTCAATATACCTGATAGAATGGTAAATAATAGTATTTTTTACATTGTTTTTAAATTTTTTATAGTATCTCTAACGGTTTACTCCTGTTTGGATATCAATAATGGAAAAAATATTCACTCTTTATGGTTTTGTGATAATTTTTATTCGTGTCACTCCCCTCTTGTTCTTGAGCAGTGGCGCATGATAAAGTAGAGATAATGATACAAACTTGAGTAGTTGGATAAGGAATATTGAATATTATAATTTTTCAAGTTATCAATTATATCGGTTCTACATAGTTTTTATCATTGTAGAACAATAGAAAAGCATGTTTAATATACATACAAATAAAGTAATGCAAATTGATTACAAAATTAATTTCCATGATTTAAAAATCCTTTCACTCTTTGCCTGAGCTGTATTAGGTGCAGAAACTAGAATATTCCATATGCAGCACTCAGTGCTGCACTCGCTCGCTCGTGTAAGTTTCAAAGGCGCGCCCGCCGGAAGGATATATTAGCTGATTTAATGACTCAGGGTTCGGGTAATAGTAGGTAGTCTATATTAAATATTTAATTAATCTTACACTACTATATCCATAGTCAATGATTATTCTTATCATAGGCTACACATTTCAAATTGCTCTTGGTATGAACAGAGAATGCTGTTCCTCCAAGCAAAGAAGACCCTCTGGCAGAATGGGAAAATAACTCAAGCTCGGTCAATTTGATCTCAAATTGTGGGGAAAACTTTGATCTATACTATAACCTCATTTATGATTCTAGAACGAATATTTACCAAGCTGGAGTCATTTTCCCATCTCAGAGCATCAGAAGACAGAGAGTCTTCTTTGCTTGGACATACTATAATCTCATTCATTATTTTAATGCCTAACACTTTTCGCAAAAAACATGCACGAAACATGAATCTAATCATTGTCTTTAATGTTCCATTCCTCATTCATTCCAATTATTTATCTCTTATTTATCATCTATGATCCAACTGCAAATATTTTGAAATTAATACGAGTACTTTGACAAGAGATTTACTTAATTTTTTATATAAATACACGCATAAACTCATATTATAAAAGTTTCCCTTTGTTTATTTATGGGTTATAATTTGAATTTGATTGAAACTCAACTTAATTGAAACAGACATTAATTTGTTCATGCTGGGAATGCCATAAAATAAATTAAAGTAGAATTCTCAAGTTGAGTATTATAATATTTGATCTCTCTTCAATTGTTTCCAGAATTAAGTCCACCCTATAAATTTAATTTTCAATACAATTTCATAATGTATAGTCTGTCCAAGCAAAGAAGACCCTCTGGCAAGATGAGAAAATGACTCCAGCTTGGTCAATATTGGTTCAAAAGTCATTGATTTACTTTCAATTGTAGGAAACATTCTGATCTACAAATTGAGACCAAATCAATAATTTTTGAACCAATTTTGACCAAGCTGGAATCATTTTCTCATTTTGTCAGAGGGTCTTCTTTGCTTGGACAGACTATAATTGTTTTGAATTGGTTAAAAAATGGCAATAAAATTGAATAGAAATTGATGGCGGGAGATCTAAATTTCATATTTTCCTTGAATGTGTTTCCAATTTAATAATTTAAATGCCAGTTGACAACAATGTCAATATAAAATAATAATAATAATAATATCCCATTGATAATGAAAAATATATGAGTTATCAAGCATATTTTATTCATCTTAATAATAAATTATCATTAAAGATACAAACTTCTTAATGACTTCATTGCTGGATTTCACATGGGAATTCCTATAAAATTGTTGAATTAGAGAATGTTAAGAAAATATTTAATAATATGAAAAGCTGAAAATCATAAAATTGAAGAATTGTGGAATCTATCACCAGCATCCCTATTATCTCGATAATACAGCATTTTGGGACCTCTAATTACTGGACATTTATTCAAATGTAAGGAAATAACTCACAAAGCTAGCTTATTGTCGGTATATATATATATATATATATATATATATATATATATATAGAAGACACTTGTAGAAAAACATTTAGAAAGAAGACTTAACTTACATTTTTGAGCCAGGGAATATTTCGGCTGCTGAAGCAAGCCTTCTTCAGCCCAGACTCAAAAAGTGATAAAAAGAGTCTGGGCTGAAGAAGGCTTGCTTCAGCAGCCGAAATATTCCCTGGCTCAAAAATGTAAGTTAAGTCTTCTTTCTAAATGTTTTTTCCAATTCTACAAGTGTCTTCTGTATATATTATTACCATTACTTTAAAGTGACTCTGTGATGTGCTATATATATATATATATATATATATATATATATATATATATATATATATATATATATATATATATATATATATATATATATAGAAACATTATTTACCTTAGGCCTACTACAATACTGCATTGTGTAATTTTCCTTCAATATTACTTATTACTTCTGTTTGTCTAGCACAGTATTACATTACTCATCATTCGTCTACTCTCTAACTAACTCATAGCTAGTGCAAAGAATTTACACACTAGTAGAAAAAAAAATTTAAAAAAAACTAAATATTATTGTAATTGTTGACTTCTATAGCCTATATTTTTGTCTTATACTTATGCATTTTTGATAAGCCGTTTGTTACGACCACTGCACCGTACCTAAAAGGTAGTCGTTATCTCTTATTATCATCATCCCTCTCATTACCCACGCAAAAGCCCAAAATCTCATGTGGGCATCACCCCAAGGGTAAGAACATGTCAAAAAATTCACTCCGGCAGCTGGCGGTCGGAAAGAGTGCATTTCAAATGCAATTCTATGATGGCTCAAATCATATGACTTATAATGAGCTATTCAGGGTATGAATTCAAAGGCGCCGTTTTCGAAAAACACAATTTTTGGCATTGTGTTATTCGCCATTTTCTCTGCCATTTTTGATTGGATTTTTTCGTTGATGGCTCAAATTGTAGGGAATAATAAGGGTATTATACCCACCAATTTTCAAAACGATCACGTTATTGGTCGATTTGTTGTGATTTTTCTAAATTTTCATCCCCTAATTTTACCCCCTACCCTTGGACCAATTTGGCTGGTTAACGAACTTGACCGAGATATTAACACAAATGATTTTTGTGCAAAATTTGGTCGCTCTCCGACAAGCCCTTCGGAAGTTATCGTGTTAACAAGAAACTGTACATATATAAATATATAAACATATATATATATATATATATATATATATATATATATATATATATATAAATATATAGAGATATATGAATTTGAACGGACATCAGATTCGTGTTCTAGGGGCTCGGAAACGTGTAAAAAATATATCACATCATAAATTTTTGATTGTCAGGGCAAGACCAATAGTGCATTTTTTCAAATGAAATGCACTAAAAGGTGAGGCTGCGGGTCAGGGTTAGGCTGGATCGAGGTTAATAGGTACCTTACTATAATATATGATATAGGAATCATAAGATATGATATATGATATAAATGTAGAACTATGTATATATACTATGTAGCACCCGAAGCCTCACCTTATTTGACATGTTTTCACCCTAAGTTTTTTTTTTGTATTTTTGGCGGGATAAGAATCTCACATAAGTTATGATAAAAAATTATTTGACGAAAGAAGACAAAAGAAGAAATTAAAAAATTATTGGTGAAAATAATCGTAGGCTAATCTTCAATCTTCATTTGTTCATAACTTTTATTTGTGAAAAATCATCAATTCGAGATTCAATATTATTCAGAAAAATTGTACATAGGCTATACAAATAACCATCGTGGTGAAGTGGTAGAGTGGACATTACTGTCCAAACTTCGCCACGTCATTAAAAATGAAGAAGTCATTCTATTTTTTCAAGAACTTTGTGAAAAACAATCAATTTTGAATTCAGAATATTTTTGAAAACAACTTGTTTTCCCAAGTTGATCAACCTTCGTATACACTGTCCAAGCAAAGAAAGACCCTCTGGCAAGATGAGAAAATGACTCCAGTTCAATCAACATTGGTTCGTAAAATATTGATTTGGTCTCAAATTGTAGGTCAGAATGCTTTCTACGATTGAGATCAAATAAATAATTCTTGAACCAATATTGACCGAGCTGGAGTCATTTTCTCATCTTGCTAGAGGATGTTCTTTGCTTGGAAAGACTGAAGCTATGTTCTAATTTTGAGCTATATTGACGTGAGTATCAAAACAAAACTCTCAAATATGATTGGTTGGAGCATGGTGAAAAACATCAATGCCGTTGTGTTTTGTAAGTTCTATGATTCCACATAGAGTTAGCCTAATTAAAATTGACACCATTGCTATTTTGGGGAGACACCTGCTTGAAGTTTTACGTCAATCTTTGAAACAAACATGTCGAGAATTTGTATAAATATTATGTGCTTAGAGTCGAGTTATCAGCAGTGTGAATCCAACAGTAGTTGAGATTTACAGGTTCTAGTCACGGACAATCGTACATTATCGTGAGTAGAACAAGTTTTTATTTGTGACTTTGACTTGTCACACATATTTCCTATTTATTTCATTGGGTACCTTTAATTACTATCTATTTTCTTCATGTATGAATTTTGTTGTCATCTTGGAGCTTGTGTGAATGTTTCTCTCGTATAATATTATACTTTTATTTAGGACATGATAATGGAGCTCTTACCTCTTTTAAATATCATACTAGTCATGGGTCCTTTCAATTTCCTGTCCCCCTTTTTATTGGAGGTCTATAGTCTGTTCAAGCAAAGAAGACCCTCTGGCAAGATGGGAAAATGACTCCAGCTTGGTTAATTTTTTTCAAGAATTATAAATGTGGTCTTAATAGTACTGTGGATCAAATTGTTCCCTACAATTTGAGATCAAACTTATAATTTTTGAACCAATATCAACCAAGGTGGAGTCATTTTTCAATCTTGCCGGAGAGTCTTCTTTGCTTGGACAGACCATAATTAACTTATATGTGAGGGTGTCATTGTGGAGAGGAATGGATCGGTTGAATTCAAATGACCAATCTCATTAAAAAATATATATATATTTATAGTTAAGCACTGTATACCGCCGGTACAGTATCAAAAGGGACATATGGTATAGTCTGTCTAAGCAAACAAGACATTCTGGCAAGATCATGAAATGACTCCACCTTGGTTAATATTAGTAAAAAATTTACAAATTAGGTCTCAAATCAAAGATTCAATTTTTTTCTAAATTTGAGACTGAATTTATAAATTTTGAACCAATATTGACCAAGCTGGAGTGATTTTCTCATCTTGCCTGAATGTCTTCTTTGCTTGAACATACAGTGCTATTATATATAGCCATATAGGTATATGAGAATAGGTAATCTGCCCAAGCAAAGAAGACCCTCTGGCAAGATGAGAGAATGACTCAAGCTTAGCCAATATATCGGTTCAAAATTATCAATTTGATCTCAAATTGTGGGAAACAATTTGATCCACTATAAATAGCCTACCACATTCATAATTCTTCAACAAATATTGACCAAAGCTGGAGTCATTTTTCCATCCTGCCAGAGGGTCTTCTTTGCTTGTACAAGCTATATAGTAGACTGTGTTCACTATATTTGAGCTTACTGTACTTTTTTAAGCACTAACTACCCTTTCAAATTCAATAATCATTTTTAAGCAAGACATTAGCGTAAATGAAATAATTATTATTAATAACAATTATTAATGAATTCATATTTATTTATTCAATAATGAATGAATTGAATAATAATTATCATAAATGTGTTGACCATCTTCTACTGTCTCTATTGATATTGAATAGAATAGAATGACTTCTATATTTCAATTATGTGGCAAAGTTTGGACAGTATTGTCTGCTCTACCACTCAACAATATACAGTAAACATGATCTTAGAGGTATCACATGTAACTTATGCCATAGCCTATAATATATATATTATATATAGCCTACATTAGATATATACAATGCAGTAGATGGTTAACTATTTATTTTTATAGTAATATTAATTTGATTTTATTCAATTTACCCATTTGAAATATCAAGTCATTTTTACTGATCTAATAAAGTTAAATTGAACAATATGTTATTCATAAATGCAATGGAATTTTGAGAAGTTTGTAACTTTGATGATTATTGATATGATAGGCAAAATATGCTAAAAACTCAATTTTCCAAATTCAAAGTAATATAGATAGGATACTTTTATTCTTGACAGGTAGGCCATCGGTGTAGGATAATATTGCAGTTTATTTGATGTAGGTACTAAAAAAATTAAAAACATTTTTGTCTTCTCTTAATCCTAATTTATTAGGTTTAGCTATGTTTTAGATTGAAACGTTACTATTAGGAATCTTTTCATTAGAATTGGGTAATCAACAATTTGGTATGGTGGTAGCCTATCAGATAATCTTCATGAGTAGTAGCCACAGGAAATTCTGTACCTACAAAAGCAGTCAACTTATTGTCTTATATGGGATATAGAATATTCTAGTAATTTAAAAAATTTTTAGTTAAAATAATTGAAAATCAATTATAGTCTATTAGGCTACTATCTGACAATATTTAGATGTTAACAGGTTACATCACGCCTACAAGAGACTGACAAAAACGTTGTGGCTTCAGCGTCAACTATATAAGTTACTGAAAACTTGTGTAGTAAGTTATCAATTTTTTAACCATAGTGGTTTGTTACGAATTGGGTAATATAATCAATATTTTCTTTTTTGGCAGGACAACAGACAAAAATAGAGAAATGGTGAGACTAGTGCTGTTGGCTTTGGTTATTAGCCTGAATTGTCTAGGGTGTTTAGGAGATGATCCCAGGACAAAACTCAAATTGAAAAATGGAGGAAATTTTCAAGTATACCACAGTGATGTAAGTGGGATGAATTACCATATGGATTAAATTATGGATTTAAATTGTGGAATAAATTTGAATTACTGTGGGACGAATTTGTTTCCTTTATGTTAGGGCTGGGTACTTTATCACTGTTTCCTAATTTTAAAAAATAATACTGTATGATAATAATAATTTAAAAAGGATAGGCCTACTGTGATTTTCATGTGAATTTAAAAACATGGATGGATTGATAGGGTATTGCTCATATTTTGTTATGTGTGAAGATTTTTTTCTATAAGTTCTATGGAATTGCTATCCTGGGCTATAGTCTTGAGACTAATGAGCAAATTTTTCCAATCCATCTCTCTAATCTGTGTTTGAAGATGAGGCATATGCCGAAATCTGTTGTACTGTATGCTGTTTCTAGCCTATTCATGAGCCCTCTCTCTTTCTTTTTCTGACCCTTCTTGTTCTCGTGTTACCTATCATTGTAGTCCGAATTCTTTGAGTTATGAATAAGTTAGTGAATCAGAATCAAGTGAAGATGATGACCTCTCTGTTTTGAATATTTATTGTAATTTGGAAAAATGTATTTTCTTGAATAAGAGAATGAATTAGTAAACTCATTCATAAGGCCTGGTCATCAAAACACCTCATAGGTCGCATATATTGGCAGAGCAAGTGCATTAATTGATAACTTGGATGATTTGAAATTTCTTTGACAATAAGTTTTACCAAAGACAAGTCCAGTCAAATTAAGCAAGAAATCGGTGAACACAGCTGAATTTGCTGTTTTGATAAAAAACAGACGATGAATAACAAGTCTTTAAAGAGTCCTGTGTGAGCCATTTTGTAGTATTTGCCTACTAAATATTGTTATTTGTGAAAAAATATCATAGAACCTTTTTTTAGACAATTTGAAAAGATTAAGATCAATTCCAAGTCTGTATCATTAACTGTTTTCAAGTTACAAGATTTAAAATTTCATAATTGATTATATAGGTACCGTACATGATAGAGAATTTGAAATTTTTGTTCTATTCTTCATATAAAGTTTGTAACTATAAATTGGGAACCCTCACATTTGTATTTCTAAATCTCTCACGGCAAAATTAATTCCTCCTCAATTTTAAACTAAGTCCACAATTATTCTATGTTCAGTATTTTTGAGCTATATACAGCAATTTTAGAAAATCCTTTCACCCCCAAAACCTAAAAAATTGCATATTATAAGGCAAAAGACTAATTTAAAATATTGGGATTGACTCAAGTTATATATATCTATGGAATTCTGGTCCTGAGATTCAGATTTTGATGGTGTATAATACTGTACGGTACCTGCACATTAAAAACTCCAAATTTTCACATTTTAGTGACTCCCAATTGGGAAACTGTCAGCGCTAATAAAATCAAGCTTTACTGGAAAGTAAAGAAAATCTTCCTCTTCCAGATTGTTAAAAGGAAAATATATCTATTTCCAATTATATTGAATTCTTTTCATTCTATTCTTGTTAACTCAATTGCTTCTATAATAAATTCAGTTCCATTGTTGCAATAGTAGTTAACAGTTAAGTTACTGATTTTCAAAAGTCTATGATTATAGCCCAAGTCGGCAGAAACCTTTGGTGTGCAATTGCGTCGTATATAAAGGCTATGCTAAAACTGCCGACCTAAAGCTGATGCCAAAAAGTTAAGCAGTCGTGTCTGTCTCTCATATGTGATGTAACCTACTAACAGCTGACGTAACGCATCTATTGTCTCCTCTGATTTCAAAAACATCATCCAGGAATAGCCAATAAATTAATGACAACTCCAATTCATTACATCAGCTGTTGGAGCGCACAAGGGAAAGATAAGATCACCTAACTTTTTGGCGTCAGTTGTACTCTAGTTTTCGTACAAGAATACAATGCTGAAATTATACAATGAACAATGCTAACATTTTCTATGCTACTTAGCATTGAAAAGCGATCAGCTGCTCTATTGACAATTTGTCCAAATTTGAGGGTCCCTCAATTTTGAGTGTCATTGGAAAAATAGGACATGAATCAAATATTTTATTTTTATTTCAATTAAATATTATATCATTGGAAAAACAGAATCATCTCAAATATTAAAAACTCATTCTTAAATAGCCAAACAGTTTTTCTCATAATTTTTCTTTTTTTTCTAGGTTAAGTTAGCAGCTGGTGAGTTATTTAATTTATCAATCCATTCTTGGTATTATTCATAAGATTTTTCAAAAATAAGGTGTTCAAAATAAATTCTGAAAATACAAAATCCAATGTAAATTCATAGATCAATCAAGGTTGAATGAAATAGCTATTTAAATTACAGTAGGCTAACTCCATTCTTGGTGGATTTGCTGAGAACTCATTCCATACTCTCTTTTATTCTGGTCCTTGTTTTCCTTTAAAACTCTATGATGAATACTCATAAATAAATGGATCTTTCTTCCACCATTGAGTTAAAGTGTACTCAATGATTTCTTGACAGGCGAGGTTGATGGGAAAACACTTGGAATGACTGAATGAGCAGATATGTCTTGCACTTTGAAAACGTATTTGCTTTTTCCAAAAGTGTAGCTACTTCAATTTCCTTCAATTCTTGTATTTTCATTTATTTCTTCAATTACAGAATTACATTATATCAAAGCTTCAATTCCTCATTCATGGATTCTAGCTCATTAAACTTTTTTCCAATTCTCTGGAGTTACACTTTATTTAAAAGATGGAGAAGTGAAAAAGAGAAAGCAAGAATATTCTTATTTATTTATTTATTTATTTGAAAATATTACTTCCAAAGACTGATTAAGAGAGTCAAAATGAGGGATTATTACCATTGGATACTTCAGTATTCAATTGATGAATTGGATACTCAGATGGATGATAACTTCTATGAGTCTTTGATTTCAAAATCTTCATAATTTTGTTGAAAAAAAATCTTTCAACTTCTGTCAACAAGTTGGATAGCTGCCCCCTGCCACTGCCTGCATACGTCCATGGCACGTTAGATGTTTGTTGCCGGGCTAGATTAGGAATTATTAATGTGGTATTCGTTATTCAATTGGAAACTCAGATGGAAGTATCACCCCCATGAGTCGGCGACTTCACAATCTCCATAATTTAGTTGTGAATTTATTTAATTTAATTATAATGATGATTTATTATTATATTTTATGATATATTTTCAATTTCGTTTTATTAATTTTAACTGTGAATTTATTTTTTGAATAACAGAAAAAATTCAACTTCTCGGAGGTGGGGGGGGGGGTGTTAGCTGCCCACCCCTGCCCCTGCCTGGATTCGCCCATGAAATGAGGTACAATTTCGATCTTAAGAATTGTGCATTGTGCGTGGCGAGGCAAACAGGACAGGTATCCACTTGGCACTTGACGTACGCCTCGGAGCGAGGCACCTTTGAGCACGGTCCTTTTACCGACAAGCACCCTGCTCGCCTCGAGCAGGCGAGGCGTTTGCCTCGCTGCGAGCAAACCCGGTATCGACAGTTCGAGGCATGCGTCCTCTGAGGCATGCGCGGCACATGCCTCGCACTGTCGATACGGGCCTTAACGGTTCAACTGAACATGTCTGCCAAATTTGAATGCATTCGGTTTGATAGATTCTTATTTCTGCTGATGAGTGAGTGAATGAGTGCTATTTCGTTTTTATAATATTATATATAGATAGTGGGAATCAATGTTTTTTATACGTTATTCATATCTAATATTGCATTGTAAAATTTTATTTTGAACAGAAAAAGCGGAGGAAGTTGCTCAGACAGACAAGATCATTGACTTTTCAGAGTTCTCTGCAAGAATGAAAAAAATGATAGGACATTATACACCAGGGGTGACAGGTAAGTGAAGGGGCCTTCCCCGGAAAATTGCTCCTGTTTTCCGATTGTGAAGTTATGTTACCTATGAAAAAAGGCAAATTACACTTATTATATTACATTCTTATAATATTTATTGGTGAAGGTGGAGGATAAATGATGGTTGTATCTAGTAGGGACTGAAGTAGGCCTAATTTTTCTCTCTTGGGAAATTGTCACCCTCGGTTATGCCTAGGGCAACAACAGTCTCCCTCAAAATTTGAACTATAGTCCACAGATGCACAAATAACTATTTTAAAATTTTCACATTAAATAAGCACCCACAGATACTACACCTTTTCCAGAAGTAGTTGAGAAAGCGCCAAATGTAGTACAGAATACTGAATCGTATCATTTGGAATTATCGATAAAATGTCAGTTGTAGTTCAGAAAAAACATTTGTGTTTGAGAAAAAACTTCTGATCAAAATTCAACTTAAGAACCCTCATTTTGTAGGTATTCACATTGACCATAATTTATTATTAACTAGCCGGCAGGCTCGTTTCGCTCGCCTTCTCCACCTAACCAGGGGGCTCCGCCCCCTGGACCCCCGACAGTATAGGCAGTGTGAGTCAAACAGGCTCGCTTCGCTCGCCTGCAAAACCTCTGTCAGTGTCAGCTAAGACAAACAAATTCCGTTCAGTAGTGGTTTGAAATTTATTGAGCACAGCATTTCTACACCTAATTTGGACCTGTTTACCTAATTGCAACATTTTCTGCCAATTTGTTCTAGAAAAATCTGAGAAAAACTCCGAAAATTCAAAGAAATAGTGAAACGCTAATATTAAGCGTAACCTAGGGAAGTATATCGGACATAGTTTGAAACTTGATTCAATATCTTCCAAATTAATTCATCTATAATCTCGCTGAACCATTCAATTCACAGTTAGGATTGGTCGTATCAAGGCGGAAGATATGCAACCCGCACACATCTACAATTTTGAAAACCTGATTACTGGCATAATCTCGAACGGATTACAAAAATATTTCAACACAACATTTCCAGACCTTATCTGAACCAGCCCACCAAATATCAACATTTTCTATCGATTGTTTCTCGAAAAAATGAGGAAAACGCCGAAAAACTCTAGAGAAACTAAAATATTTGGCGTATCCTTGAGAAGTTTTTGAAATCCTTTCTTAGCGCGCGTCTAAACGTCCAACTGAACATGCCTGCCAAATTTCAACGCATTCGCTTCAGTGGATTTTTAGTTCTGGTGATGAATGAATCAGTCAGTCAGTGCCATTTCGCTTATATAGATATAGATATAATTAATTAAACATATTTTTAATAAGTACAATAGATTATAATAAAAAAAGATCCCGAATGTTTTAATTTTTGAGGGTGAAGTTTCACAAGGAATTAGTGTAACACCCTGGTGTTTCACAAGATTTCAGATTGGATATCATCAGTATAGCCTAGAATCCTATAATATCACAAAACCGTTCAAAAGTCCTTTCGCACCACATTGCTGACAAAACTACCATTTTACAGGGCTATATTATGCAACATCTTTATTCAATTTGAACCAAGTACCTATAATAGCTATTTATGTATTAAGAGCGTAATGCGCGACGTTATCGCTTGCGCAAAACAGTTATCACGCGACGCGTAGCGGAGCGTGATAATTTTGCAAGAGCAATAAAGAAGCATTACGCGCTAATTACATACAATATTTTTTCTACAACTGCACGAACCTGTTAATCTACAGTTTTTTCAGTCATCAAATACTGCGAACTATTGAATTACTCTTGTGTAATTACCGGTACAGGTACAATCAGACATTGTCGACTTTTGTTAGGTTATGTTACTACTCCACCTGACCTACTTCTGGCGAGCCATGATCAGCTGATTAGCGAGCGTAAAGTGACTCTACTGCTCATGCGCAGATGCTTAGCGAGCATAAAGTAATTCTACTGCGCATGCGCAGATGATTAGCGAGTGTAATGAAGATTCTGCTCAGAAATGGGCTTCTTTACAAGGAGAATTCAGCTTGTAAAATCTTGTTTCACGCGCAGTTGTAGAAAAATTAAATTAATTATGTATGATCGCATCTATTATAATGTGTCTCAAAGTCAGCTGACGTTGTTGAAATAAGTTTCTCATTTCCATATCCATATGACATTTTCTCAACTACAAATGACTTTTTCTGAAATACAATTCACTATTTTGAAATAAAATAGGATCGGACTCCCCCAGAAATTATATTGTATAATGGATTAAATATAAAAATATTGAACTCTCATTATTAAAATTAACTTGAAATAAAAAAGTAGAAAAGTTTAGCCCCTGGAGAATTGAATTATCTTTCCAATGACATGAAAAACGTGAAACTCTGTTTATATTAACGGCGCTATCTGCTCCAAGAGATTGATAAGAATCTCATTGTTCTTATGGGACATAATTTTGGCCTTCGGCAGTTGATCGTCCACTACTACCCACCCTTTCTAGACAAGAAACTGATAAATTGTTCTAGGAGAAGGTGACATTATTAATTTTTTTTTGGATTTGACACAATATAAAAATGTTTCTTTGGAAAAATTCCAATGAAAATATAATATAACTTACAATAGTGTATTGTATTGAACTAATATTGTTTGTTGACAGTTGAAGACAAATTTTTGCGTGGAATGTTCAATTTGTTGGACGTGGATCAGAGTGGCTTTCTCGATATACCTGAATATGTTGACGGAGTTCTTCAGTATCAAGAATTCAAGTAATTATTATCAATGATCATCTGTTTATCAACTTCACGTCTATCAACTTGAAAAGTACAATTCTGTTTGAAACAGTTTAATTAAAAGGGATGTTAGAATGTCATGCTCATTACAATGAGTTATCAACTAACGGCAAAAATTCAGGCGGTTACTTTGGGTGTATCTCTCAGCACATCATAGCCTACATAATAATTATGTTTTCCAAGCTTTATTCAAGTACTAGCCTGTAGGCTCGCCAGTGGTGTAACGTTTCCGAACCGGGCCCCCCGCAGAATCAAATAATCTGGCCCCTTCTTCCAAAATCATACCCCCTTTCCCTACTCCTCCCCCCTATTCTTAACCCCTCTTCTCCTTAAATTTCCTGAATTTCAATCATTCAATTCTCTAAAAATGTGGATTTCTCATAGATTGAAATTCTGGCATAAGTCATAGGCTAGCTTTAAATTTTTTTTTAGTGATTTATAATTTCATCACAAACAACTCACTTGAATCACTTTCACGTGACAAACTTTGCGGACACGAACTTGCATCTATTAGGCCTATTTTGATTTGATAGGAACTAAATTTTAATCTCGAATGAAATAATGAATTGAGTAGGCAATATTATTAGGTTATATTATTAGGCAATATTGAGTATGTTTCCATATTATTTAATGACGATTCTACCACACTATATGCTCAGGAATTCAATGAGAAAATAATTTATTTCCTCTAATGTTCACCCAAAGAAATAAATAAAAGGATAAGGAGCTATTCACTAAGGAACAATCACCTTTATAAGTTTTGTTTGAACAGTCTTGTCTGATTCTGGACACCGGTTGTCTCAATTTTAATGATTTGCAAACAACATTCCTAATTTTGCAATAATAATAGAAGCTCACTACCAGTAGACAATTGAACGATAAAGAGTATATTAGAACAATACCAACTTTGTTTTATTGATGCATAATTTCTTCCTCAAACCACATCAGTGCTTACGACTGTATTTGCCAAAATAGAAATCATGCTTTTCTTGATAAATCTATACTTCAATTTTATTTATTTAGATTTTATGTAATATACCATTTCGGGCTCTAACCCGGACCCCCTAGGATCGATCCTGAGTGATTCATTTTTCAAGGAACCTTTATCTTATATTTGGGTTCTAGCCCGGGCCCCCAAGAGCCCCGGGCCCCCCCCCCCTCCGCGCCACGGTGGCTGCGGGGGTGTACGTTACGCCACTGAGGCTCGCTTTGCTTGCCTACATTATCCGCCGGGATTTCCGCTTGCCTTGTCCCTGGACCCCCGGCAGTAGTAGCTTGCTCCGCTCGCCTGCAAATTCCATTCAAACAAATTTTCTTTGTTAATAATATAACTCAATAGGGTCTTTTGGGCTTGAGAGAACATTTGAAAACCTGAGTACTCGCATATTCTCAAAAGAATTTCAAAATGTTTCAACAAAACATTTCTATAACCCAGTCTGAACCTTTCTACTAAATCACAACAACATTCTCTGCCAAAAGACCTCATTCTTTCGAAAAAAAGTAAAACATGAATATTGGGATTATCCATTGGAAATCGGAAAAATATGATTTTAATGCACAGTGCGCTTTTGGAAGTCCAACCAAGCATGCCATGAATCAGTGCCATTTTGTGTATATAAGTTAATATTGTATAAGGCGCAATATATTTAACTTGCGATACATCCACAACTCTTAGGCCATGTTTACAACGGAATGTTAATAACTTTTATATAATAAGTTGTATAATATATGTATAAGTCTATATAATAATACGTTATTCACAAAAGTTATTAACATTCCGTTGTAAACGTGGCATTAAAATCCTGATCACTGGCATAACTTTGAAAGGATTTCAAAATATTTCAACACATCGTTTCTAAACCTAATCTGATCTCAGCCACCAAATTTCAACATTTTATGTTGATTGATTCTTATAAAACCTGAAAAAATTTTAGAAAACGCCGTAAAACTGGAAAACTTGAGCGCATCCTTGGGGGTTTCAGAAATCTGTTCATAGTTTGCAACTGGAGGTTCAACTGAACATGTGCGCCAAATTTGAACGCATTCAGTTTGCTAGTTTCTCAGTTCTGTTGATGAGTGAATTACTGAATGAATGAGTGAATTGATAAGTGAATCAGTGAATGAATGAATGAATGAATCAGTGCCTTTTCGCTTTTATATATAGATTGCTAATTTATAGTAAATTTTATAGGACAGCAAGAAACAGGACATGCAAAAACGTGGTATTCAAGAAAGTACTTACGTTTGAATGGTTGTCATCTCGAAAACATTGTCCATAAATATTGGAATTTTTTTGTTAGAACTATAAATGGCAACTATTCTACTTCTTTTTTTCAGCAATAAAACTAATGATTACATTTCATTTATTCACGTACGTGTTACTTCAAAAGCTCTCGTTTTTTCTGTCACTCTATACAGAGTGTTTCAGGAGGAATGTGCGATGCTTCTCAGGCTGATTCCGTACACCAAGTAGACAAAAAAGTTCCATGGGACCATCCCCCAAAAACGTTTTGTTACTGAGATAACAATGGCGAAAAATTGAGATTTTTCAAAAAATATTTATTTTTCTTATTTTTTAGAGGCTTTAGTGAGGTTCTAAAATAATCAATTCCTATGTAAAATTAGCTGAGAAACTCAATGAAACCAGTTCCAAGTTTGTAACTTGAACAGTTATTGAGATAATTGGAAAAATAAGCTAAAAACCGTCATTTTTCAACAATAAGGGTTATAACTGGATAAGGAGACATAAAATTGTTTTTCTTATTGATGGAGATTGAAGAGAGTCAGACTCTTGAGGATTGGCGGCGATTGTGTACATCTTACCCAAAGCTCAGAAATGGCGATCAAAAATCACCAGATCGCTACTAAACACAAATTCATCACTTGTGCTGTATGGTTTGTCAATTTTGCGATTTTTGATCGCCATTCTTTACAATTATTGAAGAGAATCGGTCCTCCAGGTTGAAATAAATCCTCCCAAAAATTTGTAAGACGCGACTGGCGTCATGTCTCCCCCCCTTGTAGTTGTAGGCACCCCTGATAATACTGTAGAAGCAAATAATACACTACAAAGTTGATAAAGAAGAATTAAAAATAATACCCTCGGTCAGCAATACCCTCATTTCACACACTAACCGAAACCATCGGTCTCCGAGACCGCCACGTTTTAAATTTGAGCTAATTATATGTTCACCGACAACTTAGAACTGGGCAAAGAGCGTGAATATAGTAGTAGGGATGTCTAATGAGAAAGTATATGGGGTGGCAGAAGGGATAAGTCTATTTAGTGCTGCTGTATGTAAGTTATGAAATCCCTTAGCTGTCTGTGAGACCGGGGTTTCAGTATAAGTGATAATGTAATGTGTTTATAAAGTACCGTTCTAGCCAATAGAAATTGTTAGGATGGTAAAAATGGATCTATAAAAATTGTTGTGTGCAATTATGGAGATTGCAGTAATGAAAGAGGAGAAATGGAATTGTGTATAATATAGGCTACTATATACGGTATATTATATTGTTTCATATTCATATGTGATGTAATGATGTGCGTATAGTTAATAATGCTGTACAGTATATTTTTGGAGAATACCTCTTTTTGGTATATTTTTGGAGAATATTTTTTATGGAGAATACCTCTTTCAAATTACTTGTCGTGTAATTATCCAATTATTGAATTATTGAGTAATTCAAGTTTCATTATTACAGCCACTATGACGCTGATAAAAATAATGAACTAAATGCGGTTGAACTCATGAAATTCTTTGATACTCCAGACCCTGTTCAAGGCTCAGATTCTTATGATTACTCCGGAACAACATCTTTAATTGGTAAGTCAATAAAAATACTGTGTTCAAAAGTTCATAGAGTGCAATAAAAAAAATTGAAATATAGAGTGATCAAAAAAGCGCCGGTTTTAATGTATCAAATTAAGAGGTTTATTTGAATGAAAAACATAATATAAATACACCAAGATGTTCATATAACTTCATGATTAAATGTATGAAAAATGATGTGATACATTATTATGTCCTCCTCTATTCCGCTGGCACGCATCAACTCCATGACATTTACTATAAATTTTTTATCTGGTCGAGAAAAGAAGACATTCTGGCAAGATGGGAAAATGACTCCAGCACAGCCAATATCAATTAAAAAATCATAGATTTGGTTTCGAATCGTAGTAAACATTCTACTCTACAAATCAAGAACAAACTCATAATTTTCAACCAATATTGACCGAGTTGGAGTCATTTTCCCATTTTACCAGAATGACTTCTTTGCTATAGTAGTGAATTACATGGACAGAGTTGATGCGTGCCAGCGCAGTAGAAAAGGCCACATATTTGGCATAATTTTTCATATATCAAATCGGAAAGTCGGATGAACATGATGATGTATTTATTTTCTGTTTCTCGTTAAAATGAATCTCCTAATTTAATATATTAAAACCGACGCTCTTTTAGAATCACTCTATATGTATAGATATATATCTATATATAAAATGATTTTTTTATGAATAGTTGTTTAGGCTACATCACACGCAATTATTAATGAGAATCTATACAGAGTGTTCCTGAAAAAAATTATTTGAGTACCACCACGGTGTTCTTCAAGTTAAAACAAACAAAAAATGTCATTGGAAAAACGCCGAATTCTTCATAGTTTTCCTGTAATCAGCCATTTCATTTTTTGAATCATTCTCCATCACATCTCGATAATAATCGATGAACACTCTCCCATGAAATTTGGCAGGCCTAATAATAAGTATGAAATGTTCAAATCTAAAAATCTAGCAGTGCCAATAGTGGTCTCTATCGCTTCGAATAAACAAGATAAGATATTTTTTAGTGCATTTCATTTAAAAAAATGCACTATTGGTCTTGACCGGATAATCGCAAATATATGATGCGATATATTTTTTACACGTTTCCGAGCCCCCAGAACACGAATCTGATGTCCGTTCAAATTCATATACCTCTATATATATATATATATTTATATTTATATATGTACAGATTCTTGTTAACACGATAACTCCCGAAGGGCTTGTCGCAGAGCGACCAAATTTTGCACAAAAATCATTAGTGTTAATATCTCGGTCAAGTTCGTTAACCAGCCAAATTGGTCCAAGGGAAGGGGGTGAAATTAGGGGATGAAAATTTTGAAAAATCACTACAATTCGACCAATAACTTGATAACTTTATAATTTTGAAACTTGGAGTGTATATTACCCTTATTATGCTCTACAATTTAAGCCATCAACGAAAAATGAAGGAGGAAATGGCGAATAATATGCCAAAAGTGGTGTTTTTCATGGTTTTTCGAAAACGGCACCTTTGAATTCATACCCTGAATAGCTCATTATAAGTCATATGATTTGAGCCATCATAGAATTGCATTTGAAATGCACTCTTTCCGACCGCCAGCTGCCGGATCGAATTTTATTCTAAATTTTAATTTTAAATA
This sequence comes from Sogatella furcifera, assembly GCA_017141385.1. NCBI lineage: Eukaryota > Metazoa > Arthropoda > Insecta > Hemiptera > Delphacidae > Sogatella > Sogatella furcifera. The sequence goes on from CM029553.1 coordinate 13,440,889, forward strand.
AATTTTATTCGGATTTTACTAAAAAGGGGAGGAAATCTCTACTCAAAGACGAGCTTTTCCTCTTATGTTGATAATGAAGAACCACATTTGTGGATTTTTGTGTATTATAACAACATATTTTATCTCTTTTTTTTCCAATTTCATTTTATCGCAACATGTATGTGCACATACACCAGTTAAAATATTTGCTTTGTACTACAGACTATACAAAGTACAGTATTATAGTCTGTCCAATAAGCAGAGAAGACATTCTGGTAAGATGGGAAAATGACTACAGCTCGGTCAATATTGGTTCAAAAATTATAAGCCAAGTCTTAAATTCTAGATAGAAATGTTTTCTACAATTTGAGACAAGATTTATACATTTTGAACCAATATGAATCGAGCTAGAGTCATTTCCCTATCTTGCCAAGATGTCTTCTAAGCTTGGACAGACTTTACTGATGATACAGATTTTTCTGTAGAGCAAATTCTGTCAGATTGTAGAGCAGATTGTTGTATACAACTCGATACCATATTTATATCTCTAGAACAAGTATTGACCGAGCTAAAGTCATTTTCTCATCTTGCCAGAATGTCTTCTTTGCTTGGATGGACTATATCTATCTAACGTATAAAATTTGTGATTTTATGCCTACTCATACAATTCCACTTGGGCTTACTTCAGATCGTGATAATTTATTGTTGTTTTTTGTTTTTCTACAGAATTCTTCCATCGTGTAGAGACCGGAAGAGTTTTGGATGTATTGTGGCGCAACGGACTTGGAAAAAAAATCTTCTCCGAAACTGGTAACACAGGAAAATAGATCTGATTGTAGTTCCTTGGCCTATTAGCTTGACTATAGGTTTATTTTGAGATAAAATTTTATTTTATTTTTTTTATTTTGTGTTTATTTTGATTTTGGAATCATTAGGCATGGGGTGATTTTTATCAATGGATTACAATCTCGGACGATTACATGGGCTTTTATCACTATTATTCAATCTCTCATATTTATGTATATAATTAATACCTAATTTAATATTATAATATCTTTGGTTTTTGAAAATAAAGTGCATTGTGTGTGTGTTTCGAGCATAATCATAGAGAAAGTATATTTTATTTTTCCCTTTCCATTTAATCCACTGTCGAATGTGTTATGTGAGAATTCTGAAGAAAAATAGTATCAATGCATTTTTATGTGCTCTTTCACACTGATGGTCTCACACAGTCTTCATACTATACTACCTACTATACTCCGTCCACTGAGTGTTCGGACCTAAGATCCTCCTCCGAGGTTCTGACGTCATGATCCGACTAGCTCACAAGCGGTCGTAATTGCCAGGAACGTGGAACTTTCTAATCGATATTGGAACTTCAATATCGAATTTTTGAGTGGCCTTAGAAATATTGATGTTTTATGGTTGTTCGGCAAAATTTACATCCTTCTAACATGAGAACGATCATTATCAATATCATTTGATAGAATTATGTTTGATTGAACATAATATTTCATAATAATATTTTTGTTATTATCATTTTGACTGCTCAGTTCAAGCCGGGAATTTCAAACTCATTCAACTACACACTACTGCATATTCAAGTAGGCCTATTATAAACTAATCTGAAGTTTACATTTGCAATAAATTAATATCATTACTGTATGGACTTTGAATTCGATAAAACTAATATTTTTTAAAAGAACTATGTTGTTTCGTTGAAAGTGAAACAAAGAACAAAACATATTCACCAAAAAAATCTTCCATGGGAGGTTTGAATTGTGTAAACCAGCTGAAAGAGTGCTAACACATAAATTCATTCTCTGGAAAGTGAAAGGCTTGCGTTTCCCAGACTCTCACAGCATGACTGTGACCTGAAAAGTAACAGCTGCAGCATGATGACCTTACTTGCCATTGGCTAAAGCCGCCTGCGACGTCAAACGGTGGAGGAGCTTAGGTCCGAACACTCAGTGGACGGAGTACAGATAAAATTTATAAAATATAAATGTTTATCTGTACTCTATTCACGATCACTTGAGACGGAATAAATAAACTTTTTGAGTGTGTGTGCGTGTAATGGAAGGTCTTCTTCTATGCGAAACTTTCGGCCACAGATCAACAGCTGTAGCCAATCATAGCTCAAGACAACAGTCTTGAGACAATAGGACAAGTCGGACTGTATCCAATCACAGCTCCAGACAAGAGTCAGCTGTTCGACTGCTGCTGACTTTTTCGCATAGAAGAAGACCTTCCATTACGCACACACACGTAGAAGAAGACACGCACACACACGCAAAAAGTTTGTCTATTTCGTCTCAAGTGATCGTGAATGGACTATGAATGGACTAATGTCACAGTATTCAAAATTGAAGAATTCACTCTGAACTATTTTACACACCAAATATTTTACACATGTCGTGTAAAATAGTTCAGAGTGAAATATTTACTAGCAGTTCGTGATGGAAAACAAAATGAATGAGTAATATTAAAGAGTTGTTTTTATTGTTTATTATTGATCGATTTGGTTTTATCGGGGAACCGAGCTCCGCTCGCTGCGCTATTGAGCTCCGCTGCCCGAACTCTGCTATTGAGCTCCGGCCGCCCGCGCTGCTGGATGGTTGCGTAGTGTTTAGATACATGATTTAAGTTTTGAACATCATGTGTATCACTTTGGATGTTTTAAATAAATGTTGATCTCAGTACTATTTAAAGAAAAAAATGTTTCATGTTAAAATAAAAGTTTTTTTTTTAAATGTACTGGGATCTACATTTATTAAAAACTCTGATAAGTACAGTAGCCCCATGAAGAACGAAATACTATGAATGTTGTATGTTCAATAAATATTCTATCTACCATTTATGTAATCATTTAGTAGTGTGGGTGAAGCTCAAGAGAGGGAAATAAAATTGGAAATGCTTTTATCAAATAAAAGTTACTCTATTTTCCAATTGGCCCAAATAGTATTTTGAAAATTTTCATTGAAGGAGTTCATATTCATGTTGGAAAAGCCATTACATTCATACTGTGAATTAGAATTATTATTCATTTATCCAAATTTATCGACATTTTTGTCTAAGCTACCGATATCAAAAGAATTATTTTAGATGGACATAATTATTATGTAGTCTGTCCAAGCAAAGAAGACCCGCTGGAAAGATGAGAAAATGACTCCAACTCGGTCAATTTGGTTTGAAAAATTGGTGTCAATAGATTCAGTAGATCATTGTTGAGAATTTTTCTTACGATTGGGAACGAATCAATAACTTTTGAACCAATTTTGACCGAGCTGGAGTCATTTTCTCATCTTGCCAGAGGGTCTTCTTTGCTTGGACAGACTATAGTGCAACTCGCTGGATTTCCCGATGAAAATTCGATGATAATATCTTCATTTTCTAGTGTCATAACATGCATTTATAACTTTATTTCCAAAATCATTCAGTACGATCATTAAAGATTTTGACTTCTACTTCAATGGAGAACAAGATTATGTATATGTTCTGTCCAAGCGAAGGAGACCCTCTGCCAAGATGGGAAAATTACTCAAAATGGGTCAATATTGGTTCAAAAATGATCAATTCGATCTCAAATTGTAGGAAACAATTTGATCCACTATTAAGACTACATTTATAATTCTTGATCAAATATTGACCAAGCTGGAGTCATTTTCCCATCTTGTCAGAGGGTCTTCTTTGCTTGGACAGACTATATTAATTATGCTTAATATGGAAAACCGAGGGAAAATATTGTTGAGTTGGTAAAAAGAGAAAAAAAGAAAATTATCAATGGGATCTTGAAAGAGGTATTATAAAAAAAAACACTGTAATTCTTCAATAATAATAAATATTTAATAAACCTTTATCATATCGTCACAACTCCAGATAATAATAATAATAAAATTATATCAATATTACACTTACACATTTAACATGGAATATAATCACAACATGCTGCCATATTGCGAAATTTATACGTAATGGTGAGAAATTATTGAAATCAATGTTTACCGTACCGAAGAGATTCAGGATCGGTTCCTCCAAAGAAAGTTCACCTAAAATTTTAGTTTAATTATCAGCTGTCAGTGTACATCTACATAATATTATCTTGTGTTTCAATTGAACCAGCTGATGGCTTAAACTAAAATTCAGTCCAAATTTTCCGGAGAAACCCAAGTTATATACTTAAAATTTTCGGTTAAAATCTTTGAATCCTTGGTTAAAAACATAAATGTATCATAGATTTGCTCCAAGCATACAGAGTCATTGGAAGAAGATTATCAGTTTGATATAAACATATATTATTAGTTTGATGTATATAAAGATATAAACATCATTTTAATAATTAGCCTACTTATATTGTTTATATGGAGAAAAACTCATTATTTACAAATTCAAGAAGGAAGGATTGATAGTTAATCAGAAATAAGTTCATGGCTTTGTAACATATATACTCTTCACATCAGAAGAGGAAGATTGAATCCCTTAAATAAGATTTCAAACTATTTTCAAGATTGAATTGTTTGCTGATGTGTTGATCATCCTGCCTTGACTCCAATTAAACTGACGCAAAAAAGTTGGGTGTTTTCGTCTGCTGCTTGTGCGCTTCATCAGCTGATTTTTCGATTTTACATCATTTTTTTGGAATCATAAGAGGCAACAGATGCATCATATCAGCTATTAAAATGTTACATCACGTACAAGAGACAGACGGAAGGTCCTTATTTTCTATAGTCAGCTATATCTAGTAACAAATAAGCAGCATAATTCACATATGCAAATATCCTACTCTGATATTGAGAACGGTTAAATCTATCATAAGGTACTAGGCCTAAAAGTTTGGAAAGTTGCGCATGTAGTTATGAAACCTGAAGACGATACTTCTGTCAAATTAGGAAGAGCTCTTTCATCCATCTGAAAAAAATAGTTCAGATTAGTCAGTAGTGTTTAGATAACACAACACAATTCTCAATACATTAGTGAGGATACCAGAATAAACACACCACATTTGATAGTATTATGCAGTGCTTCATTTCAGGGGGAGCGCGTGGAAGAGGCGCTCGCATAACTTTTTCTCAAGAAAAAAATTTAGAAACAACGATTTTTCGTGTTCGAATTTTATTTCATATGTTATTTTTGTCAGTCACAAATTCTAAAATGTTCAATAACTTTGTATATTATCAGAACATAATATTGCTAGAAGTTTATTTAGAATAATCCCGTATTATGGGAGGACGACCAAATTTTGCATAAAAATCATTAGTGTCAATATCTCGGTCAAGTTCGTTAACCAGCTAAATTGGTCCAAGGGTAGGGGGTGAAATTAGGGGATAAAAGTTTTGAAAAATCACTACAATTCGACCAATAACTTTATAATTTTGAAACTTGGAGTGTATAATACCCTTATTATGCTCTACAATTCAAGCCATCAACGAAAAAAAAATCAATGAAAAATGCAGGAGGAAATGGCGAATAATATGCCAAAAATGGTGTTTTTCATGGTTTTCGAAAACGGCACCTTTGAATTCATACCCTGAATGGCTCATAATAATTCATATGATTTGAGCTATCATAGAATTGCACTCTTTCACCGCCAGCTGCCGGAGCGAATTTTTTGATATGTTCTTACCCTTACGGTCTTACGATAATAATAATGATAATTGCTATATGAATCGCTTCATTGTGGGAGTTTATAGAATCTGTGATGGAAACTCACTAGTAATTAGAAATCGGGCAGAAATTGTTGTTGGGCGACCGAAGAGAGTTCCATGTCGATGGGCTTGGTGTCATCATAGAGGGCGGGTGCCTCGCACAGGATGACGAATGTGCCCATGATGGAGGCGATGGTGAATATCCACAGAAACAGCCTGTCTAGTACCATGGCTACAAAGCCCCAGTCCTGGTCTTCCTGCAAATTCAGAAGAAACACAACAATCTATTATTGTTATATTGTAATTATTGTGATTGATAAATGATGAAGAATACTAACACTAGAAAGTGTCATTGACACAAAATGAGCCAATGACATAAGCCTACATTATAGACTCCTGAATATTCTGAACTCTAGAGCACTGGCGGCTCGTGCCCACGAAACAGGTGAAGTGCTGTTCAGTAAAAGATACGAGCACTTCACCTGTTTCGTGGGCACGAGCCGCCAGTGCTCTAGAGGCTTCAAAAATAACTAGAGTAACAAAGGAGATTCAGCTTGAACCACGGATACTGGAATACACGGTGGGTATCGTAAGCCTGGATGCGCAATAGATTAATAGAATTATGACGTCTCTGGAGCCCACAAAAAATAGTTCTCAATCAATAAGCTGACACTTTGGGTAATTCTAGGGCTCTATAAATACTCTATAACAGGTTCCTTAGGTAATTCAATTTTTTTACAGCGTTTTTTGTTGGCTCCAGAGACGTCATAACTAGCTAGTTTTTGGCCAAAGCCTGCGCGTGATACCTACTAAAGTGAAAAAAGACTGTACAAGTGACTTGTAAAAAGCGACTTGTAAACGTTTCGTCCAAGACCCCTTATACCATGTGTTCTAGTTTCCGTGGCTTGAACGACCAGATTCATTTCTTTACCAATCTATGGACGGTATTTTGAATTCTACTGTAATTTAACTATTCATTAATCTTTCCCCTAAGAGAAAAATATTTCCTCTACAACTGAACAAAAAGTAAGGGAATGCTTCAGGCTATGTTTGTGTAGAGGGTGAATGGATGTTCCCTTTTTTCTAGGTAGACTATATTTGGATCAATTCTAATGTTATTTAGAACTCAATTAACGATCACTTGAGACAAGATAAACCGACTTTTAGAGTAGGTTTTCCTTCATGCGAAACCATCCGACGTTCAGCTGCAGTCGAACAGCTGTAGCCAATCACATCTCCTGTTTTGTTTTTCAAAAGTAATAACTATGGTTGGCTACCAATGTGTATAGAATAGTAGAGGTGGGGCAGAGTGAAGCAGCTGACTATGATACTGACGTCACGGAGTTCCTCAGTCAAAATTTTTGCATCGATTTCCCTGATCTGCATTGATTTCCTTGACGAAAAATCGTGCGCTTCTTCCAATTTACGAAATACAGAATTGTTTAGTGGATGAATTTCTTATATGAGCTTGTGGAGAATTTCAAGACCTACATTTTGTGTGATTAAAATCTATATTTTACTCAATTACTCATGAGAAAAAGCCCGTTAAAGTGTCTCGGGAATGCTCTGGAGCTGGGCTAATGTTATTATGGATAGCAATGCTATCGAATGCAATGATATTATGAATGTATCTTATAATAGAATTGCTACTCATAATTAAATCAGCCCAGCTGGAGAGCATTCCCAAGACACGTCAATGGACTCTTTTTTGTGTTAAATTTGAGTAAAATATAGATTCAAATTACTCAAAATGTAGGTCTTGAACTTCTCTATCTATATATATAAAAGCGAAATGACACTGACTGACTGATTCATACATTCATTCATTCATTCATTCATTCATCACCAGCACTAAAAATCCACTGAACCGAATGCGTTCAAATTTGGCAGGCATGTTCAGTTGGATGTTTAGACGCGCGCTAAAGACGGATTTTAGGAACTTTTCAAGGATACGTCAAATATTTTAGATTTTCTAGAGTTTTTCGGCGTTTTCCTCATTTTTTCGAGAACCAATCGGTAGAAATTGTTGATATTTGGTGGGCGGGTTCAAATAAGGTCTAGAAATGTTGCGTTGAAATATTATTGCAATCCGTTCAAGATTACGCCAGTAATCAGGTTTTCAAAATTGTAGATGTGTTGCGGGTTGCATATCTTCCGCTTCATACGACCGATCCTAACTGTAAATTCAATGGTTTAGCGAGATTATAGATGTACTAATTTGAAAGATATTGAATCAAGTTTCAAACCATGTCCGATATACTTCCCAAGGTTACGCTTAATATTAGCGTTTTACTATTTTTTGGAATTTTCTGAGTTTTTCTAAGATTTTTCTAGAACAAATTGGCAGAAAATGTTGCAATTATTTAAAAGGTCCAGATTAGGTGTAGAAATGCTGTGCTCAATAAATTTCGAATCCCTTCTGAACGGTATTTGCAAGCGAAGCGAGCCTGTTTGACTTACACTGCCTACACTGTCGGGGGTCCAGGGGGCGGAGCCCCCTGGCTAGGCGGAGAAGGCGAGCGAAGCGTGCCTACCGGCTAGTAAGCTCATATAAGGAATCTATCTATTAAACAATTCTGTATTTCGTAAATTGGTGAAAAGCGTACGACTGCCCCCTGGGAATCTGCCCCCAAATTTACCGCATCGAACTCATCCTGCCGCTGCATGTGGTGCTGGATGAACTTGACATTGTGGATGGCCTTCTCCAATTCGAAAGGGTATTTCTTCCTAACTGTGACGTCACTCATACTCTCGTCAAGACCTGCCATTGAGGGAAGGCCATTGTAGCCGGACATTAGACCGCCGAACCGGTTGGTCGCCGACGAACTGGATGTGAACAGGCCTGTAACAAATCAATAGAAATGGAAAATTAACTGAATGATTCACACAGGAGGAGTGTACAATACTTCTCAGACTTATGCCGGGTTCATACGATGCAATGGGTCTTACTAGAAGTATCTATTCTAAGTATTATATTATATTCTAAGTCTATTATTGGTATCTTACTTAGTATCTATTTGTATCTTTTGATTATAAAACCATCATTTAGGCATGGCTGAATGGAAATACTCTAATTGACAACTGTTGGAGCCTGGCCTGACATTATAGTTGTCCTGAGACAATTGTCTAGCCAATTGGCATCATATGAACCCTGGATTAATCTCTACACGTAGAGGAATATTCTTCTAAAAGTAGAGAAAAAAGCTCCATGGGGATGGGACATACCCCCAAAAACGCTTCGCTACGGAGATAACAATGGCGGAGAATTAACATGAAAAATAGATTTTTTATAATCTTTTAGAGGCTTCACTTAGGTTTGAAAATGATAAATTCTCATGTAAAATAAGATGACGAATTAAATGAAACAGTTTTGTAACAGTAACAGTTTTGTAACTTGATTACATACTTCAATTTGCATACTTTGGTCACGTTATGCGAAATGAGTCCAGATATGCCCTCCTACAAGCAATTCTGCAGGGGAAAATAATTGGTAAACGAGGACCAGGGAGAAGAGGAACGTCCTGCCTGAAGAATCTCAGAACCTGGTTTAATAAAACATACCTGCAACCCTTCCGAATTGCAGTTGATAGAGTAAGAATAAAGAATTGCCATGATGATCGCCAACATTTGTCACGGATAGGCACATCCAAGAAGAAGAAGAAGAAATTGAATAGTTATAGAAAATATGCTTGAAATTCCATAATTAAAGAGATTATAACTGGATATAAAATCATAAACTTGTTTTTTTTTCTATTTGTGGAAGCTGTAGAGAATCAAATCCTGAAGAAGGAAAAGTTTGATGATTGTGACTATGTATGTGTAGATATAACTCAAATCTCAGAAATCGCGATCAAACTTTATCCCATAAGTGATAAATGAGTGTTTAGTTAGACGTGATTCTGCGATTTCTGAGATTGAGGATACTGCATTCAACGTCCCAACATGATTGGTTTGTGAATAATTCTTCACAAAATTATACAGTTGTTTTTCTTTATTTTTTTAATATATATTAGTTTTATTAGGAATTCAAATTTGACGATGTATTAGAACATAGTCTTGTATAGTTCTTACCATAGAGACTGTAATAATTATTATACAGTATCTCTAGTTCTTACTTTGAATATGGTTTAACTCACCGTTACAACCGCCAGGGGGTCTCGGGGGAGGAAAATGCCTGAGCGAATCAGGTGACGAAGCGTTGGAGTGGGGGGAAGAGGGGGGCAACATGGCCGCCAACGGAGACCGAAGCTTGGAATCAGCTGATCGACCTCCTTTAACACTACCAAGGTCAGCTAGCAGCTGTTCAGGAACTCGCATCAGCAGTAGCTTTGGCAGGCGTCTGGAAAAATAGAATTAGTTCTAAGATAATTCAAATGTAGTTGAGAATTGTCTGAAATAGTTTTAAAATGACTTACATAATTTCAAAATAGCCTAATTCAAAATAATTTTAAAAAGTTTTGAAATTGTTTTTTTTATGACGGTGAAGCCCACATGAACTCATAGGCTTGTGCGTAGGTAATTAGATGGATGATAGATAACGATTATGTTGTTCAAGCACAGAAGAGCCTTTGGCAACATGGCTGCCATTCACTGCTGCCAGTAGTTGAAATGAAAATTGTTCTAACATTACCAAATTTAGGAAGAAATAGTAAAAGCTCAGACTAATTTTTCTGTTCTAGTTCATAATTATGTTATGATTTGTGCTATCAAATGTCAATAATTCAATAACAAAATATTTTCATTCATGAAATCAATATGATTATGATTAGTGTAAAAACGGTAGGTTGGCTGAAGTGATTTTTCCCTGAAAATTTCAGTTCAGCGCATGCGTAGTTACACTCTCAATTCCCTCCGCCATATTGCTAGAGGCTCTTCTGTTCTTGGCCCAACTATACTTCCTAGGTATTCAGGACTGACGGCTTATCGTCTCCTCTGAAAGACCCCGTCTTTATGTAATTGTACTATGCTCAAAGAATTTTGCCCCAACTGAGACTTGAACCAGAGTCCTCCTGGTTATTAGACCGGCGCTTTATCACTTCTCCAACGAGCCATGTTTTATTAAAAATGAACGCGCCTTTAAATAGTTTTAAATCAATTTCAAATAATTTTAAATCAATTTCAAATAGTTTTAAATCAATTTCAAATACTTTTAATACAAAAATAGTAGTGATAAATGAATAAATTGGCATCGTATAAACCCAGCTCAACTATTAAACGCAACTTCCATTCGCTCACCTGATAAATATCTTTCGCACCCAGTTGGCCATTTTGTGAGTGCTCGGTTTGCGGTAGTGCACATTCAGCACCATGATGGTGATCACCACACATAGACCGACCAGCAGCATGGTGAAGAGCAGGTATTTGCCAAGCAGCGGCAGCGCAAGCGATGTAGACGGAATAATTTCCGAAATCAGCAGGAAAAACATCGTCTGCGACAGTAGAATTGTAATGCAGAGCGCTATTTTTTCGCCGGAATCGGCTGGCAGATAGAACACAAGCACCGAGAGGTAGGAGATACCTACGCAGGGGACAATCAGGTTTACTGTGTAGAACAACGTTTTACGTCGTAAAGTGATGTTGAAGAAAATGTCTGTAACAGAAAAATTATTATATCGATGATGGAAGAATTATTAGATAGCCTATTGCAGAACAGCAACTGCTGAATAATTATTAATAATCTATTAGTTAGAATCTCCATATTATATTTCTATATAAAGTTCTGCAAAGAACAGAAAAGCTTTTTGCAGTATGGCGGAGGGAAGTGAGAGTGTAACTACACATGAACTGAAATTTTCAGGGTGAAATCACTTCTGCCAACCTATCTACCGATTTTACACTAATAATAATCATATAAATTTCACGAATAGAAATGTTTTTTTATTCATTAAATTATTCAATTATTGACATATGATAGCACAAATCATAACATGATTATGAACTAGGACAGAAAAAATTTTCTAAGCATGTAATTTCTTCCTAAATTTGGTTATGTTGGAACAAGTTTCATTTCGACTACTGGCAGCAGTAAATGGCAGCCATGTTGCCAAAGGCTCTTCTGTTCTTGGCAGACCTATAAATAGACGAAGGACTTCTGCTTTATTCCCTCCTTTGGGAGATTAGCTGTCGTTAGTAAAGACAGTCAGTCGTTTCCAGTTTCTGGAGGAATAGTAATTGTTGCATTACACTCTAATTGATTAACTGCATGTTATTCAGAGGTGTTCTGCATCTTCACTTGGTTGTGAAGACTGGCTTATGGTTGAGAGGGTCGACGTGCTAACCACACGTTACTTCTATCCTGGTTGATGATTATTCGCCTGCTGTATTTTCTGTCCGGGCTGGGAGGGCATTCTGGCGGGGTGGGGGTGGTTTCGGCTCGTTCGGTGTTGGTTCGGGGGCTGTGGGTTCTTTTGAGAATGTATGCCTTTTGGGCCGGTATTGGCCGGGATGGAGTCGTTTTCCTGTCTTGCCGGAGTGTCTTCTTCGCTTGGATGGACTGTATAGTTTGGTGAATATGAAACTGGCAACCAGCTGGTAGGCCTAGGCCCTTCATAGGGCTGTTGCGCCAGGGACAAACAAACAAACTTTTGCTATATTATTTATGTATAGCAGTATAATATGAAAATTATAATTATTATTTATTCAAAATTATTATCGATTTGAATGAAAAACGTTTTTATAATATTATTGAATTTATACTAATATTATAATCTTATATTATTATCATTATAATTATAGTCTGTCCAAGCAAAGAAGACATCCTGGCAAGATCAGGAAATTATTCTAGCTCAGTCAATATTGATTCAAGAATAATCAGTTTATTCTCCAATATTGTAGATCAGAATGTTATACCTACAATCGAGATGAAATTAATGAGTTCCGAACCAATATTGACCGAGCTGGAGTCAATTCCCGTTCTTGCCAGAGTGACTTTTTTGGTTGAACCGACTATCAACTATAGACTATTCACGATTACTTGTGACAGGGTGAACAATCCCTCAAAGTGGACCATAGTCTGTCCAAGTGAAAAAGACCCTCTAGCAAGAGGGGAAAATGACTCCAGCTTGGTCAATATTTGTTCAAGTGTGGTCTTAAAAGTAAATCGAATTGTTTCCTACGATTTAAGATCAAATTGGTAATGTTTGAACCAATGTTGACCGTGCTTGAGTCATTTTCACATCCTGGCAGAAGGTCTTCTTTGCTTGGACAGACTATAACAGGGCCACAACTGTTGTGAATATTACAATCCCCGGCAAGGACATGACACAGTCACGACATACGCATTGCATTGCATTTCACTGGTGCTTGGACTCAGAAAGATTAGTGAGGGAGCTGATAGTGCAAAGCTGCTAGGCATAACATTGGATCAGAAGCTTACATGGATACCCAAAATTGAGATTTTTTGTTCGAAATTAAGTAGGGTTTTATATTTTATTCGCAATCTCAAGGACTGTGTTCCTTCAAATTACTTGAGAATGTGCTACTTCGCTTTTTTCCAAAGCGTTTACACGTATGGATTAGTCTTATGGGGCTGCGCCCCAGAGGTTCAAAAGGTTTTCTTGCTCCAGAAAAAAGCTATAAGAATAATATGTAACGCTGCTTATCTGGAGCATTGCAAGCCATTGTTTATAAAGCAAAAAATTACGACAGTTCACAGTATGGTAGCTTTTAAACTTCTCCTCTAGATAAAGAAGAATTTAGGCTCTTATAGCCGCAGAGTTGACATACACTGTCACTGTCACAATACAAGGAAAAAGTCAAAAATTGATATACCATATACGAGACTCAAAAGGATATCAACAAGTCCAAATCAAGTTTCATTAAAATTATTCAACACAATACTTGAGATAGCCAGGAACCTACCAATTTCAATTTATAAGAAAACCCTAGAGCACCTATTATTAATAATCCTTTATACTCAATTTCAGATTTCTTCCAACTTCCAGTGAAATACTATTTTGAACTCAAATAGTGTGTAATTCAAGACTTATAATAATTATAAATGTACTAGATTGTTTTTCCGCAGTTTTGCATCTAATTCAAGACTATTTTGTATTCATTCGATTAAGTTACCTTTTCTATATTGTACTATGTAACTTACACTGTATAATTTGAATACACAAAACTATGTATTATATTGACTGACGTTTCCGATAGCATTGTGTGTATGCATGCATTGAAGGAATAAAGGTATTCTTATTCTTATTCGTATGTAAGGCGTACGGATTGTCGTGGTTAAGGTGTAGGTAGTCTGTCCAAGCAAAGAAGACATTATGGCAAGATGGGAAAATGACTATATTTATTCAACTAATAATGACCGAGCTCGATTCACTCACTCATATTCCCAGAATGTCCAAGTACTCTAGCAAGATTAGAAAATAACTATATTCATTCAAGCGATATTAACCGAGCTGCAGTCATCCACTCATCTTCCCAGAATGCCCCAGAACTCTAGCAAGATGAGAAAATGACTATAATTATCCAACATTGACAGTTCTGGAGTTATTTACTAATTCTACCTGAGTTCTGGCAAGATGGGAGAATGACTATAATTATCCAATATTGACCGAGCTGGAGTCATCGACTCATCCTCCCAGAATGTCCTAGAATTATGGCAAGATGAGAAAATTACCTATTTTACCAATTGACCTAGCTGGAGTCATTCACTCATCATTCCAGAATCAGAATGTCATTCTGATCCACAATTTCAGACCTATTTGAATATTGATAATAAACGAGCTGAAGTCATTTTCTCATCTTGCCAGAATGTCTTCTTTGCTAGGACAGACTATATCACTTACCAGGTTAGACCCAGGTAAGACTATATCGTACCAGGTTAGACTCTATCATTCACTAGACTAAATTACTTACCTGGATAAGGCTCAGCACAACAAGGATAATATTTTTCGTGCCTCTCGGCTGGAACTCCCAGAATATCCCATTCTACGCTGGGATAGTATTCCCTCAGGTCTATCCCAACTTCAACTTTGTCCTCGCCTAGCTTCTGGTTGATGTGCTTCAGATCGATCTGTGATCAGAAAAAACATTTCATAAATGGATTTCTGATAATATAGTCGGTCCATGCAAAGAAGACATTCTGGAAAAATTTAAAAATGGCTCCAGATCGTTCGATACTGGTTCATAAATTATAAATCTGGTTTCAAATTGTGAAAAAAATCCTGATCTACAAATTGAAACCAAATTTATAATTTTTGAATGAATATTCATCGAACTGGAGTCATTTTCCCATCTTGTCAGAATGTCTTCTTTGCTCGGACATGAAGGCTTGGACTTGGCGTGTTCTAGTCAAATCTGAAACATTATTGCCATCTACTAGGCTAATATTGAATACTAGATTTTATATACTATACATACTTTTTATACTATATATTATATACTGTATAATATAAATATTAATACTTTATTTTAATTAATCTATTTAGTTGTAGTAAAGACAAAATTGATGTATGGGATAGAAGTGTGGTATACAGGTCAAAATGTGGGGATTGTAATGCGACCTATGTTGGTCAAACTGGTAGAAGTTTCAAAATCAGGATGATATAAATATTATAAATATTAATACTATATTCTAATTAATCTATTTAGTTGTAGTGAAGACAAAATTGATGTATGGGATAGAAGTATGGTATACAGGCCAAAATGTGGGGATTGTAATGCGTCCTATGTTGGTCAAACTGGTAGAAGTTTCAAAATCAGGATGAAAGAACATATAAAAGATTAGAATAAGTGTAATGGAAATTCAAACTTTGCTGAACATTCAATAACAAAAAAATCACAAGTTTAAGGCCGCGGAGAATGTTGAGTTTCTGCATTTTAATGATAAGGGCAGAATTCTCAATATTCTGGAAGCTTTAAAGATAAGGTAACAAAAGATCATTCACAGTTGAGTTCGAACGACCAGATTCATTTCACCTAATACAACGTCACAAATACACCCCGCGTGGGGTGTGCGGAGTGTGTGACCACACAGGGTGCAACGGCCAAGGAGGCGCCGCGGCGGCTGATGCGTGAAACGGGAATTAAAAAAATCCAATTGGGCTTCTAAAATGATTTTTCCAATATTTGATGAAAAACTTATCTTACCAACAATCTGAATCCACAAGGAATTATTTCCTCTGCATAAACTCATTCAATAAATGAATTGACCAATTGAAAAACCACGATCAATGTAGGCCTATGAAGCTAGCCAAGAAACGCCCCTCTTAAAATTAATTCAATTGTTGGCTGAAAACCACCTCACACTCTGTCGACCAATCACAAGTCAGTTTCCTATAAAAACTTCTTCCTAATATTCTTACCGAATTATTGTAGTTTTTCAAACTTTTTTCCGGCAATAGGTCGGTATTAGTTCATGAATAGTTTGAGTTCCGCTTCATTATATTCATCGTATAAAAAATAGAAATAATGAGTATAGGATGGGAGTGCGAAATCATATTTACATCTCATTTCATACAGCATAAAACTATTGAAGTATAGTACTGGTTAAGTTACTAAAAGTAAAACTGAGTCTAAATTCTATAGATAAATTCTGCAAATACTACCTTCATAGAATCTAACCAGCCTGAATACATGCATAAATATTAAATAAGCACAAGATCGTCAATAGTAAATTAGCGTAATTTTTTTTGTGTATGATACACCATCCATCATTTCCTTGCTAGCAGCCATTTTCTAAGACAGAGCTCACGAAACACTGCCAACCAATAAGAAAAGAGCAGGCGGGGCATGAAGGCGTGTCCAAGTCAAAACTGAGACATCACCCGTCAACTGCTGCCATCTACTGGTTGAATTTGGAAACTTTTCGAACCGATGTCATTGGCCAATCAGAGCATGGGCGGAGCTTGGAGGCGTGTACAATAGGAGTCGAAGCAAATGACCCTATTGCTACTGCCATCTGCTGGCTGATTTCCGAACTATTTGGAATGTTTTTCAAGAAAGTTGGGGAGAGCGGTGAAAATGGCTGCAATTTTCAATTGACTTGTTACCAAGTTCCCGATTTTATAAAACATGCATTTTTCCAGTGAAATGCAATATTTATGATGACTAACATTATTTTTCCTGTGAAGAATTTATTATTCCCTTCCGTATGTGCTTTCAAGCAAAACAGTTAAAATTAATCAATCTATAATTAGAAATTCAATAATTTTTGAGGTGCTGAAAAACGCTTTGTTTAATGATAGTAGCCTACAGTATTTTCATTCCCAACTTCCAAGTAACACCATGAATATTCAAGATCATTTTCTATTGCTGTCAATGCTTAAAGTAGGCCTACGGTGCAATGTGTTTTTATTTATCCTCTATTAATTCCTGTACGCTTCTGCTTATCACGTATCAGAAAACGTTCCAATACATAGAAGAATACAAAAAGTAATACATTACAATGAACAATTCGCGATAGCCTGATCCTTTTTGCCACACTACATGCAACATTGCGATTGCTATAATCTGTCCAAGCAAAGAAGGCCCTCTGGCAAGATGGGAAAAAGACTTGGTCAATATTCATACATAATAGAATTATAAATGTGGGCTTAATAGTAGATAGAACCGTTTCCCACAATTTTAGATGAAATCAATAATTTTTGAACCAATATTGACCGAGATTGAGTCATTCTCCCATCTTGTCAGAGGGTCTTCTTTGCTTGGACAGACTATAACTGTGAAAATACAAGGCAGCTTGAATCATGTTGGGCTCAGAATATTATTTTATTATGTTGAATTGCATTATTTTGTTCCGTAGTGGGGAGGGGGGATGGCCGCCAACAGAAATCTCGCATAGGGTGCTAAAACCACGTGAGGGCCCTGGTCTGTTTGGTTTGGTTTTGAGGGCCACTTGAATGTTTTTTTTCTATTTAAAATACGGATTCGATGCTTTCGAATGGGTTCTTAATTTGCTAGTGACTTATCTCATAGGCTATTCAGCAACTAAATACTGTAGTTCGAGTTGGAGCTTACAGAAAATCTTTAGAGATTTTTGAGAGAAATTCATTTCACTATTTCACATGACTACTTGCTTTCAGTAAAAAGTTCAGTTTTCTCTTAGACGTTTCAGTAAGAAGGCATGTATACAAATTGGTGTATTATGCCTAGAAAGTCAGTAGATCTCACTATTTCTGGTGTTAAAAATCATTCCCTAGAATGTGTAGATGATGAGGTTTCTAGTCTAGCGTCTAGCCAAGCTAATATTATGGCGTAAAAGCAGACTGGCCACTACTAGAGCAAGAAACCGTGAGTAATCTAGAAGTGGCCGCCCAATAGATATTGTTGTAGAAGTTGTAGATATTGTTGTAGAAGTTGTAGATATTGTTGTAGGAGTTGTATATATTGTTGTAAAAGTTGATATAATCAGAATTTATGATCTCCTGAGACTGTTTCAAATAGATTACAGAGGAAAAATTACTTTACAATATCTTTTTCTCTGGTTTGGCCTCACTTTTCTAGTGGCTTGTAACCAACAACAATGCAACTTAACCAATGCAACCAATTCAACTTATTCTAATATAACGATATAACCTATTATTATTTTTGGCTTCATAATCAATGTCTGGAGTTAGCTTACTTAAAAAGCAAACTGTCTTAAAAGTGAGCTTACTTTAATTATTGCAACAAGCAGCTTGAGTAATTTAGTTGTCAATGAGCATAAAACATTATGTGGCCACTATACAATCAGTGCCCGCCCGGCCACTTTTGAATCATTGTGGTCACTTTAGAATGAAAGTTGAGTTACACGAAAAATTTAATTAACCGTGAATTGACATATTTTGGGAGTCACATACTGGTAGGCCCTTCATGGGCTGTTGAGCCAGATATACGAATTGACATATTCGCCAGTTCGAGGAATAGAAGGATCTGGGCTGATCTGGGCCAATCAAGAAGGATCTGGGCTGATCTGGGCCAATCAAGAAGGATCTGGGCTGATCTGGGCCAATCAAGAAGGATCTGGGCTACATTCTTACCGAGTTTTGGGTGAGATAACTGATAGTATGGACCCATAATTCGGCATAAAGTATGAAAAATTCCTCAAGCATGGCTACTACTGGGGCTTCCACCTTACTTACAAATTGAATCCATAGCTTGATTTCTTACCTGATCCCCATCGTAGCTCCATGAACCAAACTTCATAAAGCAGGTCTGCTGGTCGAAGGGAAAGTAGCGAACATCGATTTCACATGAAGATTTAAAGATGGCGGGTGGCGTCCATAGTACTTTTCCTGTATGATGAAGGACTGCTTTCGTCATAGTGGTCACCACATATTCGCCATCCGCACTTTGGAAAAATCAAATCAAACTTTATTGTGGTTTTTCGAAACAAACCCTACTATGACAAGAAGCTCGAATGAATTAGATAGGAAAATACAAGAAACCAATCACCTGCGAGGAAAATTGCTGAACTTTGTATATAGTACATACATAGTTACATACGCATTACCAATGCTATTACGTGTCTCTACTAAGTGGTTTATTGGTTGGCTTGTCGTGGCTAAGGTATTCAACTTCAGGTCCAAGCAGAGAAGAACCTCTGGCAAGATGAGAAAATGACTCCAGCTTGGTCATTATTGGTTCAAAAATTATAGATTTGGTCTCAATTGTGGGAAAAATTCTGATCTACAATTTGAGACTAAATCAATATTTCTTGAACCAATATTGGCCGAGCTGGAGTCATTTTCCCATCTTGCCAGAATGTCTTCTTTGCTTGGACGGAGCAGATGAATACAACAAGCCATTTAGAAATACATTTATATAAAAATAGGGAAAGAGAAGACGAAGAAGCGAGAGAAAGTTATTTTTCTAGAATGTCTTGATGATGGTCAAAGGGTTTACATCCAAATACAGCTGATATTTTGGCCTGAAAGCTGATTGGCCGCTACTAAAGCAGGAAAATATGAATAATCCAGGAGTGACCAGCCAATAGATATTATTGCACTGGCGGCTCGTGCCCACGAAACATGTGAAGTGCTGCACAGTAAAAGATACTGGCACTTCACCTGTTCCGTGGGTACGAGCCGCCAGTGTATTATTGTTGCACATATTTTTGTACAAGTACCCTTTATTTGAATTTATATTCTCCTAAGACTGTTTCAAATAGTATAGAGGAAAAATATCTCAACAATATCAATTTTTTGGTTCAACTTTACCTTCCTAGTGGCATGAGACTACACAAGACGATTACTGATTTAACTCATTTTTAAATAATTTATTCCATTTATGACGTCATAATCATGTTCTCGGATGTGAAATTAGTTTACTAAGATGATTGCAACAAGCAGCTTGAAAAATTGAATTGTTGATCAGAAAATCATGTGGACACTACTGGATCATAGTGGCCACTTTAGAAATATAATAATTGAGTTCACCAGAAATTAAATAATTGATATACAGGGTGTTTCAGGAGGAATGTGCAATACTTCTCAGGGTGATTCCTTACACCAAGTAGACAAAAAAGTTCCATGGGACCAACCCCCAAAAACGCTTCGTTACCGAGATAACAATGGCGGAAAATTAAAATTTTTCAAAATATATTAATTTTTCCAATTCTTTAGAGGTTCTAGTGAGGTTCTAAAATGATTGATTCCCATGTAAAATTAGCTGATGAATTCACTGAAACCAGTTATAAGTTTGTAACTTCAAGGGTTATTGAAATAATTCGAAAAATATGCTAAAAACACCATTTTTCAAAAATAAGGGCTGTAATCAAAAAAATAAACTGGATAAGGAATCATGAAATTGTATTCTTTATTGGTGGAAGTTGAAGAGAGTCGGATTCTGAAGTAAAAGTTGAATGGCGATGATTGTGTAAATCTTACGCAAATCTCAGAAATGGTGATCAAAAATGACAGAATTGACAAAACATAGCACAAGTGATAAATTTGTGTATAGTAGCGATTTTTTTATTTTCGATTGCTATTTCTGAGATTTGGGTAAGATTTACACAATCGCCACCATTCAACTTTTTCTTAAGAATCCGACTCTCTTCAACTTCCATCAAGAAGAAATACAAATTTATGATCCCTTATTTATTTATAATCCTTATTGTTGGAAAATTTCGTTTTTTAGCGTATTTTTTTCAATTATCTCAATAACAGTTACAAACTGAAGTTACAGACTCCAGACTGGTTTCATTGAATTCCTCAGCTAATTTTACATAGTAATTGATTATTTTAGAACCTGAGTGGAGCCTCTAAAAACTTAGAAAAATTAATACGTTTTGAAAAATCTCAATTTTCCGCCATTGTTATCTCGGTAAGAAAGCGTTTTTGGGGGTTGGTCCCATGGAACTTTTTTGTCTACTTGGTGTAAGGAATCAGCCTGAGAAGTATTGCACATTCCTCCTGAAACACTCTGTATAGTAGGCTATTAGTCAATACAAGGAACAAGTCAATCAAGAATGATCTAAGCTCTATGTTTATTGAGTTTTTACCGTTCTTCCTGCTCTCAAGCCTTGACCGCACCCCTTAAGCATAGTCTGTCCAAGGAAAGAAGACATTCTGGCACGATGGGAAAATTACTCCAGCTCTAAAATATTCATTCACAAATTATAAATTTTGGTCTCAAATTGTAGTAAACATTCTCCTCTACAATTTGAAATCAAATTTATAATTCTCGAACCAAAATTGAACAAGCTGTAGGTATTCCTCCATATTGCCAGAATGTCGTTTTTGCTTATACAGACTATAGATATGATTATATTGATAAATTCTACTTCAAATATTTATAAAACAGCAATACTCACCTAAAATTAAACATCAAACACCAACTACCACCGAAATCCCACTTCACTCTGTCTTTTTTACACTTATACTAGTAGGTATATTTTCTATCCTTTTCTTCAATAATTTTTCTCACAGTTGCCCCAAAATCAAAGTGGAAAATTTTTTTCAACTCGCCCAACCCATTTCTCCCCTCAAACTGCACACCCTCATACATTTTCCACGTGAAAACCCGGTTTTTCACGAACATCTGATCACCCCACACACATATCAAAGAATAGCCTCGAACCTTTTTGATTTCTGCTCTCAAATAGATTAGACTTGCTCGTTTTTTGCGCACTTCCATACTATAGTCTCTATGCACCCGATAATTGGTATTTTTTAGAAGAGATACATTTCTCATAATAGCCGCTATGTCCTCATCGAATGGTACATGAGCCAGAATATGCGCTCCGATGGGATTCATGTTCAAAATTAGAGCACGATTCACACAGACGTTAACTTTCAAAAATTGTCTGCAAAAGTTCTCAACATCCTGTCGTAAACCACTTAGGTTAGTAATTTTCAAACCTTTGAAAATCAAATTGTTACGACGAATCTCAAAATCTTGAAGCTCAAGCTTCCTTGTTATTTCGAGGTTTTGTCTCTTCAACCGGTCTATTTCCAATTGAAGCAGTCTCAAGTCCATGAGAATCGTAGGATTTGGGTTTGTCAACAATTTCTCGGAGAGTTGAGTGGTATCGTTTTCTTGTGGAGATTTGTTTATTTTGTCAAAATCATCTATTTTGATAGTTGGTATCGTGTTAGCTTTATTCTTTCCAAATTTATTTTTTTGAAACTTTTTTTCGCTCGGTGATTGATTGATAGCTTTCTTTTGTTGAGACATTTTATTACCAATAACATTGTTCTTGAGATCAATTTGTTGTGTGTGAACCTCTTTTTTTGATACTTTCTCAATTCCCGAAACATTATTTTTCCCGACTCCTGATTGGGTTGAAACTTTCTCCTTTGAAGGCTTGTTTCTCTTAGAAACCTTGACTTTCCCATGAGACGGTTTCACTTGCTTTTTGATCGCTCCCAAGCTGACAGTACTATGTTTTTTCTCTAAGCTACCATCAGTCAATCCTTGAACTGCTGCTTTTGGAGTAACCGACTTTGGAACGTCGGACACATCTTTTTTGAACTGTGAACATTGATCTAGCAACATTTCTATCTTGCCGGTTATGTCACCATATGAAACCGGAAAGATACATGGTTTCAAATAATTAGATTGATTTGGGAGGCTCTGCACAAATTCCTGGGTTTGTTTGGTAGTAATACATTCATCATTTTCCATAGTACGCGTTTTCTCACAAGAAATAGTGGCGATATTATTGGTTTTGATTAAGTTTCCTCCTGTTTTATTGAAAGTGTCAACTCCAACATTTGTCTTCCCAACAGGTGCTATGAATTTTATCTCCTCATTAGAGCTTCCATTATCTGAATTGTTAAAAATATTTTTCGTAGAAGTTACCTCCTTGGGAAGGTTGTACATATCAGTTGCAACCAATTCTTCTTCTTCTTTAGAGATGTAGGAAGTATCTTTTTTGAGAAGATAACTTGCAGAAACCTCTTCCTCCTTGGAGAATCTTTTTTCAAAAGTATTAAGAACATATTTTCTTTGCAACGTTTCTTGATATGAAATATTGGAACAATCTGTTTCAAGAAACTCTGGATCATAAGATGGATTGGCATATATTCTTATCAACGGTTGATCATTGAAAGCAGTCTTGAAATATCTTTTTTCAAGCGAAGTTTCTCTGGAGGAATAAGGATTTCCAGAACTGTTTTCAATCCAGGGAATTTTCATTATTTTAACATCCAATGATAGCTGGGCATCGTTTGTTGCCTCTACTTCCGTTTCCCAATTTTTATTTATCTTGCTTCTCTTTTCTTCTTCCTTTTCCCATTCTCCTTCCATTCCTTGCTCTTCACCATCAATTTTCCCACCTACCGCACCTTCAAAGTCTTCAACTAATAATCTATTACCTTCTTGAGTAGAGAAATAATCATCTTCACTAGAATATTGAGACTTCACTGAATATTCTTCATCAGCTACTGAGTACCGTGATTTCACAGAAAATTTATCGGCTACATAATCTTGTACCTCTTTACCATCACTGGTACTTTGAGACTGTTTAGGAACATTAATACTTCCACCAGTATCCTGTGAGTCTTTGGAAAATTCTCTTGTTCTTGGATCCTGTAACTCTCTATAATATTCGCCTTCTCTATAATTTTGTGAATCACTCATCTCTCTATTAGAACTCTGAGTTTCTTCATATTTACTTTTTCTCAACTCCTGGTATTTTCGTTCATTGGGATTATGTAGGTATTCTTGATATCTTCTTTCTCTATACTCCTGATGCTCTCCTGGAGTATTTTCTTCATTTTGATTACGAATCACTCTCGGATATCTCCTATCTCCAGAATGATCACGTTGCCGTTCCCCATCTCTGCGCATTTTAAATAAACTCCTACGGGGACCTGGTTCTTCCTCGTCCGGATTTCCTCTTTTTTTGTCCATTGTACTAAATTTTATTTCCTTTTTCAGCTCTTTCTCCCTTCCTATTCCTCACAAAACAAATTAGCTTTGAAACGAAATACTTTACCTAAAACAATGAAAAATTATAATTTTTATATTAGGCTAATGAAATTTGTTTATTGAATGTTGATGTAGTGGAATTTTTCCATAATGAAAGAACTAAGATGTTGTCTCGAATTCCCTTTATTTGAAATACAGAGTGACACAGAAAGACGGGAATTTTTAGGAGTAAAGGAAATGTAATCATCAGTTTTATTGCTGGAAATGTGAAGTGGAATAGTTGCCATTTAAAGGTGTTACAAGAAAAATGCCAATGTTTGTAGATAATGTCCTTGAGATGACGACCATTCAAACGTATGTATAGATTCCTGGAAGCGAACAGTGAGATTTTGCACGGCAAGTTGAATCACTGCAATGCGAATTTCCGTGATTTCTTCATGAATCCTTGTTTTCAACTCAATAATTATTTTTGAGCGTAAAGCGTAGGCTATGCTTTGCTTTTCAAATGGCCCCACAAGAAAAAGTAAAACACAGTGCTTCGACATTCCATGCTCACACTATGGAAATCTCACTGTTTGTCTCTAGGAATGTAAACGTTTGAATGGTCGTCATCTCAAAGACATTGTCCATGAATATTGGCATTTTTCTTGTTAGAACTATAAATGGCAACTATTCTACTTCACATTTTCAGCAATAAAACTGAAGATTACATTCCCTTTATTCACGTAAATGTTACTTCAAAAGTTCCTGTTTTTTTGTGTCACCCTGAAAACTTGTACAATAAAAAATTAGAAAAAAATTTACATGTTTCCAGAGATGAGAGTACACATGAAAACATGTTCATATTTCATTTATAATTTTTAATTGTACTTTATTAGAAACGAATAGTGGATTTGAGACAAAATCTTAGTTCTTCCATTAATCATTGATCATATTGATAATTTTTGATGAGATTCAAGATTACTCAGGATAAATTTGACAAAATGACTGAGAAAATGTTCGTTTCGAATGAGTTTGAGAGCTCTAGCATATTATTGAAGTGCGATCAAAGTAATGTTCGTCCAAGACATTCTAACAATATGAGAAAATGACTCCAGCTCAGTCAATATTGGTTCAAAAATTATAAATTTGGTCTCGAATTGTAGAAAATATTCTACTCCGCAATTTGAGACCAACATCTTTGAACCAATATTGTTCGAGCTGGAGTTATCTTCTCATCTTGCCAGAATGTCTTCTTTGCTTGAACAGACTATAAAATAGAGCGCAACCTTTCGTGTATGGGCTCTCTAGCGGCTCGTGCCCACGAAACAGGTGAAGTGGTGTACAGTAAAAAATACCGGCACTTCACCTGTTTCGTGGGCACGAGCCGCCAGTGGTTCCACATGAACAAAAATGTTTTGTTTCGCTCTGTTTTATCCTGTTCTGTTTGCTTGGATTTAAATGCACCATATCAATACAGGTTGTTCACGTTAATAAAATAACGCTGTTGTTAAAAAACCGAATATAATTAAATTATTTCTATTAATTTATTCATCCGAATTTTAATATTTCTCTCGAATAGAGTTTGAATAGCATATTTCATGAACTTCCTACTTGGAATTTTTCGTCTTATTCGAAATAAAATTTTTTCATAAATTGGAGTTTGAATTTTCTATGCATTTTATGAATAAATTCTCCTCCAATCTAAAGTTAAAGTGGAATAAAATTTCGAATAAAACTATTGAAATTTCAAATGGAAATAATTAAGTTTGAAATAAAGAGTGTGAATTGAAGTTCTCAAAAAATGATGTGATTCATTCGAAAAAATAGTATTCTTACAATCCACATTGAAACAAAACTCATTTCAAATATTCAATAAAATAATGAGTCTTCTAATGTGGAAGAATTCGTAAAAAACTGTAATAATTCCATTTTCAAAGTTGATAATTCTATTTTAAAATTTTCGCAATTTAACTTGATTTTGAAGAAACTTCCCATAAAAATGAAGAGAATAAGATTTTTTTTCAATTGTAAGTTAATTTCAACATTGCAATAGTTATATTTAAAAATATAAAATTTTATTGTAAAATATTTTTGAAATGTACGTATCTCGAAAAAATCAATGAAATGATTAATTTCTAATTCTCTACAACTTTCAAGGAATCATTCATATTTATGATATTGAAAAAACTGTCAAATGATCAGAATTTCTCAAACAATTGAAAACTAATTACGAATTGATAATTTCTATTACGTTATAGTGCAACAACTATATTTCCTTTTCAGGGCGAGGTTCTTATCTAAGTTTTTAATGAATTTAAACCTCGGTACTTTTTCTGTCAATTTTTCTATTTTTTCAAATAATTTCATGTCAAAATTGAAAATTCTCATCATTTAAAAAGGGGTACTAAGATTTACATTTATTATGAAACAATATAATATCTTCAATATTATGGGAAATAAGAGAATTAGATGAAGAAAAATGAACAGATTTCATCAGATATTGAAAAAAGGAATAAAAAAGAGATGATATTATTTAATTTTTGGAAATTCAGAAGGAAATTGAAGTCAATGAAGACTTCACAATATTTTCACAGCACATCACAAAACTAAAAATTTTGATGTGTCAAGTACAACTCCATCATAAAATAAGCTCAATAGATTTCAATGTGAAGAAAAAGTCCAAACTCCTTGAAATTTATTCAAATGAAAAGCTGGAGAATCCTTTTGAACACGGATATTTTTCTATAATTTTAATTAGCCTACGTAAAGATGCAAATCGTAATTTTTTCGATGTCTGGAATCACAAAATTTGCTCGGAACTTTTCTGATGAGAATAAAGGGAATTAAACGATAGTTCACGTAAATTGAAAATTTTCCCGTAAATTGTTTGCACAAAATTAGCGGCCAATAACGCAACCTACCCGGTCTGCTATCGGAGCAGGACTGATCCTTATCACATTATTCCGGCTTTGAATAACATTCAACATGCTGCTTTCCTCATATCTCTTCTCTTTCCTCTCCTTATTTCCATTCCTCATTGAGGTGAAGAGGTGAGTTTTCCTCATTCTATCTCTTATTACGTTCCTCTTCCTCTCGCCCACTCGCCTCTGCGAGGGGCGGAAGCTATCGCTCCTCCCCTCCATCTGACCTCTTCACTCGTTCAAATCATCCAACTCTCGAGCGTTCCTCATTCTGTTCCATTCCTCGTTCCTCTTTCTAGCTGTTCCACATCCACACCCCTCTCCTTCCTGGCCTATCTCATCCGATACCTTCTTCTTTCTGAATTGATTTTTCATCACTTCAACACAGATACTGTATATTACAGTCAGTCCAATCAAAAAAGACATTCTGACAAGAGAGGAAAATTATTCCAGCTCAGTCAATATTGGTTGAAAAATTATGAACTTTCTCTTAAATAACTGTAGGGAACATTCTTCTCTACAAAATTTCTTATCAATTATTGTGAAATAATATTGACCAAGCTGGAGTCAATTTACCATCTTGCCAGACTGTCTTTTTTGCTTGTATATAGTCAGACCAAGCAAAAAAAGACATTCTGACAAGAGAGGAAAATTATTCCAGCTCAGTCAATATTGGTTAAAAAATTATGAATTTTATATAAAATTTGCTCTCAAATTGTAGGAAACATTCTGCTCTACAAATTTCTCGGTGAATATTGCTTCAAAAATTATGAATTTGCTCTACAAATTTCTCGGTGAATATTGCTTCAAAAATTATGAATTTGCTCTACAAATTTCTCGGTGAATATTGCTTCAAAAATTATGAATTTGCTCTAAAATTGTAGAAAACATTCTGCTCTAAAAATTAAAAAATGTTAATCACGATAATTTTGCTCGATAATAAAAAATTAAAATTTTTCAATTAATTTAATTTTGTTACAAGCGATGAGCATGAATACTATAAGCCTACATAGAAACGTTTCATACAATATAATTTGATACAAGTATACAATATTCCATACAAATTTATCATCCAAATTGATAATTTTGTTAAGAAATGGTGAACAAAGTTTTCTTTTCAAATAATTCATGAAAATGTTGACGATAATTGTAATTTTTTAGAAAATCGGGAAATTTTTCATGTAACTTCATATCTGTCATTACTCATTCATTTCAATTCAGGTTTCTCGAGTAATTTTCATTTAAAATCCGAATAAATCTTTGGGAAGATAGGTAGGCCTAAACTATAATCCTTCCAGAATAAAGATGATCAAATTGTGTAATAATATATTATAAACCGTCGCATTATTGTAGATGCGGAAGGAACAAGAAGATGAGGGAGAGATGAGGAAGGAGAGGTATAAGTAGAAGGAGAAGAAGAAGAAGAAGAAGGAGAAGAAGAAGAAGAAGAAGAAGAAGAAGAAGAAGAAGAAGAAGAAGAAGAAGAAGAAGAAGAAGAAGAAGAAGAAGAAGAAGAAGAAGAAGAAGAGGAAAAATTCGCATGATTTGATCAACCGAATGTTCAATCAAGTGTGATTTTCCCCCTTGACCCCTTGTAAAATAAAATATCAAGTCTCTACTTCTTTTCTTCTTCTTGTTCTTCTCCCTCTCCCTTCTCTTTCTCCTTTACCCATTCTTCTTTCCTTTCCCCTCCCCCTCCCTTCTCTTCTCTTCTCTTCTTCTCATCACCCTTTCTTCCCTCCTCAATCATCCGTGACCAAGCAACAAGTACAATATATAAAGGTGGAGCTCTACACGGATGCGCTACCGAGAAGCAGTCTGTCCAAGCAAAGAAGACATTCCGCCAAAATGGGGAAAATGACTCAACTTGGTCAATTCTGTTCAGAAATTATTAATTTGGTCTCAAATATGTAGAAAACATTCTGATATACAATTTAAGACAGAACTCATATATTTTTAAACAATATTTACCGAGCTGGAGTCATTTTATCATCTTGCCAGAATGTCTTCTTTGCTTGGACAGACTATAAATATTCCCGAATAATACTGTTTCACTGAGGTTTGGATCCACTGCCTCTCTGGTACATTGATTTCTGTTGAAGATTGATAATACCCTTCTGAGGATTATTACACCCTTCAGACAAAAGTGGAATTATTGACCACTGAAGCTTTAATCAAACATATGCCAGTTTATAGTCTGTCCAATTAAAGAAGACATTCTAGCAAGACGAGATAATGACTGCAGATTGGTCAATATTGATTCGAAAATTATGAATTCTGTCTCAAATTGTGGATCAGAATGTTACCTACAATTTTAAACCAAATTCATAATTTTTGATTCAATATTGACCAAGCTGTAGTCATTATCTCGTCTTGCCAGAATGTCTTCTCTGTCTGGTGCGAACAAATGATACGCTCAAATAATGGAAACGTTCACCGTCAATGGAAACAATGTTTTATCAGTTGAGATTCGAACTGAATTTCATTGCAAACAATTAAAATTCAAACAAAGGAGATGTTTGGACGGAAACCATATCATTTCAATCTGTCTGTTCATAACAGTGAACTTCCGGTCGATGTTAACGAATCAACGGTTAACAATCGTTTCAGTCAGGATTGACGGCGTGATCAACTTAATAACTTTAGTCGGCATAACGTTGATGATAAGCCCTCCACCCGCAGAATAGCAATGGGGTCAAATTGGGAATTTGAAGAAGTTCTAATTTCACACAATCTGACAACGCAGCTACTTCGCGGGTGTGGGGCTCAATAGTCAACTCATGTTACACCATTTTTTAGAACATCAACTGCTATCAATCTAGCTTATGGTTCAAACCCAGGTGAGACCAGGAATTTTTCTCAGGCCACTCTCCCGTGTTTCGGATGGACACGTTAAGCCGTCGGTCCCGGCTGCCTAAAAACAGTCGTTAAGTCATGTCAGAGGCCCTGAAATTGATCAGGAGCGACCTGAAAACTCTGACACCAGACCTGAGCCAGCCAGGTCACACGAATATTATTATTATTAATCTAGCTTATTGAATTTGGTGCGATTGAGTTTGAATTCAAATCAAATTTTATTTTCCATCTTCACAAATACATTTGGATGATAACTTACATACATATTATGCAATATCCTATACAAATTTAATACTATGATGAGATTCTATCATGAGGTGCATGAATTCTATCTAATCCCAACAAAATATTTTAAATGTTCAATGATGCACGATCCAATATTTCTCGTGGATTTTTTTTATCAAAAGGAGCTTATGAATCAATTCCATCGGTATCTTAAAAAAAAAAAATGGAGATTTGCAGCAATTCATCAAAAATACAGGATGTTTCAGGAGGAAAGTGCAATACTTCACTAACATTTTTTATTAATGGAAGTTGAAGAGAGTTGGATTCTAAAGGAGAAGTTAAATGGCGGCGGTGTGTAAATCTCACCCAAATCTTAGTAATGGCGATCAAAAATCGCAAAATTGACAAAACATAGCACAAGTGATGAATTTGTGTTTAGTAGCGATTTTGCGATTTTTGATCGCCATTTCTGAGATTTGGGTAAGATTTACACAATCGCCGCCATTTAACTTTTTCTTTAGAATCCGACTCTCTTCAACTTCCATTAATAAAAAATACAATTTTATGATTCCTCATCCAGTTATAACCCTTATTGTTGAAAAATGGCGTTTTCTAGCATATTTTTCCATTATCTCAATAACCGTTGAAGTTACAAACTTGGAACTGGTTTCATTGAATTCCTCAGCTAATTTTACATAGGAATTGATCATTTTGAAACCTCACTAAAGCCTCTAAAAAATTAGAAGAATTAATATATTTTGAAAAATCTCAATTTTCCGCCATTGTTATCTCATTAACAAAGTGTTTATGGGGGTTGGTCCCATGGAACTTTTTTGTCTACTTGGTGTAAGGAATCAGCCTGAGAAGTATTGCACATTCCTCCTGAAACACCCTGCATATATTGAAGTTCTTGGCAGTTACTACATAAGAGAATGATGATAATCATTGAATGAATGATGAATGACATTAAATTTCAATTATAATCCTCATAGTGTAGAGTACTCGAATAAGTTATTGATCCGAGTTTACCACCAAACCACAGTTCTCCAATTAAAATCAAATGGGAAATTTTTGGTAAAATGCTGAATTCTCCCGAGTTTTCTTCTAATCTGCCATTTTCTCAAGATTTTCCATAATGTATTAATAATAGATGATTTTTTCTCTATGAAATGTGATAAACTGCGAAAAAAATTGTCTTTGTAGCACCAGATGTGGTCGTCACGGCCTGTGAAAACTAGGGCGTGACTGTGGCCACTGCATAGCTGACTCTCGGAATCTCTCGCGCCGACTTCTCGCGCCGACTTCTCGCGCCGACTTCTCGAGCCGACTTTTTGAATCGACAAACACTCTGGAAGTAGCCTACTGTGAAGACCGAGTCATTGGGATGTAGGGAACGTGAGTGACTACGTGAGGTCTACTGTTCACAGTACTATGATCTGTCCAAGCAAAGATGAAATTCTTGCAGGTTGGGAGAATGACTCCTGCTTGGTGAATATTTGTTCAAGAGTTATAAATTTGGTCTTGATTTGAAGAGCGAAATATTGTAAACAATTGAGGACAGAATTTTCAATTTTTGAACTAATATTGACCGAACTGGAGTCATTTTTCCGGAATGTTTCCTTTGCTTGGACAAACTTAACTAGTACGGTCAAAGAATATGTAAAGATAGCCTACTTTAAATACTTTATACTTTATATTCACGGGTACGATACAGTCATAGGTACTGCTATTCAATAGGTCCACCACAGCTTAATTATTACCCTTATCAACAGAAACCCGTTTCAAATTCAGTTAAAGAGCAAACTAGTTAACGTTGAAATTGTTAACTAGTTTCATCAACGTCAACCTTTAGTTTGTTTCAAACGAGGAAAATGTAAATGAAAACAGTAGGAAATCATTTCCATTCTGAGAAAGACAATTTGAATACACATTCACATTCACAAATGCCAACATTGAAATATTCTATTGAATAGAATGTGAAATAATCAGTTTAACATTGTGTGTTACAGTACCTGAAAATGTAGTATTTCGATCTCCTTCTTCTCCTCCTCCTCCTCCTCCTCCTTCTCCTTCTCCTCCTGCTCCTTCTTTCTCATCATCATCTTCTTTTTCTCCTCCTCCTCTCCTCCTCCTTCTCCTTCTCCTCCTTCTCCTCCTTCTCCTCCTCCTCCTTCTTTCTCATCATCTTCTTTTTCTCCTCCTCCTCCTCCATCTCCTCCTTCTCCTTCTCTTTCATCATCTTCTTTTTATCCTTCTCCTAATTCTTCTCCTCCTCCTCCGCCTTCTCTTCCTCCTCCTTCACCTTCTCCTTTTCCTACCCCTTCCCCTTCTCCTTCTCCTCCGCCCTCTCCTCCTCCTCATCCTCTCCTTCTCCTTCTCCTTCTCCTTCTTCTTCTCCTTCTCCTACTCCTTCTCCTTCTCCTTCTTCTTCTCCTTCTCCTTCTCCTTCTCCTACTCCTTCCTCTTCTCCTTCTTCTTCTCCTCCTACTCCTCCTCTCCACCCCCTCCTCCTCTTCTCCTCCTCCTCCTCCCCCTTCTTCATCATCTTCTTCTCCCTCTCCTCCTTTTTTTTATCCTTCTCCTTCTTCTTCTCACCCCTTTACTTTTTTTACTCCTACTCCTTCTCCTTCTCCTTCTCCTTCTTCTACTACACTTCCTTCCTTTCCTTCTTCTTCTCATCCAGGGTTGTGTGGTAAAGAGGACCTAGAGTCCTAACTCCGCCCTAATAAAGGCAATTATTCAATTCAATTCAATTCTCCTTCTCCTTCCCCTTCTCCTTATCCTTCACCCTCTCCTTATTCTTATCCTTCTCCTTCTTCTTCTCATTCTTATCCTTCTCCTATTCCTTCTTTTTCTCCTTCCCCTTCTCCTAGTCCTTCTTCCTCTCCTCCTTCGTCTTATCCTTCTCCTCCTTCTCCTCACCCTTTTCCTTTCTCTACTTCTTATCCTCTATTCCTTCTCCTTCCACTCATCTTTTTTCTCCTTTATCTTCCTCTTCTTCTTTGCTTCTTCTTCTTTCTCTTCTTCTTCTTCTACTCCTTTTCGTTTTCGTTTTCCACCGCATTTTTCTCCTATAGGAGAGAAAACGAAAACGCGAAGAAGGAGTAGAAGAAGAAGTAGAAGGAGAAGAAGAGAAAGAAGAAGAAGAGAAGAAGAAGAGGAAGAGGAAGATAAAGGAGAAAAAGGAGGAGTGGAAGGAGAAGGAATAAAGGACCTTTTTTTCTCCTATAGGAGAAAAATGCGGTGGAGAACGAAAACGAAAAGGGGTAGAAGAGGGAGAAGAATAAGTAGAAGAAGAAGTAGAAGAAGAAGAAGAAGAGAAGAAAGAAGAAGAGAAGAAGAAGAGGAAGATATTTCTTCCACTCCTGCAGTAGATTCGAAGGTGATAAGGGTGATAAGGGTGATAAAGGAAGGTGATGAGGGAAGTTGATAAGGGGAGGAGTCTACACAATACTGGAGCCTGATTGGAGCCCGACGGCCGGTAGCCAATAGCAACACGTTCAGTTGCTATAGTTGCCAGGACGTTGTTATTCATCTGCAAGATATCTGTATGAACCTATGTTCTGTCCAAGCAAAGAAGACCATTCAAGGGAAAAGCACCAGAAGTGGCCACTGTTTCAGTAGTGGCCACTTGAATGGTATTTTATTTAAAACACAAATTTCATGCCTTCAAATGAGTTCTAAACCTACTAGAGACTTAGCTTGTACTATTTAGCAACTTAATAGGTCAAGTTGGAGCTTGCAGAGCATCATTAGAGATTTTTGAGAGAGATTCATTGTTGCTATTTTACTCAACTACATGGTTTCAGTAAGAAGTTCAGTTTTCTCTCAGCAGTTTCAGTAAGACGGCATGTTTACAAATTCTTGTATTATTACTAGAAATTCTGTAAATTTCGCTGTTTCTGGTGTTATAATCATTCCCTAGAATGTCTAGGTGTTTAGAAGGTTTCTAGCCAAATACAACTAATATTTCGGCGTAAAAGCAGACTGGCCACTACTAGAGCAAGAAACCGTGAATAATCTAGTAGTGGCCACCCAATAGAAATTGTTATAGAAGTTGTAGATATTTCTGTAAAAGTTGGTGTAATTTAAATTTATGTTCTCCTTAGACTGTTTCAAGTAGGTTACACAGAGGAAAGATAACTTTACAATACGTATTTCCTGGTTAAACCTCACTGTTCACTATTAAGCCACTATGTAACCAACAATAATGCATTAAAAATTCAACTAATTTTAATATAACCTATTATTATTTCCGGCGTTATAATCAATGTCTGGAATGAAAAATTTGCTTACTTAAATAATTGCAACAAGCAGTTTGAGAAATTGACTTGTGAATGAGCATAAAACATCATGTGGCCACTATAGAATCAGTGCCTGGCCACTATTGAATCATAGAGGCCACTTTAGAATCAAAATTGAGTTTCACGAAAAATTTTATAATTCATTTGTGAATTGAAATATTCACCATTTCAAAGAATATATCAATCAGGAAGGATCTGGGCTACATTCTTTTTGAGTTTTGGATGCGATAGCTGAAAATATGGTCTCACAATTCGGCATAAACTACTATAAAAAATTCCTTAAACATGGCCACCACTGGTGTTTTTACCTTACTTGTCAATTTCTTTACTTTACAATTTCTTAGGCTGTCATCAACAGTTTTCTCACATGATTCCAGTTTAATTATTGAATTTCAAAGCACATCGTTCGATTTCTCACTTCCGTGCCAGGATTTCATTTATTGGATTCTATCGGTGGTGTAGCCAGGAGAATAAAGTTTGTCCAAGCAAAGAAGACCCTCTGGCAAGATGAGAAAATGACCCCTTGGTCAATATTTAGATGTTCAAATGTGGTCTCAATAGTAGATGTTATTGTTTCCTACAATTTTAGATCAAATTGATAATTTTTGAACCAATATTGACCGAGCTTGAGTCATTCTTCCATTAATTCAAATTATTTTCAAAAACTAAACTAATTCAACAAAACTTTCAATTAATGAACATCAAGGTACCCTTTCAAATATTTTTATTTATAACACTATTAATTATTATAATATATAATACACACTCTATTATAATACATAATTACACTATATTAATTATAGGAATCGCAGAACTTACTTGTTATACAGCACTATGTCAGGTAGCCATATATGTTCTGAGGGTACGTAGAGTTCTGTTACACCGCCATACTCTGCAGGATCCCAACGAAATTTGTGATCTTGCCATTCCTGCAAAGAAATAATACTCTTCAAATAAATGTTTATTGTGGGCCACTTTTATCACTGATTTTTTTGAATATTCTAAATAATAATCATAGTACCCTTTTCCAATAATTTTTCAATAAACCAATACAAAATTATTGAGAAAGGGTACTGTGATGATTATTTAAAAAAAAAAAAACTTCTAAAATTTGATACAATATTTCACATAATACACACCCAACTTATCTACATGATTATGAATCAATTCGCAAAAATAAATGGTTATGATAAGGAATTATTGATATCTATCACGGTTGGTATAGTCTGTCCAAGCAAAGGAGACCTTCTGGCAAGATGAGAAAATGACTCTAGCTGGGTCAATATTGATTTAAAGCTTATTGATCTGGAGTCAACTGTAGGGAACATTCCGATCTATAGTCTATTCACAATCACTTGAGACGGAATAAACAAACTTTGAGTGTGTGTGCGTGTAATGGAAGGTCTTCTTCTATGCGAAACTTTTGGCCAAAGACCAACAGCTGTAGCCAATCACAGCTCAAGACAACAATCTTGAGACAAGACTAGTCGGACTATAGCCAATCACAGCTCTAGACAAGAGTCAGCTGTTCAACTCAGCTGACTTTTTGTAGAGCTGTTCTACATTCTGATTTACTATTTGAGAATAAATCAATAATTTTTTAACCAATATTGATCAAGCTGAAGGCATTTTCTCATCTTTCCAGAGGGTCTTCTCTTTCTGATGCCCAGTAGATAAGGAACTATAAAGGTACTAGCCAGCAGGCTCGCTTTGCTCGCCTTCTCCGCCTAGCAAGGGGGCTCCGCCCCCTGGACCCCCGACAGTATCAGCAGTGTCAGTGAGTCAAACAGGACCTCTGTCAGTGTAAGCTGAGACAAACAGGCTCGCTTCGCTCGCCTGCAAATTCCGTTCAGAAGAGATTCTAAACTTATTGAACACAGCATTTCTAGATCTAATCTGGACCTGTTCACCAAATTTCGACATTTTCTACCAATTTATTCTCGAAAAATCCAAGAAAAACTCTGAAAATTCCGAAAAATAGTAAAACGCTGATATTGAGCGTAACCTTGGGAACTATATCGTACATAGTTTGAAACTTGATTCAATATCTTCCAAATTATTTTATCTATAATATCGCTGAACCATTGAATTTACAGTAAGGATTGGTCGTATCAAGGTGGAAGATATGCAACCCGCAAAACATCTACAAATTTGTAAAACCTAACTACTGGCCTAATCTTGAACGGAATTCAAAAATATCTTAACACAACATTTCTAGACCTTATCTGAACATACCTACCAAATATCAACATTTTCTACGGATTAATTCTCGAAAAAAATGAGAAAACGCCGAAAAACTATAGAAAAACTTAAATATTTGGCGTATCCTTGAAAAGTTCCTAAAATCCGTTCTTAGCGCGCGTCTAAACGTCCAACTGAACATGCCTGCCAAATTTGAACTCATTCGGTTCAGTGGATTTTTAGTTCTGGTGATGTATCAGTCAGTGCCATATCGCTTTTATAGATATAGATTTATAGAGCCCTATCAGTAGATTGATAGGAGCATGACGTTTCACGAATCCACAAAAAATAGTTGATTATACGTTGCCATAGAATGGTCAGTAGTACAGTGACTATCCTATTATACAGGGTGTTTCAGGAGGAATGTGCAATACTTCTCAGGCTGATTCCTTACATCAAGTAGACAAAAAGTTCCATGGGACCAACCCCCAAAAACGCTTTGTTACCGAGATGACAATGGCGGAAAATTGATATTTTTCAAAAAATATTTATTTTTCTATGTTTTAGAGGCTTTACTGAGGTTCTAAAATAATCAATTCCTATGTTAAATTAGCTGAGGAATTCAATGAAACCATTCTGAAGTCTGTAACTTCAACGGTTATTAAGATAATTGGAAAAATATGCTTAAAAACGCCATTTTTTAACAATAAGGGTTATAACTGGATAAGGAATCATAAATTTGTATTTTTCATTAATGGAAGTTGAAGAGAGTCGGATTCTAAAGAAAAGTTGAATGGCAGCAATTGTGTAAATCTTACCCAAATCTCAGAAATAGCGATCGAAAATTGCAAAATTCAACAAAACATAGCACAAGTGATAAATTTGTATTTAGTAGAAATTTTGCGATTTTTGATCGCAAAAAATTGTGAGAGGTGATCATATTAATTTTGGATTTATGTTTTACAAGGAGGTTCCTTGATTTTTTACAATAACATATTTATGTAATTCAACAGTTCAGCCGCAGCTTCAGAGCGAAGCTCGGTACCAGATATTAATATATTATATGAGTCACGATAGTCAGTAGCAGTTCCAATGCAGATTCAGATAAAGTTAATCAGCTGGCAATCTGCAATTATTAGATGTTTTGTAGGTCCGTGACCTACAACGTCACAACTAGCTGGGTTTTGGCTGGAACCTGCGCGTGATCCCTACTACCGTGTATTCTAGTATCCGTGGATTCTATGGATCAATTTGCATGAGTTGATAATATTCTGTGACGCATCTCAATATGCCTTATCTTGTAGGATAAACCACACAATGGGCATATAATAATTGATTGAGGTATTTTAATTCATGACATCACAATTATTACAATATCAAGAAATAAAAACCCGGCTTTCGAGCGAAACTTTCTCAAGAAAAAGAAGAAGAAGGAGAAGAAGAAGAAGAAGAAGGAGAAGAAGAAGAAGAAGAAGAAGAAGAAGAAGAAGAAGAAGAAGAAGAAGAAGAAGAAGAAGAAGAAGAAGAAGAAGAAGAAGAAGAAGAAGAAGAAGAAGAAGAAGAAGAAGAAGAAGAAGAAGAAGAAGAAGAAGAAGGAGAAGAAGAAGAAGAAGAGGAGAAGGTGGAGAAGGAGGAGAAGGAAGAGGAGTAGGAGGAGGGGAGAAGGAGGAGGAGGAAGAGGAGGAGGAGGAGGAGGAGGAGGAGTAGGATTAGATTAGATTAGATTAGATTACTTTATTCAAATAGATAACAAAATTCGGCTTAGATTCTACATTGTAATATAATATATGAGTAAGACAAAATTATCCTATAAATTTCACAAAATAGAAACTTCTAGTAAAAATACAATAAAACGGTGAAGTAATGAATGCAAAATTTATACAAAATTTTAATTCGAGGTTCTGCAAAATGAATAAGGAGTGTAAGTTATCTAAGTGAAAAGGCGAAGTTTAGACATATATATGTCCATTCTTGGGAAAGGATAATAAGGATATCCTTTCCATTAACACTTGGCCTTGAATTGAAAATTTATAACGAGCTGTTAATATTACTAAAGATAGAGAGGAAAATTTTTATGCAATTAAAAGACTAGATTTAGATAAATTGATACTTAATGGATATTTGAGCTATATCATAAGATGAGTAACAATAAAATTGATAATGGTTAATAAATAATTGTAATTTAAATGGGTATTATGAATTGAGATAACTCAAAGTAAAATTATTTACAAGCATATGCTAGTAAATGATAATGTGATGAATGACAAGAACTAGGTTAATATTAAAATAATGTATAATTAATATTATAATAACGGTTTGGATGGTGAATATGTGATGATAGTGTGGAATGGAAGTTCAATTTATAATTAGAAGTATGAAGAGACAGTTATGATGGTGTGTGATGAGAATTGGATTTATTCAAGTATGCAATGAGTAATAATAAGGTGAATAATGGAATTTGTCATGTTGTTGCTCTAAGTCTGGACATATTCGATCATTTTGTCTACAAGATATTTCCTCAACTTCAAGATGAAGCTCGCTCGGCTCTCAATAGACCTAATAGATTCAGGGACAGCATTCCATTCACGACAGCCTGAGACTAGGAAGGATTTAGTATAGATTGTAGTTCGGTGAATTGGTATCCTTAAAGTATTTTCTCCAGTTCTCGTGCGTGATGCGTCCATTCTCCTACCCTCAGAAACAAATTTAAAATCGTTTTTAAAATAATTAGGTTTACCATATTTTAAAATATCCCTAACAAGCTTGACAATTCGAAAAAGTCTCTGATCGGGTAACTTTAAAGTTGAGCTTAAGATATGTGCTTGGGTGATTCTTTCATGCCGTTGGAGAGAGTAAACAAATCTTAAGCAATAATTTTGACAGCGCTGTAGCTTATCATTAAGTGTTACTGTCAAGTCATTCAGTACAGAGTTACAATACATTAAGTGTGGGAAGATTAGTGATTTAACCAGCAGCAATCTGATATTTCTTGGTAGGATGTCTTGCAATTTCTTCAATGAATGCATAGCTGAAAATACTTTTTTACACGTTTTATCAACCTGTTCTGACCAATCTAAATTCTTATTCATGATGATACCCAAGTTTTTAACAGAGCTACAGTAAGGAATTTCGTTAACATAGATTGTTATTTTCTGGATTGTGTTGAAGTTAATAGGAGGGAGAGGAGAAGGAGGAGAAGAAGGAGAAGGAGGAGAAGAAGAAAAAGAAGAAGATGAAGAAGAAGAAGAAGAGGAGGAGGAGAGGTAGGAGGAGGAGAAGTAGGAGAAGGAGGAGTATGAGGAGGAGGAGAAGGAGGAGTATGAGGAGGAGGAGAAGGAGGAGAAGGTGGAGAAAAAGGAGGAGGAGAAGAAGGAGAAGAAGAAGAAGAAGAAGAAGATCGTTCCTAGTTTCGAGTATGTTCATGAATGTTTTAGGCCATCCAAAGTGCTATAAAGCTGGATTCTGAGTTCTGACCCTTCGTTACAGCCCTGGAGAGTAATAGCTCACAAATTTTGAACAAGCTCACTCGACCTCCCCCCTCCCATGTTTCCACATCACAAAAATACTGAGATTTGAGATCTCACATGTAAGCCGTCTGAAGTATATACCTTATTCAACTTGCTTTAGGTCTTGTCTGTCAGGTATTCCAATATGGAGTTACAGATTGTCAGGTATTCCAATATGGAGTTACAGATTGTCAGCTGATGCACTCTATGTGAGTCTGCTTTGGAACTGCTACTGACCAGACCATTCCATGGTAATGTGATTAACTGTTTTTTTTGTACACTTGAAAGAAAGTAGGCAGTTTCGATCTACTTGACAGGCTTTGAAAGCCTTTATTTTCCACACTAGTGCGGAATAAACGGCTGATATTTGAGCCTTACAGCCGTACAAGATAGGAAAAATCAGCTGTCAACGAAATTTTCTGTTGACTTAGCAGCAAATTGGTCGACTAAACAGGTAAGTCGACTATTTCGAACATTTTCCAACTGATTGCACTAGACGGCAATAATGATTTTCTTCAAACAAAAAAATTTGGTTCCGTATAATTCCACACCTAACCTTTTGTTTTGATTGGGAATTGATTTTAGCGACTGATAACCTTCGTTGGAATCAGAATCTTGAATTTATTCTAAAACAAAAAACTTCATCATCATCTTCTTTAGAATTCTATTTTCTACAACTTGTATCTATTGAAAGTACAATTTAATTATCTCATATCAAGTTATAACCCTCAACTGTTGAAAATTTGTGTTTATTAGCATATCTTCCCATTAACCGCTGAAGTTACAAACTTCTAACAAAACTTTGAAAACTTATCAACTGTTTTTTTGGGTTATGATTATTTTTTACCTGCGTGAATACTCTGAAAATTCGGTAGATTCGTAAAATGTAGGAAAAATGTCAATTTCCCGCCAGTGTTATCCTGCTAACCAATTATTTCTAGGGCTGTGGCCTATGGGTATGGAATTTTCTCTCCATCAGATCTAAAAAATTAATGATAATGAATAAAAAGTGAATTTTTATTTCTTTACAGAAGAAGAAGAGAATACAATACATTGAATGAAAGAACAAAGTATAAAGTAATAAATACGAATAGAATAAATAAATTCAATACAAATAAATAAATACATGACAAAATAGACTATTACTGTATTCTGTGAAGTAATTGGATAGGAGACTACCGAGGCATTCCTTTTCGGGAGTTCCAAAATGAACCTGAAAAGTATTGCGCATTCCTCCTGAAACACTCCGTACAGTATTGAGTTGTTCAGACGAAATTATTTTGCGTCTCATTTTAAGAAACTGTGGACACAGCTTCATAACTGCGGTAATTACCTACTCTTCCTCAAGTAAATATTCTCTTGGAATAATTAGCTTACTAATGAAGACACCCAAGATTCGATGGGATGATACTACACTTCCATCCAAGCTATTAATTTTTAATGACCTCACAACACGAGAAGGAAGAGAGAGAGAATCGAGAGAAGTAGAAGAATAAGAAGGAAGAAAATGGATCAAGATTATGCGGTAGTCAAACAGCAACCTATAAACTTACAAGCCGACAGGCTCGCTTCGCTCGCCTTCTCCGCCTAGCAAGGGGCTCTTACTGCCTTTTCCTATCTGCCATAACCATGAATGAGCAGCAGAGAAAAGTTAGTCAAAATGGAATTTCTCTTTGCAAAGAAGTTTTCTTCCCTTTATCAACGTTACTAGCCCCTGGACCCCTGGCAGTGTGGCAGTATCGATAAAACGAGCAGACTCGCTGCGCTCGCCTGCTAATTACATTCAAATAGCTCATCTTTGTTAATCAAGTTCAATCAGCATGGTTAATTTTTAGATTATTTGTGAATTCTTTAATTAGTTATTGAATTACTTAAGCTCCAGATAAGGATCACATTGATTCATAGAAATGTTTTGTTAGAAAATTTCGAAATCCTTTAGAGAATAACCTACACGAGTAGACTACTCCGGTTTTTCAATGTTCTCCTATCACTAATAGAGATTTCACTGGAACGACTGTACTAAATGCATCCAAACAAATCAAAGCGTTCCAATTGAATTTGCCGGCGAGCGGAGAGCGAGTCCGTTTGTCTTATCGATACTGCTAGTAGCACGAAACAGGTGAAGTGCCCGTATCTTTTACTGTGCAGCAGTTCACCTGTTTCGTGTGCACAAGCCGCCAGTGACTGCTTCATTACCAGTGGTCCAGAGGGCCGGGGGCGGAACCCTCTGGCTAGGCGGATAAAGCGAGCGATGCAAGCCTGCCGGCTAGTACAATTATAATAATCCTGAGTTTAATAGTAATTTTAAAAACCTCTATTGATTATAGGTACCCTAATCGTTTGTATTTATCTAGAAAATTCTATCAACAGAGCATATAGCTATCGCCAAACATTGAGACGGTTTCCCTAGTTTACTTACTAACAGAACAGTTGATGTGAAGTATTTTTCATCTTCTGATTTCCAAAAGAATAATCTACCTATGGCGCAGGGAAATTAGATCAAGACAAAAATGATCTAGCTCATGAAAAATGATGGATGAATGGAAATAGTCTTAAACCACTGTGGGCTTCAATTTGGATTTGACAATTTTCAAATTTTGATTGTTTTTATCTTCAAAATTCTAAATTGAAAAATGGCGGTCAGTGCTATTTTGGATAAGAGTTTAAATTTCCGCAATTTTGTAATTTCAGATTGGATCGAGTTTTCTTCCTATAGTTAATCATTCTTTGTTTCTATAGATAATCAATCTTTGTTTTCAATTCAAATGAAAATAATTCTAATTCAAATATTGACAAATTAGCCCTAAGGAAAAGGAAATATTGATCTCTCTTATTTAAACATATTTAGCGAGTTCTATGAAGATCGGTTGAAAGGTTTTGAAGATGAAAAATATTTTGTACAAAATACAAAATTGTAGATATCTTGTTAACGGAGAGTTTTCAAAAAAAGTTATTACTGATTTTTTTTTATTTCGACCCATGAAACCTACTTCCAAAGTTTAGCACTTTACTTTTGGGACACTCTGTATAGACAGAATATTGAACTCTGATGTTTGATTCGCCATCCCTGGATTTTCATCTTATTCAAACAAAATAGTGAGTATTCCAGATGAAATTGCTCTCCTATGGCCAACTTTGAAGTGCTTGAGTTGCTCTCAGATCATGTAAACAAACAGTTACTAGTGCTTTTGAAAGCATACTGGAAAAGTTTGGAGATTTTCCGAGTGTGAAAAGTGATATACGGTGAAGAGATTAAGCAAACAAACCTAAAAAAGCTTTCCAAGCAAAGGAGACATTCTGGCAAGATGGGAAAATGACTTCGGTTCGGTCAATTCTGATTTATAAATTCGATCAAAAATTATGAATTTGGTCTTAATTATACAGTCTAAGTCTAATTCTACAAATTATTGTAAATCAAAATGCCTCCCACAATTTGAGACCAAAATCATAATTTTTCATTTTGCTGTAGTTATTGTATCCTATTATATCCTATTATATTAAGGGCCGGTTTCTCCAAATACGTTCAACTGAAATTTTAGTTTAAACTATCAGTTGTCAGTGTATGGTCACTTTTATTAACTTGTGTTTCAATTGAGCCAGCTGATGGTTCATTCCAAAATTCAGATTAACTTTTTTGGAGAAACCTGCCCTGAGCGAGTACTTTCTGTATGTATGTTTGTATGTATGTTTATATATATGTTTGTGGAACCACGGATCTAGAAAACGGCTCTAACGATTTCCTCGAAATTTTAAATGTAATATAACCGTGATGGAGAAATAAGATTGAACCAGGTCTCATATCTGGAAAAACTCTCTGGCAGGATTGATAAAAGAATTAAATATTCCTTCAGGAATAATCCCAAGTACAACTGCGTATAATGGCTGTTATTGTTAGCTGACCAAAACTATCCAGCTGTAGTGAATGGAGTTACATTCAAGTCTATAACACATGTTCATGACAAAAAATTGTGAGAGGTGATCATATATCAATTTTGATTTTTTTCACAATAACATATTCAGCGTATGTGATTCAACAGTTCGGCCGCAGTGTATGGTCACTTTTATTGACTTGGGTTTCAATTGAGCCAGCTGATGGTTTAATCCAAAATTCAGATTAACTTTTTGGAGAAATCTGCCCTAAGCGAGTGATTTCTGTATGTATGTTTGTATGTATGTTTATATATATGTTTGTGGAACCACGGATCTAGAAAACGGCTCTAACGATTTCCACGAAATTTGAAATGTAATAATAACCGTGATGGAGAAAATTAAGATTGCACCTGGTCTCATGACCGGGTAAACTCTCTGGCAGGATTGATAAAAGAATTAAATATTCCTTCAGGAATAATCCCAAGTACTACTGCGTATAATGGCTGTTATCGTTAGCTGACCAACGCTATCCAGCTGGAGTAAATGGGGTTACATTCAAGTCTATAACACATGTTCATGACAAAAAATTGTGAGAGGTGATCATATCAATTTTGATTTCTTTACAATAACATATTTAGGGCTGGTTGCACGTACGTTCTGTTAGTTTAATCACCGTTATTTCGCCGTGTCAAAGGGGATAAACGTTCAAATGAACAAAGTGTTGAAATGTGATAGTAGTAGCAAAATATTCAAATGTACTCATTCAAAATAGATATTAGAATCAATAATATATCTCATTATTGTATAAATTATTTATTCATTGAAACAAGAACATGATCTGGGAATTGCATGCTGATACAAATTAATTGTTGTCAGGGTGATAGTACCACGAACATCGAAAACCTTCAGCTGCTATTGTTTTCAGATATTGAAAATTCAATCATCAGCTGATTGTTATGTTAAAATTTTTAACGCCTTTAATTCTGGCCGATTAGTTTAGTACTGTGAAATTAATTAGTATTCAATTCTATTTAAACAGCTGCTGACCTGTTAAATTTGAAAAAAACCGCCATTGAAATTTTCCATTACCCCATTGATATCATTGCCTCAATGATATAAATCTTAACTTGATTCATGAATTTAAAGGTGAGTGATATTTTTAGGCAATGAAAT
Organism: Sogatella furcifera; assembly: GCA_017141385.1. Classification (NCBI taxonomy): domain Eukaryota; kingdom Metazoa; phylum Arthropoda; class Insecta; order Hemiptera; family Delphacidae; genus Sogatella; species Sogatella furcifera. Next base: position 13,485,837 of record CM029553.1, read on the forward strand.
ATAATGTAAATGATGTGTCATCGAGTTTTGTAAATGAAACTATTGAAACTCAAGGCTTTTTAATAATTTATATGTTTCTATACTCTATTCGAATTTAGTTAGTTTGCCATTGCTAAAAGATATCGTTATCCAGGATAATAAGCGTTAAAAACTTAACGTAGTTACGAACAACCGGCCCTTAGCCTATGTAATTCAACAGTTTGGCCGCAGCTTCAGAGCAAAGCTCGGTACCAGATATTTATAGTTATTTACAGTACTTACATGTTCAAGCCACACATTTGTTGTGAGGATCTGATCTTTCAAATTCTGAAAAAAACGGAAAGAAATATTAATCTTATCCATTTCATTCGCTTGATCATCTTTATTGATTCTATCACAATAATACAATATCAAGGAATAGAAAGAACAGCCGTTTGTCCAAAACTCATTAAATTCCAATCTAAACAACATGAGTACTACCAACATAGTTGAGCTATGTTTTCCAAATTGAGATTCACAAACACAATTTTTACTCAAATAATCACCACAATCAAAAAATATAGATTCAAAACCACAAAGGTTGATATACTCATACGAACCAAATAAACGTTTAAAAATTGAAACAGCCTACTCATAAACATTCAATATAGCTTTAAAATTTTTATTCAAAATATTTTCTTGATGTTATACAAGACATGATTACGTTTTATATTTTTCATGAGGGTGAAGCCCACATGAGATCATAGACTTGTGCGTGGGTGATGAGATGGATGACATGGTCTGTCCAAGCAAAGAAGACCCTCTGGTAGGATGAGAAAATGACTCCAGCTCGGTCAATATTGTTTCAAAAATTATAGATTTAGATTATAGATTATTTGAGACCGAATTAATAATTTTTGAACCAATATTGACAAATCTGGAGTTATTTATCATCTTGCCAGAGGGTCTTATCTGCTTGGACAGACTATAAATGACGACTACTTTTTGGGTAGTTGGGACCGACGGCTTGACAATAGACCGACGATAGTAGACAATAACATCAACAAGATAACCTACAATTCTGGTCCCAGCTTTACCAATCCTTTCCCATCCCCTTCAGAATCTGTAGTTAACCCAGTTCTCGATAATATCATCTCGCTCAACTGATTTCTAATGGGGGAATTTCCTTACTTAACTGCGGAACAATGAACTTGATCCTATTCTGATAAGAGTTCGTGATGGGGAGCCTTTAGTTAGTGGCCTGTTCTCAGTCAATATTCAATGCTGAGATCGTTAATTTTTATTCCAGATACAGTCTATAGTCTGTCTAAGCATAGAAGACTTTTTGGCAAAATGGGAAAATTACTCCAGCTTGGTCAATATTAGTCCAATAATCATGAATGTGATGTCAACAGTAGATCAAAATTGTTTCCTAGATTTAGAGATGAAATTGATAATTATTTCACCAAAATTGACCGAGCTGGAGTCATTTTTACATCTTGCCAGAGGGTCTTCTTTGCTTGGAAAGACTATACCTGGTTTATTTCTGCAACAAAAAAATGAAATAATTTTTATAATAGATCTTTTCTACATCACATTACTGCTCCTTTGTCATGAAAGCTTCAAATCATTGATTTTCTTCAATTATTGCTATTTATTTTTATTAATTGCCGAAGTTTCAGATTAGACAATCACAAGCTGGATAAAGCTAGGGGCCTTCGCTCTTTGGACCAGTATCAGCAGTGTCGTGAAAACAAACATACTCGCTTCGCTCGCCTGCAAATTCTATTCAAATGGATTTGGTTTGGTCATAATATCTCTTAATAGTGTTATCGTTCTTAATTAGTGATGATCTCAGCTCAGCCTGGATATAAATGATTTGAACAAATTTAGTTCAGTAGTTTCCGTGAAATATGCAAGAGTGCAGATTCTAAATATTGGAAAACCTTATTACAGGCGTAATTTGAAGGATTTTGAAATTTATTAGACATTGCATTCTTAGACCTCATCTGGACCTGTTTACCAAATTTCAACACTTCCTGCAAATTCGAAAAATTTATGAAAAACGCAGAAAATTCCGAAAAACGATAGAAAAACGCTAATATTGAGCGTAGCTTTGAGAATTTTCAAAATCCCGTTCTTAGTACGAGTTTAACGGTCCACTAAACATTCCTGTCATACTTGAACGCATTCGGCGCGGTAAAGTTTTTGTACTGCTGATGAGTGAGTGAATGAATGAATGAATGAATGAATGAATGAATGAATGGATGAATGAATGATTGAATGCAATTACGCTTTCATATAGATTTCCATTCTCTGCTGTATTTATTATAGTACTAGCCGGCAGGCTCGCTTCGCTCGCCTTCTCCGCCTAGCCAGGGGGTTACGCCCCCTGGACCCCTGACATCATCAGCAGTGTGAGTGAGTTGAACAGGCTCGCTTTGCTCGTCTGCAAAACCAATGTTAATGACAACCAGGCTCGCTTCTCAAATTCCATTCAAGAAATTCGAAATAATTTATTGAACACAGCATTTCTGGGCCTAATCTGGACTTGTTTACCAGATTTCAACATTATCTCTGCCAATTAGTTCTCGAAAAATCTAGGAAAAACTCCGAAAATTCCAAGAAATAGAAGAACTTTAATATCGAGCGTAACCTCAGTATATCGGACAAACTTTGAGAATTGATTCAACATAGGCCTAGGCCTAGGCCCTTCATGGGCTGTTGAGCCAGACATACATTATTTTCTAGACTTTATCTGAATTTGCCCACCAAACATCATCATTATCTACCGAGTGGTTCTCGAACAAATTAAGATAACACCGAAAAACTCAAATATTTGGCGTATACTCATGAAGTTTGAAAAATCCTTTCTTAGCGCGCATCTAAACGTCCAAGTGAACATGCCTGCCAAAGTTGAACGCATTCGGTTCAGTAGATTTTAGCTCTGGTGATAAATCAGTCAGTCAGAAAGTCAGTGCCATTTCGCTTTTATAGATATAGATTTCTAGGGAATAATATTGTCTATGATTTTTAGCAGATGTAGGAAAGGAGAGAGAGTTGAATCTTTGATTGAAGAGGATCAAGTATCAGAGGACGTGATGAAAAAGTAGAGAAGAAGAAGAAGAAGAAGAAGAAAGAAGAAAGAAGAAGAAGAAGAAGAAGAAGAAGAAGAAGAAGAAGAAGAAGAAGAAAGAAGAAGAAGAAGAAGAAGAAGAAGAAGAAGAAGAAGAAGAAGAATAAGAAGAGTGAAAGAGAAAGTGTAACAAGGGTAAGATCTTAGCTCATCTACATATTTATGTAAGAGTTCTCAACTCCGTAGCAAGGCTATATTTCTCTCGGAAATTTTTCTACCTTGAGAGAAACTTGGCATTCCACCGCATACCGTACTATCTTGTTGTTTATGCCGTGTTATGATATTGCATGGCACATACTGAATATTTCTGCATATTTCTTGTTCCTCCTCAAAAGAAAGGAGAAATTTTGTTTTTCCTTCTTGGGAAATGGAAAAATACCAACACTGAGAACACTTTAAGAAGAAAGAGATGAAAATAAGGAAGAGGAAATACAATTCGTTTCCAAGGTGATAATCTGTTGAGAATGGAATGAGTCATTTTTTCACTCAATATTATTTTTCTCTCTTTCGCCATGCTTCTAATAACAATAGAGGGGCTCAGAGAAATAACGCACATAGTCAAAAAAGTTGGCTATCATGCTGTACTATTCCCATGCGAAATCATCTATATCTATAAAAGCGAAATGGCACTGATTCATTCATTCATTCATGACCAGAACTACTGAACCGAATGCGTTCAAATTTGGCAGGCATGTTCTGCTGGACGTTAAGACGCGCGCTGAGAAAGGATTTTTGAAACTTTATAAGGATACGCCAAATATTTGAGTTTTTCGTCGTTTTCTTAATTTGTTCGAGAACCAATTTCTAGAATATGTTGATAGATGGTAGCCATGTTCAGATAAAGTCTACAAATGTTGTGTTAAAATATTTTTGAAATTTGTTCAAAATTACGCCAGTAAACAGGGTTTTTCAATTCAAAATTGTAGATGTATAGCGGGTTGCATATCTTCCGCCTTGATGCGAAAAACCTTACTGTACATTTTGTCTTTGACCAAGCTGTATAGTGTCTGTAATATTTATTTTATTTATTTATTATGGAATATTGTTTTTCTTCAATAAAACACTTTCATATCTATATCCATCTATCTATTATTCAATGGTTCAGCGAGATCATAGATGAACTAATTTAGAAGATATTGAATCAATTTTCAAACTATGTCCGATATACCTCCAAAGGCTATTCTCAATATTAACGTTTTACTATTTTTCGGAAGATGAAGAAAAAAAGGAGAAGGTGACAAAGAAGAAGACAGGAAAGGAGCAGGAATTCGAGAAGAAATAAAAGAAGTCGGAGAAAAAGACAGGAAAAGAGAAGGAATTGGAGAAGAAATAGAAGGTCGGAGAAAAAGACAGGAAAAGAGAAGGAATTGGAGAAGAAAACGACAAGAAGAGATATGGAATTGGAGAAGAAGAAGAAGAAGAAGAAGAAGAAGAAGAAGAAGAAGAAGAAGAAGAAGAAAAAAGAAGAAGAAGAAGAAGAAGAAGAAGAAGAAGAAGAAGAAGAAGAAGAAGAAGAAGAAGAAGAAGAAGAAGAAGAAGAAGAAGAAGAAGAAGAAGAAGAAGAAGAAGAAGAAGAAGAAGAAGAAGAAGAAGAAGAAGAAAAAGAAGAAGAAGAAGAAGAAGAAGAAGAAGAAGAAGAAAAAGAAGAAGAAGAAGAAGAAGAAGAAGAAGAAGAAGGAAAAGAAGAAGAAGAAGAAGAAGGAAGAACAAAAAGGGAGATGTAACAAATGCAATAGTGAGTGAGTGAGTGAGTGAATGATGTTTTGAGCAGAGCATTTCATCTCTATATTGATCGACCGGAAGTGTGTGATGAGGTGCCCCAGACCGGAAATGGCCGGAAATAGCCGACAATTGCCGAACGAATAATTGGCAAAGTGACGCGTTGACGGGGCTACTTAGAGTTGGTGCCAAAAATGAAGGCGCCTGGCGAGTGACTCAGCTCTGTCAGAACAGTCGGAAGCTGTCTTCGAGACCGATCTGGTATAATCTGTCCAAGCAAGAAAGATCCTCTGGCAAGATGGGAAAGTGACTCAAGCTCGGTCAATATTGATTCAAAAATTATCAATTTGATCACAAATTGAAGAAAACAATATTACATCTACTATTGGGACCACATTAATAATTCTTAAACAAATATTGACCAATCTGGAGTCATTTTCTCGTCTTACGAGAGGATCTTCTTTGCTTGGACTGTCTATACATCAGCTGATTTCTATTATTTATTTAAAATTCTAAATTGGAAGCTGCTCATCAAAAATAACACTATTGAATTGCGCCTCGACGTTTCAGTCTGTACAAATAAAGCCAGCTCCATACATGCGCTATTCGGCAAACACCGAACACCTAGTCGCCGAATCACGACTAGTGTGGAGCGTAGTGTTCGCTATTTGGGAAATAGCGAACACGAATGTTTGTGTGTTCCGTCCATTGTCGGTCTTTTGGACACATCAGAGTGGACGAATGTTCGGCAAATAGCGAACTTTTTGCCCATCCACACATTCGCCTTCATGTTCGGCTGATTTTGTTGTTTGTTGTTGCATGTAGATTGAGGTTAAGTCAATTGAGGAAAAAGTTTCTTACGTGCTAATTCAATACATTATTTTTTTAGACGAGATCAATATTAAATTACAGTCTGTGGATGATTTTAAAGTGATATAATGAATTTTGATACTATGAAATTGAATTAAATTCAATTCGAATATTATATTGAAAACTAGTAAATGTTCAGTCTGTTTCAGGTTACTGAATTATAATCTTGATTCTTTGAATGTTTTAAAAATTCCTACAAACATTAATATTCAATCATTGCCAAGATTAAAGTTGAAATTAGTACCGTAGTGTTGGATTTTTGAAAGTTGAAATTTTCGACAGTATTTTGACATTATTGACCTTGAAAATGTCACCTATTTGGTTGACGATTCGCCATTCCCAGTACGAATACGTGCTCGGAAAACCACGCATGTGTGGAGATGTGTGTTCGTTAGTTGGGAAATAGCAAGCAAAACTGTTCGCCAAATACCAAATGTTCGGTATTTCCCAAATACCGCATGTATGGAGGCGCCTTAACGAAGACATTCTGACAAGATAGAGAACTGACTCTTTCTCAGTCAATATTTGTTTAAGAATTATAAATGTGATCTTAATAGTAGATCAAATTGTTTTCCACAATTTGAGACTATACTTATAATTTCTCAACCAATATATCCGAGCTGGAGACATTTTTAAATCTTGCCAGAATGTCTTCTTTGCTTGGACAGACTATACAAGGTCTGTTGATTCCAATCATGCTGTTAACACCATGCCAAAGTGGAAATAGTATATTACATAATGAGTGTGGAAAAGTCTTTTTTACAAACAAATAATTATGTTCTTCAAACGAGCTGTAGGCGAGTTTGGAAAGTAATTATGAGTTTGTAAACTTTTCCACATGAATTATGTAAATTTTTTTTGTCATACTAGACTGAGAAGGATTTATTAAAACCTCAAACAACTGAAAACATTAACTGAAGCCAACATAACATCAACACAACACTAGCACAAACGCACACAGTGAACTGTCATAATGGCTCATTCGACTCATTTATTCATATGTTGGGGTTCGGAAAAAACAGCTGGGCTAGATTTTCAGTGCTGTAATTATCATCATGATGATGACTAGTGCTGTAATAATCATCAAAATGATTATTCCCGCATTCAGAACAGCTGATCTTTGATTCTCCTGTAATGGCAATTTTCCAAACGCGAATCTAGCTTGGAAAGTTGCGTATTACATATGAGTATGGCGAACAATATCAAACTATTAATGATTCATCAATCATTTTTGAATGAAAATGGAGTGCGACAGGGCATTCAATATGGAAGGTTTCAAAAATAAGTAGTAGACACAGTATCCGTGTTACTGATATAGTCTGGCCAAGCAAAGAAGAGCCTCTGGCAAGATAGGAAAATTACTCCAGTTTGGTCAATATTTATTTAAAAATTATAAATGTGGTCTTACTAGTAGATCAAATTGTTTCCTACAATTTGAGATCAAATTGATAATTTTTGAACCAATATTGACCAAGCTGGAGTCATTTTCTCATCTTTCCAGAGGCTCTTCTTTGCTTGGCCAGACTATACTAGTATCGTTACCATCTCGTTATTGTATGCATTTTTGGTCATTCGAAGAAAATCATGATTTAGAAGCATGCATATATAAAAAGAAGTAGAGGAAGAAGAAGGAGAAGAAGAAAAAGAGGATAAAGAGGAACAAGAATAACAGAGAAAACAAAAAGAACAAGATGAAGAAGAACAAGTTGAAAATGAAGAATAAGAAAAACAAGAGGAGTAACAAGGAGAACAAGAATAATAAGAAAAACAATAAGAACAACGAGAGCGAGAAGAACAAGAAAAATAAGAATAATAATGAGAACAAGAAGATCAAGAAGAACTATATGAAGAAGAATTAGAGCAAGAAGAAGCAGAGGAAGAACATGCTTATATGAAAAGAATAAGAGGAAGAAGAAGGAGAAGAAGGAGAAGGAGAAGAAGAAAAAAGGAGATAAAGAAGCACAAGTGGAACAAGGAGAACTAGAATAACAAGAAGAACAAGAAGAACATGCCTATATGAAAAGAAGAAGAGGGAAAAGTATGAGAAGGAGAAAAAGGAAAAAGGAGATAAAGAAGAACAAGTGAAACAAGAAGCACAAGAGCATGCATATATGAAAAGAAGAAGAGGAGAAGAATGAGAAGGAGAAAAAGGAAAAAGGAGATGAAGAAAAACAAGTGGAACAAGAAGAACAAGGGGAACTAGAATAACAAGAAGAATATGCATATATGAAGAGAAGAAGAGGAAGAAGAAGGAGAGGAAGAAGAAAAAAGAAGAACAAGAATGATAACAATAACAAGTGGAACAAGAATAACAATAAAAACAATGGGAACAAGAATAAAAAGAATAACAAGACAAACCAGAAGAGCTAGATGGAGAAGAATTAGAACATGAAGAAGCAGAGGAAGGAGAATGAAATGAGGAATATTGGAAAAAGAGCAAGTAAAACTTGGAAACTACTCCTTTTAATAGCTGTGCTAATATTAGCTAAGGCCTGCTCCTCTCTTATCGGCAGCATATAATAAATAAATTCTTCTGGATGCCACTCAACAGGTTATTGCTGTCAACAAGACCTACACTTTCTTGAACTTTTTCTGTTGATTCACCCCTCGTTATTTACAATCAATATTTGCTGTTGAATTACAATGTTGAACTTTTGAAAGTTGCATAAAGTTGTAACCTGATCTCTATATATAAGGCTGAGGCCACACTGCCGGTGAGTAGAGCCTGGTGGGTGGAGGGTAGTTGGTAAATCTATTGAAAATACACACCATCCACAGTAATACATCGTATGAATGGTATGTGTTCAGCCGCCATCTTGAAATTCTTAAATATGGACAACATAACCTCAAAAAAACAGTATGACGTCATACCATTCATACGATTTATTACTGTGGATGGTGTGTATGTTCTATAGATTTACCAACTACCCTCCACCCTCCAGGCTCTACCCACCGCCAGTGCGGCCTCAGCCTAAAAGCGAAATGGCACTGATTCATTCATTCATTCATCACCAGAACTAGAAATCCACTGATCCGAAAGCGTTCAAATTTGGCAGGCATGTTCAGTTGGATGTTTAGACGCGCGTCTAAATAAATAATTTAGTTTTTCGGCGTTTGATCTGTAGAAAATATTGATATTTGGTGGGCAGGTTCAGATAAGGTCTAGAAATGTTGTGTTAAAATATTTTTGCAATCCGTTCAAGATTACGCCAGTAATCAGGTTTACAAAATTGTAGATGTGTTGTTGGTTGCATATCTTCCGCCTTGATACGACCAATCCTGACTGTAAACTCAATGGTTCAGCGAGATTATAGATGTACTAATTTGGAAGATATTGAATCAAGTTTCAAACTATGTCCGATATACCTCCCAAGGCTACGCTCAATATTAACAATAAATTTACTATTTTTCGGAAGATGAAGAAAAAAGGAGGAGAAGGTGACAAAGAAGAAAACAGGAGAGCAGGAATTGGAGAAGAAATGAAAGAAGTCGGAGAAAAAGACAGGGATATAGAAGAAGAAGAAGAAGAAGAAAAATATGATGATGATGATGATGAAGAAGAAGAAGAAGAAGAAGGAGAAGAAGAAGAAGAAGAAGAAGAAGAAGAAGAAGAAGAAGATGATGATGATGATGATGAAACGCTCAATCTCAGCGTTTTACAACTTTTGGAATTTTCGGAGTTTTTCTTAGATTTTTCTAGAACAAATTGGCAGAAAATGTTGAAATTAGATAAACAGGTCCAGATTAGGTGTCGAAATGCTGTACTCAATAAATTTCGAATCCCTTCTGAACGAAATTTGCAGGCAAGCGTAGCGAGCCTGTTTGTCTCAGCTGACACTGTCAGAGGTTTTGCAGGCGAGCGCAGCGAGCCTGTTTGACTTACACTGCCTATACAGAGTGTTTCAGGAGGAATGTGCAATACATCTCAGGCTGATTCCTTGCACCAAGTAGACAAAAAAGTTCCATGAGACCAACCCCCAAAAACGCTTTGTTACCGAGATGACAATGGCGGAAAATTGAGATTTTTCAAAAAATATTTATTTCTCTAATTTTTTAGAGGCTTTACTGAGGTTCTGAAATAATTGATTCCTATGCTATATAATAATAATATAATATGCTATATAATAATATGCTATAATAATAATCAATAATATGTAAAATTAGCTGAGGAATTCAATGAAACCAGTCTGGAGTCTGTAACTTCAACGGTTATTGAGATAATTGGAAAAATATGCTTAAAAAACGCCATTTTTCAACAATAAAGGTTATAACTGGATAAGGAATCATAAATTTGTATTTTTCATTAATGGAAGTTGAAGAGAGTCGGATTCTAAAGGAAAAGTTAAATGGCAGCGATTGTGTAAATCTTACCCAAATCTCAGAAATAGCGATCAAAAATCGCAAAATCGCTACTAAATACAAATTTATCACTTGTGCGATGTTTTGTCGAATTTTGCGATTTTTGATCGCTATTTCTGAGATTTGGGTAGGATTTACACAATCGCTGCCATTAAACTTTTCCTTTAGAATCCGACTCTCTTCAACTTCCATTAATGAAAAATACAAATTTATGATTCATTATCCATTTATAACCCTTATTGTTGAAAAATTGCGTTCTTTAAGCATATTTTTTCAATTACCTCAATAACCTTCAAAGTAACAGACTTCAGATTGGTTTCATTGAATTCCTCAGCTTATTTTACATAGGAATTGATCATTTTAGAAACTCAGTAAAGCGTCTAAGAAATTAGAGAAATTAATATTTTTTGACAAATCTCAATTTTCCGCCATTTTTATCTCGGTAACAAAGCGTTTTTGGGGGTTGGTCCCATAGAACTTTTTTGTCTACTTGGTGTAAGGAATCAGTCTAAGAAGTATTGCACATTCCTCCTGAAACACCCTGTATAGTCGGGGGTCCAGGCTAGGCGGAGAAGGCGAGTGAAGCGAGCCTGTCGGCTAGTACTCTTATAAAGCTTGGATCAATGCAACTTCTAGCGGTTACCAGATTACTGGTATTTATTCTATCACAGTCAGGACAGTCTGAAAGGGGTCTGAAAGAACGAATCGTTCGTTGAGATTGCAGTAGACTCGGTATGATTCCGCAGACCGCTGGCCAACTGACCTGAGCATTGTCAAAAGTAATTTGGCAACCGCCAATACTGTCTTCACATTCTATTATAATGTGATGCTTCTCATTTTCCGTCTTTGACTCTATAACGTCTTTTACTCACTTTTCCTCCACTCCCACCTCCTCCTCCTCCTCCTCCTCCTCCTCCTCCTCCTCCTCCTCCTCCTCCTCCTCCTCCTCCTCCTCCTCCTCCTCCTCCTCCTCCTCCTCCAGAGAATACATTCTGGCAAGATAGTAGAATAACTCCAGCTCAGTCAATATTGGTTCGAAAATAATAATTCCATAATTACACGTTTATAATAATTGCACGTTATGCAAAAAGGAACCAACCCACAATCAACTACTTCTGAGATTTTCAATAGTCTGTTCAAGCACAGAATGAATTCTACAAAGACGAGGAAATGACTCTAGCCCGGTCAGTATAGGTTCAAAAATTATAAATTTGTTTTCAATTCGTAGATCAAAATCTTTTCCACAATTTGAGACGAAATTTTCAACTTTTGACTCAATATTGAACGAGCTGGAGTCATTTTCCCATCTGTTCAGAATGTCTTCTTTGCTTGAACAGACTATACCTGTGACCCTACTGTTAAGCTGTGGCTCTAACTTTGTAGCTGAGGACGTTGAAACAAAACTAATTAACGGTTGAAATCTCTATGAAGGTGTTGGGAACATGAAAAGCCTACAGGATATAGGAAACATGATTCACGTAACAAATCAGCAGGTTGTTCATGAGCTAGGCTAGTATATCTACCAGGTGGGATACTTGTTTTGAAATAATTATGATCACGAGTCTGACGTCACTAAATTGCTACAGTGTCGCACACAAGCGCCCGAAATGAAAAGCACAGCTGATGTAAATGTAAACCTCATAAACAAACAAACAAACATAACCTATTTTTGTTGGTGTTGAAGAATATTATTGTTCCAATGAATTTTGATGAGTTGGGAACTTCACAATTAACGAGGAAACAATATTTTCAAGTTGTCTTAGTTATTTTGTAGTAGAATATGATTATTTCCATAATCGTAATCGTATAGTTTGATCCCACCAAATCTCACTTTTTTCTCAACAAGAGCGCCAGCTTCTCGAATCTTTTGCCCCAATTTATTATAGCATTATACTAAATGCATATACTTATAATAAAATACTATGCTTATAAGCATATACTTATAATACAATAGCATTATTTTTTTTCAATACCACAACATTTATTCGAATGTTGAATACCACTCAATAACTTAATTCATTATTTTTACAATTTTATTTCCATTGATATTAAGCTTTCTACGTGGTATTTTTCTATTTTTCGATTCTCTGTGGAACAGCTGGAAAATTGGAATCCTAGATACATGTCGAATTATAAATATGGGTTTAGAGCATAATAAATATAAAATATTTATTAAATTCGCCGGCCTCGGTGGCGCAGTGGGCTAGGGCGTCACAACCTTCAGTCCGCTGGCACTGCCGCAGGTCTGGGTTCGAATCCCAGTGGCATGGCTGTTTTTCACCTCATCAATCACCTTAGCACTCAAGATTCATTACCCACGCACAAGCTAAAATGCTTATGTGGGCATCATCCGCAATAAATAAAAAAAAAATTATTAAATAAAAAATAAATTTATTGACGTCATACAGCAAGAAAGGGACTGCTGGGCTATAATGGACGCTGGCCTACCTGGTAGTTTTACTAACCTTGGATCAGAAGATCATGATCATGAATTCTATAAATTCTTAATGCATAAAATGCTTGATCATGATTCATAAATGCTTAATCAGCCGGCTTGCAATCCATTCGCCGAATGTTTGCAGTAATCTCAAAATTCGAAGTGTTCCTTCAAATTTAAAATTACTCTGTGAATAGATTCAGTTTTTTTAATTCAGTTAGAATAATTTTTCACAAAAAATTGTAGCTCAGACACTCTTTAGAATACTGAAAGATGCAATACAAGCAGAAAACAGAGAATTATAACATTTAAACACTGGCGGCTCGTGCCCACGAAAAAGGTGAAGTGCTTTACAGTAAAAGATACGGGCACTTCACCTGTTTCGTGGGCACGAGCCGCCAGTGCATTTAAAGAGGGTAGATGATCGAATTTGAATTTGAAAACTGATAAACTTCAGCATTCTGTCAAGAATTTAAACGTTTTGGAAAGTTTCAATTTGCTAAAAACAATTAAAAAGATGAAGAGTTCAAAATAGGCAACTGCAGCTTCCAGGTATCAAAGACGTTTCTTGAAGATAGCATTAGAAATTCGTGCCCTGATTTTTCTATCTGTATTACCTCAAGGTAGAAGTGAACGCGTTGAGTCTACCATAAATAATAATCTTAAGTAGAACTCGCTTCGCCCGTTCAATTAGGCTATCAATATTATTGTCAAAATAATACCGTACTACCATACGTAGTGTTTTATTATGGCTCAAAATTTTCAAGTTTAATCAATATTTTATAAGAAATTTTGTAAAAAATTGGTGAATTGATTAATTTGGATTAACCTTGCTGCTCTAAATTCAAAATTTAATAATTTGGAATTCTCCTGGACTATAAATTTATTCTTAATTGGAGTGCTACGAAAAAATAACCTAGTTTCGAACTTTATTATTCATCAAAATTTGGTATGAAGACGTTTTGCACATAAGTCTGTGTTTTTAACCAATATAAGTTATCATTGTCTGTAAAATGAATAAATAAATAAAAATGAATAAATAAATAAAAATGGAAAAGGGTTTCTGTGCTATAAGTTTTAATATAAACAACATCTCACTTAAGGCTGCTCCAGTGTCAGAGAATTTAGCAGTTTTTAAATTGAAATTCAATCTTTTTTCTTTTCCATAGCATATAACTAATTGAGAACAAAACAAAAACAAAATGATTTAGAATAATTATAATGTGATATTATTGAAGAATTAAGATATTTGCAGAGGCAAAGCCTAAGCACAGGGATGGAATGTTACAATAAAGATAATCAGAAGAGAGTAATGCCGGGTTTTTCCAAGCACACTCAAAGTTGAGGGACCCTCAAATTTTGATGAACAGCTGACATTTTTTATGATAAGTATAGGAAATGTAGTAAAGTGAAGTAAACTAAGTATATAAGTATATAAGTGAATTTTATTAAAGTATGCATAACATTTATCACAATAATTATGGAATCTACCTCGAATATACTAAAAAATAACAAGAGACCATAATTGATAAATAGGATAAAAAAATCAATCAAATAATAAATAAGTATTTTTATCTTGTTTAGTAGTTGTAAAAGGGATTATTGTGTGCGTTATTCATATTTAATGAGAAGACAAGATATTGTAGAAGCACTATTCCTACACATATAGCACGTATATATATATATATATATATATATATATATATATATATATATATACCTACATATACTCCTACATATATATACACATATAGCACATTATATTCCTATTTATTCATACTTAACTACTCATTTTATTCAAATGGGGATACCATATTCATCATTATAAGCACATCGTTATTAATCTCTGCCAAACACCAGATTTAAGATTTATAATCGAATGCAGATTTCACCAGATTGATAATTGTCTAGCAACTGAAAACAGTATCTCGATTTTCAATAAAAGTGTGCTTTGACAATATATTTAGCTTCAATTGAACATTATTATCAATTGTCTTCAAATAACTTTCTTCCTCATATTATGGTCTCTTGAAAATCAAACCTTAAACTCAGGGCTATTAAAAATAATTGATAAATGAAATGAAAAAATCTAATACCCTGTTTAAAAGCTTAAAAATTATTATTTTTCACAGACATGTTTCGAGCTTAAGCCCATTTCAAATGTGACTAGAATAATACTCCTATATTATATTCCTATTTATTCATACTTAACTACTCATTTTATTCCAATTAGTGGATTGTTTTATTGGTGAAACTGATTTTTTTTAGAGGAAACTCATATTTCCAGTTGAAACTCAAATTTTTAGTTGAGACTCATATTTTCAGTTAAAATCATATTTTAAAAAAAACTCAACAAAAATCACTTTTATGTGGATATAAAGTTTACATACATAGTAGTACTACTTGATAAAAATCACTTTTATGTTGAAATTAACTCTACTTACATAGTAGTTATACTATCTAAGTAAATTTTATTTCCACATAAAAGTGATTTTTAATGAGTTTAAATTTAAAAGTGAAAAAAAGAATGGATACACAACATCACCATCATATTATTTGTGATTTTGTTGAATTATTATTATTTTTTCTCCAATGAAGCTCACGATCAGACGCAAGTCTTGTGAGCTTTATGTTCTTTGTATTTTTTCTCGAAGATATGAAACTTATCTGTAAAGAAAAAGGTAATTCCCGTATACATAAATAATGTAACCTAAACTGAACGAAAACTAAAATCTCTATATATAGAAGCGAAATGGCACTGATTCATTCATTACCAGAACTAAAAATCCACTGAACCGAATGCGTTCAAATTTGGCAGGCATGTTCAGTTGGACGTTTAGACGCGCGCTAAGAACGGATTTCAAAAACTTTTCAAGGATAAGCCAAATATTTTATTTTTACTAGAGTTTTTCGGCGTTTTCCTCATTTTTTCCTACCAAACGGTAGAAAATGTTGATATTTGTAGGGCAGGTTCAGATAAGGTCTAGAAATGTTGTGTTAAAATATTTTCGCAATTCGTTCAATATTACGCCAGTAATCAGGTTTTCAAAATTGTAGATGTGTTGCGGGTTGCATATCTTCCGCCTTGATTCGACCAATCCTAACTGAAAATTCAATGGTTCAGATGAACTAATTTCGAAGATATTGAATCAAGTTTCAAACTATGTCCAATATACTTCCCAAGGTTAAGCTTAATTTTAGCGTTTTACTATTTTTTGGAATTTTCGGAGCTCGGAGGTTTTTCTAGAACAAATTGGCAGAAAATGTTAAAATTAGGTAAACAGGTCCAGATTAGGTGTAGAAATGCTGTGCTCAATGAATTTCGAACCTCTTCTGAACGGAATGTGCAGGCGAGCGAAGCGAGCCTGTTTTACTCACACTACCTATACTGTCGGGGGTCCAGGGGGTGAAGCCCCCTGGCTAGGCGGAGAAAGCGAGCGAAGCGAGCCTGCCGGCTAGTTTATTATAATTCATCAACTCTTGAGGAATCAGCCTAGGAAATTTGGCAGAATTATCAACTCTTTCGACGTAGACTGGATGAAGGTGTAGTCCTAACACAAAACAACTTCCTATCAAAGTCACTAATGACCTGAGATTATTCACGAATGTTCTCTCCAGCATCATTAGAACCACTATATCATTAGCAGTCTTTAGGAGAGGATGGATTGGACTGTATTTGTTCTATTTTTACTGTCAATAACATCTTCAAAATGTGGAAAAAGTGAGTACTCTCTTCAGTTTTCATTGTTACATTACAATAAAAATTTTTTTTTTATTTATTTGATTCAGTTAGTTGTGTACACTGTTCAAATTTATTTCAAGAATTTTTCTCTCCTAATGAATGCCATTGAAACTTGTCTCAGAGACAAACCATCAATTTTCAGTTCACTTTTATTAAAAGATACAGAACTCTATCAGATTGAGATATACAGGGTGTTTCAAGAGGAATGTGCAATACTTCTCTGGCTGATTCCTTACACCAAGTAGACAAAAAAGTCTACCAACCCCCAAAGAAAGTTTTTTTTACCGAGATAACAATGGCGGAAAATTGTGATTTTTCAAAATATATTAATTTTTCTATTTTTTTAGAGGCTTTAGTGAGGTTCTAAAATGATCAAATCCTATGTAAAATTAGCTGAGGAATTCAATGAAACCAGTTCCAAGTTTGTCACTTCAATGGTAATTGAGATAATTGGAAAAATATGCTAGAAAACGCCATTTTTCAACAATAAGGGTTATAACTGGATAAGGAATAATAAAATTGTATTTTTTATTGTTGGAAGTTGAAGAGAGTCGGATTCTAAAGAAAAAGTTAGATGGCGGTGATTGTGTAAATCTTACCCAAATTTCAGAAATGGCGTTCTAAAATTGCAAAATTGACAAAACATAGCACAAGTGATGAATTAGTATTTAGTAGTGATTTTTCGATTTTTGATCCAGTTTCGATTATTCCTCATCCAGTTATAACCATTATTGTTGAAAAATGGCGTTTTCTAGCATATTTTTCAGTTATCTCAATAACTGTTTAAGTTACAAACTTGAAACTGGTTTCATTGAATTTTTCAGCCAATTTTACATAGAATTTGCTTATTTTAGAACCTCACTAAAGCCTCTAAAAAATCATAAAAATTAATATATTTTGAAAAATCTCAATTTTTTTAACAATCCATTGTTATCTCAGTAACAGAGCGTTTTTGTGGGTTGGTTCCATGGAACTTTTTTTTCTACTTGGTGTAAGGAATCAGCCTGAGAAGTATTTCACATTCCTCCTAATACACTCTGTATTATACAGTACAAGGAATGCAACTCCTTTCAGACATGATACAATGTATTTCATTCACATGACCTTACAATTATCCTAATTATTCATAATAACAATTATAATCATTCAGAATAATTAACTAATCATTCATAATTAGCAGACAATATAAGAATCCAACAAAGAAGGATTAGTTGGCGCCAAAAAGTTAGATAGTACTATGGTCTGTCCATGCAAACTAGACCTTTCTGCAAGATGAATAAATGACTTGAGTTCGGTCAATATTGGTTCAAAGATGATTGATTCGGTCTCAAATCGTAGATCAAAATGTTTCCTACAATTGAGACCAAATCAATAATTTTTCAACCGATATTGAACGAGCTGGAGTCATTCTCTCATTTTGCCAGAGGGCCGTTTGCTTGGACAGACTGTACAAATAATAGAAAATATTCCCAAAAATTATTATTGTGGGTACTTGTTGTGAGATCTCTCGACAATACATGCATTTCCTGTTCATATTATGACAGATCAGAATAATGTAATTTTCAATATAGAACTATTTTATAATAGGTGGAAGAATAATTAGATATTGCAGTATACCAGCTGTTGGATAGTTAAAATAATAATTCATTCGAATCTTCATTCATGTTATCATTCTCCTATAATACTTTTATTATACAGAGTGTCCCGAAAAGAATAAGTGATTCGAGTACCACCAAGGTGTTCCTCGAACTGTAACAAACAAAAAATGTCATGAATTCGAAATGCCGAATTCTCCTTGGTTTTTCTGTTATCCGCCATTTTATTTTTTTTCAATTTTCGATTATAACTCGACAATAAATTCACATATCCCTGTGAAATTTGATAGGTGAGACAATTTATGTCCTCTGAAATGTGCAGCTTATGTTAAGTAATTATTGTCAACACCCACTAATACATCCAATAGATAATAATAATACTAATAGATAATACTAATACTAAGATGTATTAGTAGGTACTGCTATTGTACCTTATGATTTTGAAATCGTCATCGAGACATGGCTGAATGAAAACTTCAATTGTCTTCCGATACTGTCAGCTGATGTCAATATAAGTTCTCAATTAGCGATGCCTATTCGCTATGAGCATCTACCGTGCTTCGGCTCTGGTGGATTATCGTGTGTACTTTTATACGCGTTTTAGCATACAAAGCATAGCGCTAAATGGGAAAAAACGCATTTATAATTAGAATGGAATTATTTGCTGCTTCATGAATTTCTCAGTAATTAGAACATGATATTTAGGATAGGAGTGTTTGTTATTGATAGTATTATATCTCATTATATTAGAAAAATTCTAGTTTTCAAGTATTTGAGAGCAGACAACCGCAAACAGATGTATTTGAGAGTCGACAAAAACTTTGAGATAACAGCTGATAAGTTATCTTACATGAAAATGAAAAATTGGCGCAAGCTCACATTTATTTGAAAAATTGAATGATATGAATATTCCTTATTAAAACATAATTAATAGAGTTTTTGCGTTGATAATAACAGCTTATTAGATCAACTAACATAAAAACTATTCATGTACATTACCTGATGTACAGGTTAGAATGGAGCACTCCATGGTCCTACTTGATCAACAAATTCTTTTGCACATAAACAAAACAATAAGGTTAGCTTCACCTATCAATATTTATTCAATGCAGTGAACCATTCTTTTTATTGATGAAACTTATGTATGGCAACTGGAAAAGTGTAGAACTTGAAATTTCCATTGCGTGTTTTATTTTTACAATCCGGAACACAACAAATTCTCCAGGACATTATTTTAGGTTTAGCCCTATCTCCTCCAATGTTAATTCTCTCAATTTTTCGCCGAAATGATCCGCCAATAGCGCCTTGGTCGCCAAAAATATCCTTTCCACCCACTTGCCCACAGCGAATAGTCAGTCCACGGAGTGTTCATACCTAAGTTCCTCCCCCATTTTGACGTCGCAGGCGGCTTTAGCCAATGGCAAGTAAGGTCATCATGCTGCAGATGTCACTTTTTAGGTCACAGTCATGCTGTGAAAATCTGGGAAACGAAGGCTTTCCACTTTTCAGAGAATCTATTAAAATCTATGTGTTTACACTTTTTCAGCTGATTTACATAATTGAAACTCTCATGGAAGATTTTTTGGCGAATATGGAAGAATATGTTTTGTTCTTTATTTCATC